>CM060980.1:115294950-115894950 GCA_030765065.1 Deroplatys truncata
CATTAGTTATAAATATTTTTGTCCCAAAAAATTTAATGCCATTTTTCCAAAATAAATGCCTGTTATAGCTGGGCTGATTTATCCTGTATAAGGACCTTCACAAGACAAAAATTGAATATTTGTCAAGTTTCTCCAGCCTTTGCTTCATCCTGCTTTGGGGCTTAAGAGGAGTTTTTATATTAGTGCTTTTGTGATCCCATTTTTACTTCCTACCACTTAGGTAGACGAAGTATTGTATTCCATCAAAAAATTCAATATTAAGACTTCACTGGAAATACTTATTCTGAGGTCCTTGAATAGAAAAAAAAAAGAAAGAGCAATTTTAGGAAAAGCATGTGCATGCAAGAGAGTGGGAACAAAAGAGACATAACGAGCAGTATAACAAAGTATCAGATGAATATCAAACTTGGTGTTTAAGTTCAGCATCTTGTAAGGATGTGATATGAAAAGATTTCGAGAAAATCCTCCCCCCTCCCATCCCAAACTACTCTTTACATGGAAACTTTTATTATCTTTTATTTTCTCAAAATTGACTCTAATGATTTTGATTAAAATACCAATACTTAAGATATTTACATGTCTAATAAAATGTATACCTTGAATTTCTGATGTGTAATCTGTGAGGTGCTCTTCTTTCAGAATGGCTTTTGTATACTTTTGTGTAACTGGTAAACATTAAGGGAAAGGCAAAAACCTGTTACACAAAAATTATAGATGTTGTTAATACACACAATTTATGTGAAATATATTTTTTTCTCACATTAACCTTTTCCGATATACTTATTGCTATTAGTTTGAATTTTTAAATACTTATGCTTTTTATTAAAGTACTAAACTTATCAAGCAAAGTGTAGAATTTCAAAGTCATCTCATAGTGATCATCTACTTTTCAAAGCTTAACTATTGCTTCAGCCTCCTGCATCCCCTTCTGCTTATAATGAAATGCGTAATGAAATCATTTCTGCAAACCTTCATCTCAATTAATACGAACTAGGCATAAGAATAAGCTTTAACGCTAATCATAATGGTTTGCAGAAGAGTAGATGGAGAAATTCTTGTGAATGTAACATATCTGATAACAATGTGTGTGTGTGTGTGTGTGTGTGTGTGTGAGAGAGAGAGAGAGACAGAGAGAGGAGAGAGAGAGGAGAGAGAGAGAGAGAGAGAGGGAGAGAGAGAGAGAAGCATAACTCAAAAATAAAAAGTCTGATAAATACCAAATGTCGTACTTGAGTCAGGCATTCCAGGTGAAGATTTTCAAGAAAATCACAAACTATTCTTTATATGTTATTAAAATAACAAATATTTAAGATATTTGCATCACAAATTGAATGTACGTCTTGAATTTTCTGTGAATGCACTCTGAAATCATCTTCATTCTGAATGGATTTTGTATAATTGTATATAATTTGGAAACCATGAGAAATAGACAAGGGGTTACTACACAAAAATTGTATATCTCATTAAAATACTCAGTTTATATGAAATGAATTTTTTATGGCATTTTCCATTTCTGAGAGATTCTTTGTTAAGTTTGAATTTTCAGATAGGTACTTTTATAAAGTGCTAAACTACCTCTCTGCCTCCCCCCCCCTCTCTCTCTCTCTCTCTCTCTCTCTCTCTCTCTCTCTTGTGTTCATTCAAAGAGTGGAATTTCAAAGTCATTGCATAAGCAACCTACTTTTTAAAGATTTGAGTGTATCCCACTTGTGTCTACAGTAAAATGTGTAATGAAACTATTTTGCAAATTTTTATGTTGATTAACTTGTAACAGATAGAAAACTAACCTTTGGAAGAATATTTTGTAAAACAGTGGTTAGAGAAAGCCATGTGAAAGTAATGCATCAGAGTGGTTTTTTTTTGGGGGGGGGAGATGGTTGGAAAAAGTGTATTAACTCTTTGATATTATGGAGGATGAATGTATGCAATGAAATGAATGATCAAATGAGCCTGTAGTCTGTTGAGCTTAGAGTTACCCAGTTTGTGTACTGAAGAGGAAAAACTGTAGGAAACAACCTTATAGCTTACCCCAACTAAGGTTCAAGTTTGGTCCTCCAGAATATGAGGCAAACAGCTATCCCTACACCACAGAAATGTGCAATGGACAATATTATAATTATTACTTAGGAGTATTGATGTAGGATTGATAATATTGAATATTTGTGGTCCCTATTAAAAGGCATGTATGCAGGGTTTGAATTAAGCATTCCAACAAGGGTTGTATATGATCAATGCATCATTATAGATCCATTTGAAATAGTAATTTTTAAAAATTTTATTTACAAATATTTCTAAGCACACTACAGAATGGAGCCTAGGGCACGTGGCATCTGGTTCTGGACCTTGTCCCAAAGACACCCATGCATTACAAATTGTGATACAAACATTTAGTATCCCAGGCATTTTAATATTGCTAGTTATTTACATAAACAAACTGTACTAACTCTTATCCACAGACCATTTTAATTTATCTTAACATTCCAAAAACAATTCTGCTAATCTTCTTAACTGAGAGCCTTTACTAAACATTTTCTTAATCACTGCACTTTTATTACACCTAAGTCAATTTTCTCCTCCGTTTTTTGCATTCCATCAAAATATGCACCCATCTTCATTATTCCAAAGATTGGACACTTGCTCTGTGTAATATTACCTCGAAAAATTCTTAGTTTTCACACACCTAATCTAAACCATGCTCTCTCTCTCTCTCCTTTTTATTTCATTAATCTAAATTTTTTTCTCTATTTAATTCTGTCTTAATAATGTTATAAAAAATCAAAGAACTCCTTTCATTCACTGCAGAATATAATATCTGAGTATCTATATCTTCATATCTGCAATGGACAGACTTCAAAATCCACTCATCATTGAAACCAAATATCACCTAAACCATTCTTTTCTAGTCAATCCTCAACTTTCCTCGGTCAATTAAGAGAGAGCTCAGATATTTTTCTTGGTCCAACGATACTGCTGCCATCATTAGTGCTATACATGAACATTTTCTCAGCAATCCCATTGCTGATCTTTTCTGTTCTTCCCAACACACTGTCCTGCTCAGTTTAATGCCCAAATAAATGAAATCATCTACAATTTGAATTTATTTTTCTGCCATAAGCTATTTCTGTAATTTTCTCAGTTACTTTCATTTGTTTAACACTACTATCTTATAACTAGTGAATTCCTCCAGACTAATAAGTCATGGTCTGCTGGAGTTTTGATGTCCACATCTGCGGTAAACATCTTCAGTGGCATAGTCTTATTCTTCTGGGCAAAGGTTCAGTCACAACTGACTCGACCTTTTTTGGGGGGAGGGGGCTCTCCAGTGTTATTGGTTGCTGATTGGCTTGCATGCTTTTTGTGTGTTAGTGCCTGTATTTTAGGCTCAAGTATTGGAAGCCAGGCTTTATTCAATTTGGGAGCTTCTTCCTTTCTGCTAAAGTTATTCGGGTGTTTGTAAATTTCTATTGCTTCTCGATGTAGTGTGGTATAATAGTACAGCATTAAAGAAAGAATGGTCATCTCATTATATTGAATTGTGTGTTCCCTTTCCGCCCATAGAGCATGTTCTACTACTGCGGATTTGTCCGATGTTCAGGCGGCAGCATCTTCTGTGTTCTCAAGTCGGGTGTTGACACTTCGTTGGGTGGTGCCAAAATATGCCGCACCACAGGAGCAAGGGATCTTGTATACTGCGGCCGAAGTGAGAAGGTCCCTGGGATCTTTTGCAGAGCACAGTAAATCCTTATCTTCCTATTGGGTTTAAAAATTGTTTTTATATTGTGGTGCTTAAGTAAGCATTCGATCCTGTCCATGACTTTGTAAACTATGGCAGAAAGGCCATGCCTTTCCTCTTGGGCCACTCTTGTTTGAGACTGGCAGGCTGAGGTCTAGGTGGACGTAGAGCTGTGCGGACTTCTTGGGCTGTGTAACCATTAAACACAAGGCCTGCTGAAGATGTTGTAGTTCTTATTGCAATAAGTTAGGCTTGCAGATGCGGGCAGCATGGTCAGCAAGAGTCTTTATAATGGCACGTTTCTGCTTGGGATGATAGTTGGAACTCTTGTTTAAATACCGGTCCATATGGGTGGGTTTCCGGTATATAGTGTGTTCAAGTGCCCCATCTGATTTTTTGCTGACCAGAGCATCTAAGAAGGCTAGCTGTGCATTTTTTATTTTCTAGAAAAACCGGATAAGTAATTTACTGCACTCTGCGAAAGATCCCAGGGACCCGCTCACTTTGACCAGGTATACCCTTGCTCCTGCGGTGCAGTGTATATTGGCACCACCCAACGAAGCATTAACTCCCGACTGTCAGAACACAAAAGATGCTGCTGTCTGGGCCAGCCGGGCAAATCCGCAGTTGCAGAACATACTCTATGGGAGAAAGGGGAACACATAATTCAATATAATGAGACAACCATTCTTTCTTCAATGCCATACTATTATGCCAGACTACAATGAGAAGCAGTAGAATTTACAAACTCCCAAATAAATTTAAAGAAAGGGGGAAGCTCTCAAACTGAATAAAACCTGGTTTCCAATACTTGAGCATAAAAAACAGGCACTAATACCAAAAAGCACACATGCAATCAGCAACCAACAATGCCAGAGATGCCAAGCCCTGCTCACCACACTCAGCATCTCACTCTGTCTGGCTGAACCAATGCCAGCTCATGTATAAATACTTCAGTAGCTCCAGCAACGAGTCAGTTGCAATTGAACGTTCACCCAAAAGATTAAGACACTGTCACTGAAGATGTTCACTGCAGATGTGGACAAAATGTCCAGATGTCAAAACCACAGCAGACCATGGCTTATTAGCCTGGAAGAATTCACTAGTTATAATTCTGATCCCAGCCATGAAAGCTTACAACTACTTACTACTATCTTAGTTTCACTTTGATTTACTTTGAAATCCAATGCTTTGTAATATCTTTCAGTTTCTAATATAGTGCGGTTTAATCCAATTATTGATACTGATTCCACCATTAAATCATCAGCATATAGTAGTCCTGGTATCTCCACATTCTCAAAGCATGCGTGTTGTGTTAGCAAAACTTAAGCTGGACATAATATCATCTATAAATAAATTAAACAAAATAGGGTTCAATTTACATCCTTGCCTAGTCAGTAAGACATCAGCTATTACTTCCCTCTCCCCTTGTCTGATACAAAAAGTGTTCTGTTGATATAATTTCTGTAATATCTCGGCCATATTTTTGCTTAATCCTTTTAGTTGTAACTTGTATCGTAATGCTTCCCTATTTTATCATCAGATTTTTCAAAGTCTACAAATAGAATGTGCAATCTGCCCCTTTTCATTAACAAAAACATTAATCAATTAAAGTTTTGATAATGATTACATTGTTCATTGTTCCCCATCCCTTCCTGAATCCTGATTGAATGGTGATAATCTTTGATTCTCCTTTGCCCAGTATTGTATTGTCAGCCAAAATTCCAGTGAAAATTTCCCCATTTTTGATAACAAGGCTATGCCTCTGTAATTGCTTGGGTCTGCTGCATTCCTCAATAAATGGGCTGAATTATTGCAACCCTCTAACTCTTTGGAATGCAGTTATTTACCTTTATTCTGTTTGAAAGTCTAGTCAAACAAGAAACTCGATCCTTATTCTCATGCCAAACTTTAAAAAATTGAATTGGGAAACCATCAATCCCCACTGGTTTATTCTTTTTAAAATTTACAGATGTTAAAATCTCTTCAAATTGAGAATGGGGTATCCAATTCCTCTATTAACTACAAGCTAACTCAAGATTCTATGTGCCTACAAATTGCAATGTGTGATGCTCAAAATACTTAAGTCAATCTACAAGTTTAATTGCAGGCTGCAGATGATTTTCTTGTAAATCCAAGATGGTAATTTTTTGAAATGGTACATTTTCTTGCCAAACTATGATATTCATAGGGACACTAGTGGAAAGAAAGATTTCCCATTGCTAGCCAGGGATACCGTGATACACAGGGATTTCTCATCATGGCTCCTTAATTCAAACCCTGGTTGTAAGTTCTTAATTTTAATATTGTTTGAAAATGGACTGAAAACTTCCTTGCTCTGTATCATTGCTGTCAGCAGTGAAGGTTTAAAAGAAAGGACTGCTAAGCTGTTGGAGGAGAATTATGGGAAGAAACTTGACATAAACAACCACGTAAAATCCTGTTTTGGAAGAGGTGGTGACCAAAATCCTGAGCAAGAACTACCTCATATAGAGGGAATCAGCAGAAAGGTGGATCAGCTTATCAGTGGGTATGGCTTATTTCAATACTGATAATACATATACAAACATAGTAATTTGAAATAAGTATATGCTGTACTTAAAGAACATATTTGAATAATTCAAAAACTTATACATATTGAGTCGACTAAGACACTCTATACTTCACATACCTTGAAATTATTCTCAATATGTTTCGCTTCACTTGAAGGTATTATCAAGAAGTTGTCAACTACTGGAACTCAGGTGGTCATGTAGATGTTGTTTCTCTGGGCAGGAGACATCTGGCAGAGATTCAATGACGCTGAGTAGTGGGTTTCTTCTGAGGGAATGTTGAAACTCTTTAACTGGTTTCAAACTTCATGTAAATTGTTTCCCAGATATTTAATTCATAGTTCATGTGGACTGGCTTTAATAGTTGGGTTCTTTTCTCTATGTTGTAGTAAAATTGTTGAGTTTTTATTTATGGATGCTCTTTAACTACTATGGTTCTTAGTGTCCTATTCTATATTTGGTGTGAAAGACTGAAAGTTTGCTCAGAGGCCTCTTTATCAGCCTTGAAGTTCTTTTACGTGCAGTAAAGTATGACACGGGATCATCGGCTTTACTTCCCTTCCGAAGGAAGCCACGCTAAGGATTTTGATGCCCAACAAATCCATTGCCTTCTGCTGGGTTTGAGCCTGCGACCTCGGGAACCAGAGGGTAGTATGGTATCCCTAGACCACGGAGGATGACTCTATGTTGTTGTGGTCATCCCAGAAATGTGCTGCTACTGCAGATTTGTCTGTTTCTTTTTGTTTCATGTTCCGAGAGTGCCCTTTTAATCTGTTTTCCATATTACGTTTTGTCTTTCCGATGTACACCTTTCTGCAGTCAGAACAGTTAATTTTGTAAATCCCAGGTTTCTTTTCTAGGAGTATTTTGTTGGTTTGTGGGTTTTTTTATGAGGTTTCTGATATTGAATTTATTTACTGGTGCCAGGTTAATGTTAAACTCACTGAAGATTTTTTGACATTTTTTGGTTTGCCCAGGGGTGTTATATGTGAACTTCCTGCGTACTTTTTTGTCCCTAATAGCTGACAGTGTGGAGACTCCTTTTAGATGTTTCTGTCTCCTGAACCTTTTTATTTTCTTTGAGTTAATTGTTCTTCCACACAAGCCGTGTATTGGACAGGGTTGAAAAGGTAGAATCAGACGACTGAAAAATTCATGCCATAGCCAGGATTTGAACCACAGATCTCCTGGTCTCCGTCTGGTTGCTCTAACCACTGAGCCTACCATGGCAACTTGCCAATACGACATTAAATTCCCCAACTGATTCGCATTTTTCCCAGTAAACCACAAGGAGATCTCAAATTGTATTGAGATAACTTACCCCAATGGTGACTTACAATGTTGTAAGTATATAAGTCTGGGGCTTCATAGTTTCAGCCACTATTAGGTCAATTAATGGAATTAATTGTTCTTCCACACAAGCCATGTGTTGGACATGGTTGGAAAGGTAGAATTAGATAACTGAAAATTCAATGCCATAGCCAGGATTTGACCGGATGGAGACTGGAAGAACCGTGGTTTAAATCCTGGCTATGGCATTGAATTTTTCAGTTGTCTGATTCTACCTTACCAACCTCGTCCAACACACGGCTTGTGTGGAAGAACAATTAATTCCATTAATTGACCTAATAGTGGCTGAAACTATGAAGCCCCAGACTTAAATACTTACAACATTGTAAGTCACCATTGGGGTAAGTTATCTCAATACAATTTGAGATCTCCTTGTGGTTTACCGGAAAAAATGCGAATAAGTTGGGGAATTTAAAGTTGTACTGGCAAGTTGCCATGGTAGCTCAGTGGTTAGAGCAACTGGATGGCGACCGGGAGATCTGTGGTTCAAATCCCGGCTATGGCATTGAATTTTTCAGTAGCCTAATTCTACCTTTTTATTTTATTGTCTACCAATTGTTTGTTGAAGCATTTCTTTGTCGCTGTTTCTATTATTGTGGAGTATTCAGTCTTGTATTTCCGTTCTTCCATCAGTATGTTTACCAGTCTGTGAGCTAGGCTGCATGTATGTGAGGCTTAGGTCTAGGGTTGAAACTATTTCCCTTGATGTAATTGTCTGCCTGTGTGTCTTTCCTGTAAATTCCAAATTTTAAGTTGCCATTATGCTTTACTATTTTAAGATCCGGAAATGGTAGTATGTTGTTGGACTCTATTTCCATTGTAAACTTGATGGTAGGTTCCTGTAAATTTAGTAGTTTTAAGGCATCAGAACTGTTTTTTATTGACTATTGCAAATATATTGTCCACATACCTAAACCAGGTTTTGAAGATGTATGGGAAGGCTGTAATACATAATTTGTGTCTCAAAGTGGCTCATGAACAGATTGGCCAAGAATAGTAATAACCGGCTGCTCATTGCTAGCCCAAATTGCTGCTGGTAGAACTTCCCTTGGAAGGTGAAAAAGGTTTGCTCATTAGAGACTTCTGTTAGTTTTATGTATTCTTCAATATTGGATCTATTCATATTAATGGATTCAAGCCATTTCTGTAGGATAGTGAGGATGTTTTGTTTCAGGATACATGGAAACGGGGATTTGATATCAAAAGACACCAGGATATCATTTGACGAAATGTTTATATCTCTGATTTTTTTCTATTAGTTCGACAGAGTTACTCACACTTTGGCTTTCAAATTTTGGTAGTGATTTGAGTTGTTTTGGTAACAATTATGCTGAAAGGTATGAAGGTATATTGATGTTATTGATTACACAGGCTTGTGAATTTAAATTTTTTTTTCTGCAGCACGGGTTTAAACAGATCTCTAAACCTAATTTTGGTAAGCTGCATTCAAATCTGCTTTCCATTTTTTCATATCACATACAGTTTTTTTGGCATGCAGAGGAAATATGTAATATTTGAGTTTATTTCTAGTTTTTAAGTACAATTTAAAATGCATGAAATCATGCAAACTAAGAAATAATCTCAATTCTACAGATGCAACAGTTTACATTGAACTAGGAAATTTCAAACATAACTTATGATTTTATTTTCTCCCCCGCTGAGTTGATTTGTGTTTGTGGTCCTGATAAGGGTAGTGTCTAATTAAACACCAACAGTAGTCGGCCATCATGGAGATGTCCTATCAACCCAGGTACCTTGTTTCTATCTCCTTTATGTCCTGGTGGAATCTCTCTCCGTGTTCTTCACTTAGTGCACCCAAGTTTTCAGGAAAAAATTCAAGATGCAAGAAAATGCAATTTTAAACTCATATTGCATCCGAGTATCTTTAACTTTTAGAGAATGGATTTAACAATATTGGTCATATTTAACATTACCCAAAAACTTGTTTATAACTTCATTGAATAAGACCCAAGCTTGAAGCTCTATGTCTGTCATGATATTTATAAAATGAACACCCTTCATGAGTTTGTGAATTTGTGAGCCGTCAAAAATGGCTTCCTTCACTTTTGATTCAGACAACACTGGAAATTTCTAAATAAGATGTTGGAAACACGTACCACGTTTGTTCAAAGCTTTGATGAATAGCTTCATTATCACTAATTTGATAGGAAACGAGGGTAGCGAAACCTTTTGTGAGTCAATCAGCGGGTAATTTATTACATTTTTTGCCCCTGGCACTAAATCTTTTCTTTTGGGCAATTAGTTTCATCCCAGTGTCTTTCTCTGGCTCTAGAGTCCCATTCACACAAAAAGCATGGGAAGTTCGTGTACCCTGTTTGTTGGCCCAATAAAATACTGCACACTTTAAGATCTTAGCAACTTACCACTTGTGTTCATTATATTTAACTTTTTCAAGGACAGTATACAAATTTTGATATGTTTCTTTAAGGGATGTAGAGTGAGCTATTGGAACTGAAGCAAACATATTGCCATTGTGTGCCTTTCAGACTTCTTTTGCTTGAGTCAAAATAGGCGCCAATCTTTTGCTTCACAAGCTGTTCCAAGACAACCTATTAAGTTAGGGATATCACAGCAATACACTAGTTCCCCTTCCTTTACAAAATATCTCTGAAACTCTTCTTCTCGATGCCTGTACCAGTAGAAAGTTGTTCCAGGTCCTAAAAGATTATTTTCTTTCAGCCTTGAACCTAAAAATTCACTTTTTCGTTGGCAAGACCCAAATCACGTACCAAATCATTTAATTCTGACTGACTCAATGGATTTGGAATATCATCTTCTAAGTCTGAGGACCAATTTAAATCATCTTCTACACTCGAAGTGTCAGTACTACTCTCTGGTAATACTGTAGGTGGTGATGGAACAGGAACATCAGGTCCATGAGGCACAGGCCTAATTGCTGATGGCAAGTTTGGATATATAATACCCGCCTTGTTTTTCCTATTGAATCCAGATATATTACACAGACAAAAATAACAGTCATTAAAATGATTTTGTTGTCACGCCATACCATAGGAGCACCAAAGGGCATAGATGAACAAACTCTCTTGTACCATTGTCTTAGATTTTCTACACAACGTTTACACACAATATGAGGAGCAAAATTCTTGAAGTCATATGCAGTGATATTAATACTAGCATACTGAACTTTAATTTTGTGTTGAAACAGAATTGTTCAAAATCATATGTGATATGCAAAACCTATTATTATTTAACCATTAGGATGTAAAATATTCTGTGCCGCAAAATCTTCGCAGGTCTGGTTTATTTGGTCTTGGTAGTTCCCTGGTTTATGAATTTTGGGTAGGCCATAAATACTGCTAAGTTTGGGTTATCCTGAGTCGGTGGATACACTAAAACTTCACTTATTTTAAATTAATGAGAACATGTTTCGAAAGCACTGCTTGCTTTCATCTTCAGCTTTTTTCTGACTAAGCATGACAGGAATTGGGGTCTATAGATGTAGGTGGCATGGAGGTGGTGTCATCTGGTGTGTCCATGATGAAGCTACTTAGATTGTTGAGTAGCAGGATTTCAAAGTTCATTACCGTTTTCTGCATTTGATTATGTGTATGTTTTCCCAAACTTTAAGTTCTGTTGGATTGGTGGTGCATTTCAGGAGTCAGACTTTGGGGTTGATGTCATGATTTGTGGTCCAAAAGTGGTTTGCTATGGCAGATTTGTCCATCTGTCTGTTGGATATACGTCTGAAGTGTTCTTTCCTTCTGGTTTCAATATTTCTTTTTGTTTTGCTTGTTTTACCAATCGACTCAGGATTCAATTAAATTATTGTTTCGCTTCACTGTCTCTTAACTTCTGAATAATACTTTCTATTGGGTTATCCTGTCTAATTCTGTGGAAATGCATTGAGAATAAATTCAAGGTATGTGAAGTACAGTGTCTTAGTCAACTCAGTGTGTATAATTTTTTGAATTATTACATTACTTCACAGTGTTAATTCTAATTTGTTTTTCAAATAACATATCTGAACATTGCAGCTTGCAGATATCAGCCTTTAGTGACAAGGATTTAGATGATGAAGGCTTGTACCATGACCTCACTATGGATAAGAAAATGTTCATTCTCAGAAACAAGATCAAAATGCTGCAGAATGAAATGCAAGCTCTACAAACTGATTATAAGAAAAAGGTTGGGTCAAAAGAAAAATTATTAAATAATGTCCATCTCATTAGTAATTGTAACTGTATTGTAAATGTTTCTGAATGAAATATAACATTGGATTTATTTAATTACCTGGAAATTACCACTTAGAGACATTTTGAAGCTTCAGGTCTAAACTAACATCATTTAGTGATATGGGGGGTTATACATAAACATGATACACCTAGTAGGACTAAAGTTGATATGATGTATCACAGATTGCAGAAGACCTCAAAGTATTACAAGGTAGTAGGCATAAAACTTTTCAATTACTTCCCTCAAAAATAACTACCACAAATTTCAACTCTTTAAAGATAGATTGTATAAATGGTTAATAAAACATCCTCTATACATCATACAGGAATTTGTTTCAGAAAGTAAATGCGATATGTAAATAGTTCATTAGCGATAATGTAATACATAAGATGTAGTTTTTAAGATTTATTTTTTGACAAAGACTATTGTATTTATTGTAATTACCAAATGGTGAATAAATAATAATAATAATAATAATAATAATAATAATAATTACTACTGCTACTGCTACTTGTTGAAGACAAATGATGTTAGTTTATGATTTGATTATAAAATTTCACTGTCTGTAGTTTCAAAACATAAAATAATTGTGATTTTGAAGCCTTTTTATATAATTAAAATATATTCTAATAGTGTTGGGATGATACCATTATTTCTCAATATTTGATACCGATGCTGATTTTTGAGCACCGATGCTCGATACTCAGTACTCATTTTATAAAAAACTGTAAATGTGATAGCTTGTTTACTTGATTATATCCTTATTAGTAATTTTCTGTGTATAAATGCATGTAACCAATTTGTATTACATGCTAATTCCAAAATTGTTCAGGCTTGACATTCTCCAATTGACAGCAACTTTTTTATCTTGATAATCCATAATATATCCTCTATCATTAGTCAAGGATGATGATGATGATGATGATTATTATTATTATTATTTTGTTTCCCTTTTATGTAACTATATTTTGTGCCGAAAACTTTCTTTTGAAGGATTTTCTATCCATTGTATGGAAATTAGTCATATGATACACCTCTAGGCCATGCTTGTGACCCGAGTTTAACTCCTGTAAACACAAACTAACAAATGGAAGGAAAGAACAAATATTTTCATGCACTGTATTATCTTACATCTTTAGATCTGACTTGTTTCTGCTGGATTCATGGATTCTGGTCATCAGAGTAGGTAAATGTAATGACTGAGAGTGAGTCATCAAGCCAGACTATTGCAAATCGTGATTTTCTGTATCAGCTAAATCAAACACCACATTATGAGTACCTCTAGCCCTTCCCCTATTGTTTTGCATACTTTCATTTAGACACCAGAGTCTATGGAATGTTGCATTGGTTTACCCACAGGAAATTGAGTCAAGAACTATAGTCTGCAACACTTTGGGGACACATGCCAGGCAATAATGTGAAGTATTGATTCCTTTCATTCCTTATCTACATAAAGTTAAAACTTTCAATAATGCAAAACTTAAACATGTAAAAGTACTGAAACAGTATCGAAGGTTAATCTCAAAGTATGAGGGGGAGTCAAATGAAAATCTTAAAAATCGACATTTTGTGCCATTGCTCTTAAGTTGGCAGTACTGTTACGAACGATGTAAAGAATGCCCAACAGGTGGCAGAATACTACAGACAAGTGAAACACTGCCACAATACCAGTTTAAAATAGCTGCCCCGCTTGTAACATGCACCAAGGAAGAACAACATTCTGATACATTTTCTAAGCAGTGAAGGTATGAAACCAATTGAAATCCATCAGCGAATGAAGGTCCAATATGGTGATGCATGTCTATCACTGCAGCAAGTGTATGAGTGGAGTGGAAAGTTCAGAAAGGATGTAACAGATGCTCTGCGCCCAGGTCAGGCACACTGATTGTGACACCAGGTCTACTGCAGCAGTTGAAGCCATTGTGATGGAAAATCGCTGTGTGGTGGTGGATGAAACAGCCAAACATCTGAACATTAGTCATGGCTCATCACATCATTCATGACATGCTTAAGTTTCACAAGTTGTCTGCAAGATGTGTACCATGGCAGCTCATTCCAGAACTGAAAGAGCGGCACATTGATATCTGTGAAGAACTTTTGCAGTGCTTTGAATCAGGAGGTGATGGCTTCTTTGAGATAACTGCTACAGAAGACAAAACCTGGGTACACCACCACCAAGCCAAAACATAGAGACAAGCAAGGAATGGTGCCACTCCTCATCACCAAAGTCCAATGCAGCCATCTGCAGGGAAGGTTATGCTGACTCTCTTTTGGGATGAACGAGGCATTGTCTTGGAACACTATGCAACTATGGTAAACACCATCACCAGTGCATTATATTCCACTATGTTAAATAATCATCTTTGGTCTGCAATCGGATCAAAGTGACATGGACTTCTGACTACAGGTGTCATTTTGCGACATGGCAATACTCGGTCTCATACTTCCCATGCAAGGTCATTGACGACCTTCACTTTGATACTCTTGCACATCTGCCAGACCTCGCACCAAGTGATTACCACATGATTGGACCACACAAAGAGGTGATGGGAGGAAAAATTTCATTCTGATGAAGAGGTGCACCAGGCGGTGCACAAGTGGCTGCGCACACGACCAAAAGATTTTTTTTTCACAGGAATCTGTGCACTTTCTACAAACTGGAGGAAGTGTGTTGAACGTCATAGAGACTACGTCGAAAAATGATACACTTGTGTTCCACTTTTGTTCAATAAATTAAATTTAAAAAAAAAATACGGTACTTAGGGTTTTCATTTGACTCCCCCTCATATTAGATATACTTCGATACCTATGAATATCGAGAGTATCAAGGTATCAACAGTATCAAGGTCCCATCTCTAGTTTCTACTCTATACACTTGCTTATTGTATTTAACCAGCTTTCAATTAAAAAATCTGAGTTTCTTTAGTTATAACTTTACACAATAAATCCTACATTATTTCTTAGACATTTAAGTATAGCTTATGTTAGCAATCTGTAACCAGAAAATCTTTGCATCTTTGAAGCCTAAATAAGGGAGTGTTTAATCCACATTAGAAAGGTCCATAAAAGCTATACATGTTTATTAAAAAACAGATGTCAATATTGAATTCCACAAAAATATTAACTGCAAAGCTGAGAGAAAAGATTCCATATATCACAGTTTTTGAAAAATCAGAAAAAACTTATAACATTCATATTGAATTTTAATTATTCATAACTAGGTATAATGCCATTACATTGTTATAATGTCTGACATTGACAAATATATATAGGAGTCTTACTGTAATAATAAAATAAATATAATTTATATGTGCTTTGGATCATGAGGAAGAGGAGAGTTATCGTCATTACTTTTACTAGTAAAACAGAAAAAAGTTCTTAGCAGAATGTTAATTTTACTTCTAATTTGAATTTGGAAAAGGTAAATTAAGGATAAAGTGAAAGAAATCTCTACATCCATAACCAGTTGTTCCATGAAAATTATAGCAGCATGTGGATAGTGACTGATCAGAAATTACTTTTTCTCTGCTAATATGATGAAAGTGCTTTCTTTTCTACCTTCACGCTAAACAAATGAAATCACTGCCATGTAGATAAAATCACCAAAATCTTTTTTTCTTTCTCTCAATATTAAATTGCTTCAAAATATTTAAAATATCTGAAACATCAGTAAGACTGCTGGTCTGAAAGACCTAGTGCTTTAATTTTTTAATGCTTCTTCTAAATTGAACACCTCCATGCTTTCATAATTTGCAAGGAGATACAAGTAGATGAGAAAATGAGTTTGCAGATGTAAGTTTAAAATTTGTATCCCAAAACTTATAAAAATATTTGACTTACAGAATGAGGAATGGAAGAAGCTACAAGGTGAATTAAAAATTTCAGAGGAAAAATGTACCAAATTGCAGCAGAAAACTATGGCACTTACTGAAGCTCTCAAGAAACAAGAGCAGCATAATGCTGACATATCTGCTCGTCTTTCTCAAAAAGAGATAGAAAATAAGGCAATAAACAAGGTACAATAATATAAGAACAAAATGAGCATTCCAAACCGATATTCAAAAGCTTCAAATGCTTGGAGTTTGCATTTCGAGTTATTTAAACCAAGGAATTTTATACCTCCCTTTCCCTTATTGCTCTCAATTGACAACTCCCCATTCTTAAGCATTACATGTTCTGTGCAGGGGTTAAACTGGGAAAAATCATTTTCACTATTCACCTTTGATTTTGAAGCTTTCCAAAATGAGCATACATATATTTGCTCAAGTTTTTTCTTCCATGAGTGGGTTTGAATAGCTATCAAAAGTGTGGTTCAGGGCTGAAATATCAAATATTTGGGCCCTGTATTCCTTGTATTAAAGTCTTAACACTCTAAAATGCAAAAAAATATAGATGCATAGTACTCCACAATTTAACTGCCATGCCATAGGTAGAAAATGCAAATTATAATGATATTCTTTTGAATCTAGTATTTAACTCTTTTGCGTCATTTATCACAAACTTATCTGCAAAACTTATTCTATTTTGTTTATTGTGAAGCATTAGAAGACACACACACGCTCACGCACTCATACACACATGCTCACTCACTCGACACGATTCTGTCTTCAGTATTTTTATAATATTTTTACATCCAAATTGCAACATCTCACTAGTAGCATTTTATGCATGGTGAGAGATATCTGTGTGTTAGAAAATGAAGCAAGATTTTGATATGTACTTGGCTTTTGAGCCAGCAAATTAAATAGCGTGTGTTGTACAGAAGTAGAAATAATTCATGGTCTAATACAATAACTAGGTAAGTAAGAATTTAGTGTTTTGAGTTAACTTAAAGGAGGACTGAACTAAAATTTTAAAGAGTTCTTAACAATACAATATAAACAAATCTGAGCACATTGTTGAAAACAGCGTTATTCTACAGCTTCTCTTTACATTCTGGGAGTACTTTTATGTTTAATTCTCATCTTGCAGTGACATCATCAGGCTGAGAGTGTGGCATTAGGTAACCTTGTCTTGCATTTAATTCCTGTTGTGATTTTGTGACTATAGGACAGTTTTCCTTTCCTAGTGTCCTGTGAGGTGTAAGGTCAAGAATGCCTGTATGTAGTGCTTATGGTTGTACAAATAATTCTGGCATAAAAAGAAATATTGGTTATTACTCATTCCCTGAGAGAGATAAGAATCGACATGTGTGCTACGAAACACAGACTATGTGCCAACGAAAAATGCTAGAGCATTTGGAATTCATTTTAGAGAAAGTGAATTTAACGAGTCACTTTTGCCTCCAGAGCACCACTCATAAGTGTGCCCATTCACACAATGAGTTATACTTCACATTAATGCCCCTTGTGTGTTACATTTTCTTTCAGTGACAGGCCCACCACATGGGTGGCAAATATTGTATAGCGCAAGGAGAGCATTTACATGTACAAACACAAAAGAATATTTTCTGGACATACCAATTTTCTTCTTCATCTTCACTGGATTCCCTCAAATATCATCAGTTTATAATCTGCATCATTTACAGGTGAAGATTTGCCTTCCATATCAATCAAACTTTGGTTCAGATTAGCGCCATTTATAGCACTAAAAATTTCAGTTCCCAACTCACAGTGTATTTCAGCATCAATCTTCAACTCCACGTGTAAAGACTCAGAAACTAGTGTAGCCTCACTTTCTTGCTGAGAATTTCTTTATGAATTATCGACCAGCTGTAGCACTTACTTTCACTTAACAAAATAGTCCTTTTAAAAATTTTGAAGGCACAACATTATCTTTCATCTCAGGCTTTTGAATTTCTCTTCTTCATTATTCTTTTTTTTAAAGCCTCATTAAAATCACTTTCTTTGAAATGAATTCCACATACTCTAGCATTTTTGGTTGGTACAAAGTTTTTGCATTTCATAGCAAACATGTCAGTTCTTATTTCTATCAGGGAATGAGTAATAACCAGTATTTCTTTTTACACTGGAATTATTTGCACAACCCTAAGCATTGCATGCAGGCATTCTTGACCTTACACCTCACAGGACTCTAGGAAAGGAAAACTGCCCTACAATCACAAAATCACAACAGGAATTAAATGCAACGCAAGTGACAATGAATAGTGTGCCACACTTCCAGCCTGATGACATCACTGTGAGGTGAGGATTAAACATAAAGGTGCTTCCAGAATGAAAACAATAAGTCGTAGAACAAAGCAGTTTTAAACAATGTGCTCAGATTTGCTTACACTTTATTGTCAGAAGTCTTTAAAAATTTAGTTCAGTCCTCCTTTAAGAATTAATTTATGTACACAAAAACCAATTGCTGCCAGTGTACAAATATCATGTATAGAGCATTTTAAAACATTTTAAAAACTAATCTGGCTAAGAAATATTCTTATGAATATTTTAATTTTTGAAACTAGATATCCACAGTTACTCAATTAACAGTCTAGTTTTGGAAATATTTTGTAGGTGGCTCTAGAGTAATAATTTTTGTTATTCACTCAAACAAACAAACACTTGAGTTACCTAGTTGAGGTAGTAAACCCACAAATTAAACATTAAATATACTGACATGGGTGGCCAAGGTCATTAAGATATGGACTCATGAATGGGAGGTCCACAGTTCAAACTTGCAGGACTGTGCTTCCCGAGACTGAGGTTTCTTCCAGACTTTCTTTCCTCAGTCCTTATAACTGGCAAATACAGGCGAGATATCCTAAACTTAGGCCAGCAATATTTCCTTTCAAATATCATATTTTCATTTCACATATCATCAGTGTACACTGCCTGTGGTAATGTATGCAGTAAGTATAGGTATTATACAATATTAAAACAATTTAATTAAATAAACATATTTAGATCAATTATTACATATAAACAGAAAATTCTGAAAGTTGCACAAATCTTCAACCTTTCCCAAAAACTGCCCCTGAGATAATAAAAAGGAGTAATCTACATCAATCCTGCCCATAACAACATGTTAAAACAAAAAAACTGGAAAAATCTTAATAGTAACATTTTGGCAAATGTATACAATAGCATTATACATTTTAGCATTAGGATATGTCCAAACCGTGCATTTTTTTCATTTTGATTTTACACATACTGCTAACACCTGTAACATGTATGGACCACAAGCACTTTTAATAAAAATTAATTGCACGTATTTAGCTGAGTGTTGTTTTTATGTTGTACCATTCGCATTAAAATGTAGACAGCTGCTATTTATTAATCACTTACCTTCAAGCAGTGCCTCAAAATTTCCTGTGTACTTTTAACAGTTTTCAATATGACAAAAATGCTCTGCTTCAACATCTTAATTAAAAAAATAGCTCATGCTTGTAAAAGAAATATTTATCACCATACAGATGTCCGCATTAGACATGCTTAGTTCTGTATATGCACTGTGTTACCTGCCAAGTGCTATTTTCATTCTGAGTAACATGTGAAATCGAATGGAAAAATGCATTTGGATGTACTGTAATGAGACCAAGGAGTATAATGACTACTTATTAAAGATGGGTTCTTTGTCCACCTTTAGATTTGGCTATCCCAGATAGTTTTCAAAAGCAAAATATTTATTATTTCCAATCTAACACAGAAAATTGAAATTGGGTATTAATGTGACTAAACAAAGCTAAGAATCAATGTTTTAGGAGTTACAGGCTATAAGTAAAGATCTTAAAGGAGCAATGAAAACTGTTGCAACAACCCAAGTGCAGCTTAACCATACTCTAGAAGAACGGGAGAAGTTGCATGCAACAGTTCAACATTACAAAGGGGAAGACAGGGACCTTCGTGAATGTAGTCGTAAGAGGATGGAAGAGCTTGCACAGACTGTACATAAAACAGAGAAGGGCAAAGCTGAACTGCTACACATCTGCAAGGTGCAAATGCAGCTCATTGACAATCTCAAAAAGCAAAAGGTAAAGCATGATTGCATTTTGTCTCCAGAATTCTTAGATGACCTCATAAATCCATAATTTTAAAGAAGTACTTATTCCTGAGAGGTAGGAAGCTAATGGTAGTTACTTTTTAAGTTATCTTTCAAAACAAACATACTCCATAAAACTTCTTATAGCATCTCATATTTGGTAATAGGAAAGACATTGCCTTTAGAAAACTTTTTTGGCCATTTTGGCATTTAAAGGATGATATACCAGGTGTTCATTTTTGCTTGCTTCCTTTATGGCTTAATTTAAATTGATTACATCATAACTTCCACTCTGAGTAAACATTACAACCCTGCCTTTATGTGTCTTGTCAAGAAAATCATTGAGAGAACACAGACCATAATTCTCCAGATAATTCAAATCAGTTTATCACATTCAAAAACCCCCCATGTATGAATATGCATAGTAATTTTTGGCAGTTTTTATAAGCATTTTCTTTATCAAAATTTGTGAATTTTTCTGATAGCCTGGGGGAGGGAAATATGTTTACCAACATGGTGGTTGGTAAGCATTACTGGTGCTTAGCAAAATAATCCTTGTGAACAACAGGAAAGAAACGGTGTGGATAAAAATTCTCTGAAGTAAAATACATAACTAGAAAACAAAAGAAATAGAAAAATTCAGGCAGGAAAATGCTCTCTTTGAAATTAAAACTTATAACTGTTTTCAAAGAAAAGAAAAAAAATCTGATGTGTTACACTCACATGACTTTCTCTACTCTTGTACAAACTGTTTTACAAACGCCTATTCTCCATATGCTTCATGTTAATTGAGATATCGAGATGTCAATCTTATTGCAAGCGCTGGTTGCTTTGTGGCGCATTCCATTCTCTTTGCATGTCCAGGACATAAAAAAAATAAATAATGAATTTGAGAAAAAGTATAAGTATTGGAAAATTTAAGGGAATAACAAGCAATATCTCGAAAATGGTTCACTCAACAAAAAAAATGTATATGACATAAATTGTGTATTTTAACGCGATCTGCATTGTTTGTGTAGTAAAAGTTTGTCTATCTCTTATGGTTTACCAGTTATGCAAAAGCCGTTCACAATGAAGAATACTTTTGGAGACATTCCCAGAAAATTCGAGATATACATTTCATTTGTCATAAAAATATCTTAAACATATGATATTTTAATCAAAATCGTTAGAGCCATTTTTGAGAAAATTAAAATTTTCGAAAAATGTTCCATGTAAAGGGTAATCTGGGGTGGGGGGATTTTCTTGAAAACCTTCGTGTTGCATCTCTGGAAGATACTGAACCTAAATACCAAGTTTGGTGTTTATCCGACTGTTCGTTTCTGAGTTATGCTGTTCACAGACACACACACACACACACACAGACAGACAGACACACTGACACACTCATGGACATGTTTCTAAAAATGCTTTTTTTGGATTCAGGGGGTCTCAAAACATGTATTCCGGTGAAATCTCGTATCAAATTTTTGGGTGTAATACAATACTTCCCCTACTTACTATACGTAGTAGAGAAAGTAAAAAGTCTGTTGTGTTACGTTCTTTCTCTACCCACTATCATTTCCTTTTATATAACTTCTAAAAACTATTCTTAAAACATGCTTATTTTTCAATCTTCATGTTAATACAGATAAATGTTTGCAAAAGTAGTTTCATGACACATTTTTTTGTAGATACAAGGGGAATACAAAAAACTGAAGTGATAATCAAATGTTTAAAAGTAGATAGCTATATGGTGACTTTGAAATTCCATAACCTTTCCATGACATTGCAAGAAACAACTGAATGGTGAACAGTTCAAACAAAAGTACTGAAGAAATTCAAATCAATAACAACGAATAACATGGAAATGGCTGATGAAAAAAGTTACCTATATGAAATAAGTTGCTTCTTTTAAAGAGGTCTGTCATCCTCCGTGGTGAGTGGTTACCATGCTAGCCTCTAGTTCCCGAGGTCACTGGTTCAAACCTGGCAGAGGGTGATGGATTTTTTCGGGTGTAAAAATCCTTAGCATGGATTCCTTTGGAAGGGAAGTAAAGCCGGTGGTCCCGTGTCATAGATTTACAGCATGTAAAAAAACCTTAAGCCTGTTAAAGAGGCCTCTGAGCAAAATTACCAGTCCTTCACACCCAATATGGAATGGGACGCTAAGGACCATAGTAGTTAAAGAGTCTCTATAAATAAAATATAATTTAACTTAATTTTAATTAGCTAGAAAAAACTGCTAGATTGCCAGACAAAGGAAAATAAGAGGATGATAGATGCCGCAATGGACGAAGTCTGGACCAGCGGATGACGAAGAGTGCTGCAGCGCTACTCCCGGTCACGGTGCAGCCTGCAGTTGGTTGGAATGCGGAGACCTTGAGAAGGAAGGATTGAGACATGGGGCCGATCCTGAAGGAGAAAGAATCTGGCATATGACCCATATGGGTGATGTTTCTCCTAGAGGTCCCAGCTATGAGAGTTGCTGGTTGCAGCAGGATTCCCTGGTGGTCAGGAACGGTGTACCGAAGAAAGAGTGGGAGTTCTGGCCAGAAGGACTAGGGTGGAACAGCTGGTGCTCCCGAAGAAAACTGTGAAGGAAGTCCTCGAGGAAACCCATGCCAGCACTACCGGCGTGTAGTGCTGGCATCTGCCCATCTAACAGTATTTCTAGCTGATCTAGATGCTCTTCCACCACATTAATGTCATCTTCCAGGTCAGATTTAGTGTCTTTTAACTCCTTTGCAAAGTCGTCTTTCAGGGCTCCCACCATTACCTTTATCTCAGTTCTCACAGAGTTGATGTCACCACCGAGATCGGATTTCAATTTCTTCATTACGGTTTCCATTTCTGTTCCCATCTCCACCATTTCAGATTTAATTTTTTCTCCATCTTCATTTCACTCACACTTTTCTCCTCCATTCCGACCAATAATTTTTTCAGCATTTCTTTCATCTTGGCTTTTTAATCCCACTCCTGACATCAGTGTGACTTTTTCCAGTTTTTCAACTTTCACTCTCTTAGTTCTTACTGTCATTGTTCTAAGTCAGTCGCCGTCAGTGGCTTGCCCTATGACATAATCACTCGGGGTAGGTTAGCCCGGGAACAAAGAAAACAGCAGCAGGGGCACTGGCTTATTCAGCACGACTGACTATGGGGCAGTAGAGCTGTACAGTGGCCGGACTCATACATGTCAGCAACTTGTTCTCTATAGATCTTGTTTTATGAATCACAAGCTATTTGTGATAGCTACAGTAAATAAAGACAAAGAAGGGTGTTCAGTATTATTAATTTGAATAAAATGACTGTAAAAAGAAATGTACTTTAATGTACAGGAAACAAGATAATACTACATATCTCATAAATATAAATTACATATACAGAACATTGAAAACAGTTTACAAAATAACATTCTGTATTATATGTCCTAGAAATTATAATCAAATCCTGGTGAGAATATTTAAACAAATCCTTCCTTTGTCCTTGTGAAAATGGGAATTATTTTACAATGCATACACTGTTGATTTAACCAGAGTATAAATTTACTGTGAGCCTGTACTACTTTGTCGAGAATTCTTACTTCTTTTGTCCTTTAATAGTTTTTCAATATTGAGCATTATGTTCTGACTCACACCCAAACGAAGAATGCATTTTAAATTATGGTCTGTTATTCTGTGACATGGTTTACAAGTCTTCATCGGTGAAAAAAACTGCCCACATAAATGTATAAATGCGAACATGCCAGGATACCGGACAGCAAAGTGATGAAGTCGTGGAAACCGTGATCGAGGAAAATTGCTGTAGAAGTCACTCAGATTCTTTCTATTTTGTAATTTGTCTCTGAGTTCTATGTCATTCTGCAAATCTATCATTTCTAGTTGCAATATGGCAGGAACAGTATCAATTGCAACAGAGAAAGGTGTAGCAAATAATTGAATATCAGGTTCCAGATCTATCGTTTCTTTAAATCTGGAATAGAATTCTTCAATCACTTCTCGTATTATGCGCGTGCAAACTGCTGAAAGCTTGTGATAGACTGGAATATACTACTATGTTTTGGAAACTGCTATGTCCATGTTGGTTAACTGGTGTCCCCATAATGCTAACTTCATTTTAAATGATTTCACTTTGCTGAAGAGATCACTTGTCTGATTTTTCCCCTATAGCAAAACATTTAGTGTATTCATGTGAGCTGCGAGGTATGCCAAAATAATTAATTATTTTTTGCAGAAGTTAATTTGTAATTAAAGAAGAAAGGCAAATCACATATTCAATTTACATCATTGAGCACAGGTACAAGTTTATCTTCCCTCAGTTCAAAGAGCCTATCGAATACTTTTCCAAACCTCAACCAATGAATGCACTTTAGAATGGTATGGGAGATCACCATATTCATTTTAAAGTTCAAGAAATTGTTTAAACTGACGATGGTTCAAATCTTTTGATCGTATGCTATTCGTTGTTTTCACTACTATAGACATGACATTGTTGAGATGGGTGCTTTTAGCACATAAGTTTTGTTGAATTGCACAATGCAGAGCAACGATGTCATGGTTGATTTCAGACATTTTGTCCTTAATCCGCCCCACAACTCCACTCGTAGTCCTTTCTATGAAAGGCACTCAATCCGTTGCCAAATATACAAGATTGTACCACTATAATTCAGTTTCTTCTACAGCTCGTTACAGAGCAATAAACATGTCCAAATCTGTAGTTCTGTCATGCATTGGAATGAGATCTAGTAACTTCTCCCGTACCTGGAGAGAGCATCAACATCCTTTACAAAAATTCATAATTGAGCGGTGTCTGGACTATCAGTGCTCTCATCTAAGGCCAGTGAAAATGCTATGAAGTTCTTTGACATGTTTACGATCTGTTTATGCCATCGCCAACCATATCCTGAATGCGGCGCAATACTGTACTTGGAGACAAACTGATTGCCTCACATCCATGCACTTGATTTGGAAAAAGTTCTGCGACTGTCATAATTTACAGTCTTTGATAACTTGTCCGTCACTGTGTGGTCGCAATTTTTTTGCAATCTCTAACGAAAGTTTGAAGCTCAAGTGCATTGCTGATTCAGTGACAGAATGCTCTTCTATTTAACGTAGATTACTTTTTAATTCTTCTACAAGTGTTACTCGGTCCTCTCCTTTATATCTGTCATAGTCACCAGCATGGCATGTTGCATAATGGCGTTATAAAAATTAGCATTCTTTACTTGCTGCAGCACTTTACCACAAATTAAAAACTTTACTATGCTACCATAATCAGTACATAAAATAGTTCTTCCTACATTTGCAAAAACGTTGGTGTTGAAGGCCTTGCGTTAACGTCTGTAGCTGTTTCTGACATTGTTTCTGTAGAATGATATTAGATTTCCACACATGAGCCTCTACGGAGCAAATCACAACTGCATCTGCATTACCGCCGCTACAGTATACTTACCACAGATACTTACTAATACTGAATTCCTCTCTGTCGTGTCCGTGTTGCCGCACAGTCAATGTGTGCCCTGATGTCATTCCGTTCCGTAATGACGGCCGCTGCTCTACGTTCAATCTAGTTCAACTACACTATAATTTTCACTAACACTCCATTAAGGTGAACTAGTTCAATTCTCCGTCACCACTTCCGTGACGTAGCCTCTTAACACAGGACAGTTCACTTCACTAAAGAGTCCAACACAAGACCTTCAGTCTCTCGCTCCGCCAGTAGTACTCGCTTCACGTTACAGCAGCTGTCACTGCTTACTCGGACAATCCAACGTGATATTGCACCACAAACGGGGTCACCAGCTCAACCAGGTCAACAGTCGACTCGCACTGACTGACTCCCGGGAGAAATTGAAATTTATTTATGGACCACTTTAACTTCTATGGTTCTTAGCGTCCCATTCTATATTGGGCGTAAAAAACCGGAAATTTTGCTCAGAGGCCTCTTTATCAGGTTTGAGGTTCTTTTACGTGCCGTAGATCTACGGCACGGGACCACCAGCTTTAATTTACTTACCTTCCAAAGGAAGCCATAGTAAGGATTTTTACGCCCGAAAAATATCCATCGCTTTCCACCGGGTTTGAGCCCGCGACCTCGGGAATCAGAGGCTTGCATGGTACCCCTAGACCACGGAGGACGATTCTCTCTCGCTTTTTGGGGGGGGGGTTTCGGGAATAGGAAGGATTTGGCGTGGAGTAGAAAGGAGAAGTAAGGAAAGGTATTGGGGTTCCGCTGATGCACCTCCGTTAGTGCGTGGTGGGTTAACTGCCAGCTTATTGCGCTGGCAGGGGAGTAAGGAAGTGTCCGGGTGACGACCATGACCAACGCCCTGGCCGCCACACACGGGCAGTTACGTGGATAGGATTTGGAAGGGATGTGGCGTTGTTTATTACTTTATTGTGTCAGCGTAGGGCGTTGTTGAGTGCCCCTCGAGAGGAGCGCTCAGTTATGGCGTAAATAGCTGGCGTGTGCAGTCGTATGATAGAGGGAGTTTTGCAGTGCCGTCCTGAAGCTGATCATTCGGTCCTGCCCACTCTTCAGGTCGGAGAGTACAGTAGTCCACTCAGCCATCGTCGTGAGCAAGGATTTCACTAGGTCGGCTAGACCTGCTGTCGTGTGCCTAACCTCCTCCAGGCAAGCTGTCGGAGATGGCGGGGCTGATGTCGGTGGCAGGCTGGCGATGGATTCGCCCAGGCCACTGATGGCGGTGTCGGCGCTGTCGAGCCGCTGTAGGCAGCTAGTGGTGAAGCTTTGGAATGCCGCTGAGAAGGCAGTGGTGATGTTGTGTAGGTCCTGTACGGCGGATTCCATTGCGGCAAGGCGGCGGAGTTGTTGCTCTGTGTTGGCAGAGTGAGCGGCGGTGACGAGTGAAGCGAGGATTTCATCGTGTTGTGAGATTTTGCATCCGATGTTCAGGACCTCTGAATGGAGATCCTGGATCGCATCTCGCAGGCTGGTGTCTGCTACTGCAGGTGCTGGAAGTGGTGGCGGTGTTGACGTCGGAGGCGCTGGATGGTTGAGTGTAGTTGAAGCCGGAGTAGATCGACGGCTTCTCGGATGGAGCGGGCACTGTGCCTGCCCGGTGAAATGGCTGTGGCCGTTGCAGGTGGCACAGTACCTGCGGCGTCGGCGGAGGTCATGGTTGGTGCATTGTGATGTCAGCGTTGGTGCTCCGTAGTAGTGGCACCTCGGAGGTGCAGCGCACGTGGTGGAGTCATGACCGTAGCAGCAGCATCGGCGGCATGGCTGGTGGCTTTCCGCTCGGCTAACCTCTACTTGATAAACCTGCCCTAACAAGGGCAGGCCGGACCTCAAGGCAGCCTCACGGTCGGCCGGATCGGCGAATATCAGGCGAATCAAAGTTGTGGGTCCCTTGGAAGTGATGATCCTTGTGATCTTCAAGGCTGAAGGCCACCGGTGTTGAGCGGCGGTGAAGATTAATCTCGATGGCATATCCCGGGGAACTCCGGCGATCACCGCGCTGTATCGAGATGACAGCGGCGGCGGTGAAGTAAGTGGTGAAGCTGGCTGCTGAGCTGCGGTGTTGAGGTGTGATGCTGGTGAAGTCAACTGCTGCGGCGGAAGGTGAGGTGTGGTGCTGACTGGGCGTGAAGTATCTTGCTGCTGGTGTCCGGTCGTAGCCGTGACCGATGCCCAAGAAGGCCCGGCCACCGGCGGCGGTGAGCCAGCGCGCCCGGCAGATGCCGGAGGAGTGGCCGGCAAATCAGCAGCGGCGAGGCCCGAAGCAGCTTCATCTGAGGAAAGCGACCCTGCGAAGGGTCGGCGGCGAGTTCTTCGGTGGCTGCTCGGCGTGTCCTTCGCTTTCCCATCTCCGACGAAGAAAAATCCTCTCTCTCGCGCGAGAGCGCTCGCTTATATAGTCATGGAAAGACTCTCAATGGAAACTCGTTCCCTGACTGCCCGACGCAACTCAACTAACTCACCGACTCGCACTGACTGACTCCCGCGAGAGCGCTCGCTTATATAGTCAGTTCCACAAGGTTCTCGAACTATTTCGACACACTTTCTGGAGGATGGGAGGGGGAAGAAGCTTCTGTTTATCTGCTGATATGCGCTCGGTGTTTACGCTGGCGAGCGGCAGTTATCATTGTTTACTCCGACCGCCCGGCGCCCACCCCGATTACCTTGGGCCATAGCTGCAGTATCACAATATATATACACTTTATTTGTAATATAAATATCTTAAATATATGCCATTTTAATCACCATATTAGTAGTTAAGGGTTATTTTTGAGAAAATAAAAAGTAACAAAGAGTTTTCAATGTAAACAGTAGTTTGTGGTGTGGGGGGGGGATTTTCTTGAAAATCTTCATGTCACATCTTTGGAAGATATTTAACTTGAATATCAAGCTTGGTATCTTTCCAACATTTTATTTTTTAATTATGCTGCTCACATACATGCATGCATACACACATGGAATTTTTTTTTTAAAATGCTTTTTTTTTTTTTTTTTTTTATTTTATTTATTCAAGGGGCCTCAAGACATGTATTTCCATTGAAATCTCCATATTGAACTTTGTTTGGAATACAATACTTTCTCTACCTACAAGTAATGTGACAGAGAAAGTAAAAACAGTTCAGCTGTGTCTTCTTTGAAGAATGTTCTTAATGTCTTCTGTCAGCTTCCATTTAATAAATGTAACTCTGTGCTGAGTTGGTGTGAAGATACTCAAAGGAGATTTCTCACCGTATTTCTTTGAGGACCTTATCTATCAATTAGATTGATTATAAAATCATTTAATTGCAATTTTTATTTTCCCTACCATGCGCTTTGTAGGTAGATAATGTAATGCATTTAACCCAATATATGATACTGAGATTTCACCAGAAATAATCATATCCATGTCGTAAATCATGTTTGTTTGTGTGCATGATAGCATTACTGAAAAATGATATCTCAGATATACATCAAACTTGTTATTTAAGTTCAATATCTTCCATGAATGCAACATGAAGATCTTTTAAGGAAATCCTCCACCCAGACTACCACTTACTTGGAAAATGTTACGTTACTTTCGATTTTCTCAAAAATGGCTCTTAATGACTTAGATTAAAATACCATATGTTTAAGATCTTTGCATGACAAATATGTATATCCTGAGTTTTCTGTGAATAGTCTTTAAGCCCTCTTAATTCAAAATCAATTTTGTATAACAGTAGACCACAAGAGATAGATAAAAGCGTACTACACATGAAATGTCATTAAAAAAACACATTTATGTAAAATAACTTTTCTTTTGTGGCATTTACCACTTCCAAGATAATATTCACATAAATTTTTAAACACTTTGTACTTTTTCTAACTGTTCATCTTTTTTTCTCATAGTGCAAAGAGTGGAGTTTCAAAGCCATTAGAAAGTACCCACTTTTTAAAGATCTGGCTATTACTCCATCCTACTGAATCCCCCATGTTCTTACAAGTTAAAACATTTAAGTCAATTAAAAATAAGTAGATAGAAGAATAAGCTTTTCTAAGAACAGTTTATAGAAGAGAGTTAGAGAAAGTTATGTAAATGTAACACACATATGTTTGTTCAAAGGTATCTTGGAAACTACTTATTCAAGTTGAACCATTTCTTCAGTCGTGGACAACTTAAACCCTGTGTCTGAAGTAGGATATATTTTCTTAACGTATTGGAAAAGAAAATTCAATATTATATATATTATATTTTACAGTCACAACTATCTGGATATTAATTCTGAGTGCCCATGTTCCATGACCATCTTTAACTTCCTCAGTTGTTTTAGCGTCATTACATTGTCTTCTTTGAGGTGATCTGGTGAACTGGCTACTTTAAATTTTACGATTAAAAACAGCTTAAACAATGTCAATCTTTAAAGTTAAAAATGTTTTTGCTTTTCCCCCAACATATCTTCTTTTTACATACATGGCATATACATACGAGCTGTAGGTGTGGGTAAGCTTACTTCTAAACAGAGTATTCTATATTAAAATATTTTATGAACAACTATTTGCACACTAATTCTAAGCTTTCATATTTCAAGGAACCTCCATATCTTAAGGAACTGTTTAGTGCTGTAATAGAGGAACAACATGTACATGGTTTAGCTTACATTGGTTTTGATGATTTACGAGTATAAAATGCTTTTAGTAATTGCAGATTTGTTAATAAAGGTGTCAGTCAGCCAGACAGAAATAAATTAAATAACTGTGCACTATGTAATGCATAAACATTATGCTTATAGGCATGGTGTGTTTTCTGTTGGCAGAATGGCAAATTTTGGCATAACTTTTATGTGAGAATTACAGTGCATACAAAAGCAATGGGAGCAAATGTAGTACATCCTAGGTATTACAACAATCCAGAACTTCCTTTTATTTACTGCTTCAAGTTATTTATGAGTATATAAGAAAGTAATGTCAAGCGTTTGTACAAATTGTAACTATTTCTTTCTAAAATTCTATGTGATAGTGGTAACTTGAATGATGAATTTTAAAGTTTTTAACAGTGTCGGTTTTGATGCTTGTAATATGGTTGGTTGGTATCTAATGTTGGGCAGTTGGCAATGAAGCCATTTGCTCTCTTGCACTCTAGTTTTTGATGAGAGGCTGGTATGTTGATTGAAAGCTAGGCAATTGAGTAGGTGGTTTCTCTCCATATCTTCAAGTTCACAAAAAGGGCAACATAGTTGTAATCATTTAAGAAATGCTTGTTAATATTGCATCACTGAATTAAGTACTTTAATTTTTGTATGATACATTTTAAAAACTGTCTTGCTACACAAGGTACTTTAAAGTGCTTTTTGTTATCCAGCTGTTGTAAAAATTCCTAAATGAAAAGGAAACTTGCAACTGAATTGAAGCACTTTGGCACCAAAGTAACTAAATTACATTGAATTGGAAAACTTAGCTCTAAAAATCTTTGAGACTTCATGTTTGGAGTAGAGCCTAAGGAACTGTGGATTATGTGACTTATGAAACTGATTCCATGTAATACTGATACAATACAAAACAATATCCACATTGGTGAAGTCATGCGCAATAGCTTTATATTATACTTAAATATAATAGCATATTATGCAATAAGACTATAATGGTAGTAATTAAGATGTATATTTATGAAACTGCTACCACTTGTTTCATAATTTTCATACAAGTGTCTTAATTACCATTATAGTCATGTTGCATAGATTGGTTTTGGTCCACACTATAATTTCAATACCTGGAGTCTTTACAAAAAGATCTTACCTTATTAATAGAGTGTAATGAAATGTTGACTGGATGGCAGCACTGATGATAGGACCTTGAGCAAGTTTGCAAGCCCTGTAACAGATGGCAGTACTGTTGAGCACAGGCCATATTTATTGATTTTTTGCACATAACATATATCAAACAATATTGAAAAGAAGCAAATGAACTCAATTTATTATATTAAAATTACAATGGACAAAATTTATTTTATTTTAAATACACATATTTCACATGTTTATCTGGGGAATGGGTCCTGGTGGACTGCTGCGTAACATCATGAGTATAATGGATGCCATTATACATAGTTCAGTTAAATCATATGTAATCAATGTATTATAGTGTGGTTGACCAAAACATTACATTAAATATTAAGCCTGAAAGAGACATACAAGATGACATATTACATTTGCTCCACTAGATGTATAATTAACAATATCCTAAATTCCAATGTTAGAACAAATTTTCACAGCTGCCATCTGCACACCAAACTTAGGGAATTATTCTGTCCATAATGCAAGGAGGGCAGTGCAAGTGAAAAGGTTATTTCTCTGAGTAGAAGCAACATGGTGCAACCAAAACTTCCACATAATTTTCAGAAAGAAACATATGTACCTATGCCAAAAATAACATTAACTGTTAAGTTGGTATAATGATGCTTACAGGTGCCAGGGTCAAATCAGTATTACCAGGGAAAGGAACTCGGTGTATGTTGGTGAAACAAAACGAAATATTGAAACCAGAAGCAAAGAATACTTCAGATGTATATCCAACAAACAGATGGACAAATCTACCATAGCAAACCATTTTTGGAGGACCACAAACCATGACATCAATCCCAAAGTCAGACTCCCTAAATACACCACCAATCCAACAGAACTTAGTTTGGGAAAACATACACATAATCAAACACATGAAAATGGTAATGAACTTTGAAATCCCGTCACTCAACCATATAAGAAGCTTCATCATGGATACACCAGATGACACCACTTCCATGCCACCTACATCTATGGACCCAAATACCCACCATGCTCAGTTGGGGGAAAAAGCTGGTGACTGAAGATGAAAGCAAGCAGTGCTTTCGAAACATGTTTGGTTAATTTAAAGCAAGTGAAGTTTTAGTGCATCCACTGACTCAAGATTCAATTAAATTAAAGGAAATTTTGCCTCACAGGAATTCTTTTACTTGTCAGTAAATCTACTGATGTAAGGCTCCCACATTTAAGTACACTTAAATGCCATTATTCTGGCCCACAACATTAGAATGAAAAGCCAGCTCTCAACCAACTGAGTGACTACATACATATTATGTAAGTGCTAGGTTGATGACAGCAATGCAAAGTATCTAACTTACCATCCATTAGCTCTTATTTTCTTGGATATGAATAACATCTAAAACCTGAAGCAGATATAACATTTTGCTGTCTACTTTAGGAGAACTCCTCTTCACTTGTCAAAATAAGAATTGATATGGTTAATTTAGAGAAGATTGGGAATTTATGGAACATGCAATTCATCTCAAGTCAGTCAAATGTTACAATTACATCAATGGCATACACACAATAATAGATGATTCTAAATTGCTTTCTTTAGGTAAAATGCAAAACATAGTAGCAACAGTGGTCCTAATAATCATGCATTAAAAGTTATTGTTTACCAAGAGATGATATTCATTACTAAAACACAGTTTAGAGTAACTGATGCCACTTTATGCTGGAGCAATTCATTGACATTGAAAATTAAGACAGAAAGTCAAATTTTCAATATTCTTATGATTCAGAAATTGTACAGAAGTCACAACTTGCTGCTTTGAAAATAGAGTCACCAATGAATACGTGGGAGCTTAAAATTGGAAGAAAATAAGAAAATTAAGAGCTGACACACTTTTGGAGTGATGTTCACATATAACTTAATTTTCCTTCTAATGTGACACTGTTGAAATATAACAAAGATATTAACGGTGCAGTGGCAGAATCAAATAACACACTTGTAATCTTTGTAACATTGACTTCATTTAATTTGTCTAAAAATTCAAGAGGTGCTTCAAAGACTAAGGTGTAATGGTATCTTCAGCTCAAGACTTTGAAATATTTTCTAAATTTTCAGAATTAAATGAAATAAGTATTCCAACAACTGCTGAAATATTCAAAGTACCATGACCTACAAGTAATGCTGGTCACATTCTAAAACATAAGAATATATAAAAGTATGCCTAAAATGTTTGTATTGGTTTGATTTCATTTTTAGACATGTACCCTTAGCACAAAAAGGTATGCATTGTTTAAAACTTCAAAAGTCCCACATAAAATACATTGTGCATACGGAGCAAACAGGAGCGTAGTACAATAGCTAACAACAGATGGTAGTGTGAAAGTTTGAACTCGTAAAGGCATGCGGTCCCCCAAATTTGGCTTTTTTTTTGTATTTTACTGACACCACAAGCAAATTACCATTCATTATGACAATCCTTTATCAAATATAATGTTTTGAATCATCCTGCCTTACAAGTTTTCTTTCCTCTACCATAATGTAGACTATTATTATAAAGAGAGAAAATTTGTATGTAAGGTAATCTCAAAAACAACTCAATCGATTTTGATAATGCTTTCCAACAGACATGGGGCTATGAAACAATTTCAATTCATAAATTATTAACAGACTGAAACAGATTTACAAAGCCTTTGTTGAGAATGTTATGAAATAGAAAATAGTTACTGTAGTGCACTTAAGTAAAGAGAAGACAGAGCTTAAAAAGCAACAATCAATCCTGATTATAATGGTACAAATCATATGCGATTTCTATGTCTTTAATTGCATTTTTCATACTATAGATGTGTATGTAATGAAACAGTGTCAAAATCTCTAAATAACCTTTATTCTAATTCTATAGATATATGCATTGAAGTTTCTGGATGCCAAATCTAATAACCTTCATGTAAGAAAATGTTATTTTGCTTCCATTGTACTTATTTCGTAATCAAGCTCGTTGGCAGGATATGCTAACTAATTGTACAAAGAGAGAAAACTGCTAACATTAGAAACCAGTGAACCGATATTTTATATTAACAACTAAGATTATTTTTCTCTATAGTCATAGACTGTGCATCTTTTCCAAAGAGGTTAACTTGGTGGACTGGGAGTATGGAATCTTCAAATTTACAAGCTTAAACTCTATTTCGTTGTATATGTTAAGGGTTTCTACATTTTGTGAAAACTATGTAGCTTTTATGTTATTAAATAACTAAGGAACCAAAGAAAAAGCACAAAGTTTTAAAATTTAATCCAATATAATTATCTAAAAAATTACTCATCCATTCTGATCAAGGATTCTTCCACTGCCAAGGCTGTGCAGCATTCCCAAAACTTGGAAGACGGGCAAGTTAAGGAAATCATTTCAAATCCTTTTACATGAATATCAGGATTTTTCATCCTTTATTAGTAATAGATGGAGCTGTATGAAATTATAAATTACAATTATAAGGGGTAAAGAGAAAGATTCACAGTAATATCCTCAAGATTGTTGTATAATAATTTCATAAAGAACAGGAATAAATGAAATTAATTTGTCATTTGAGTTTAAGAAGCTAAGCATTCAACAGCGTGTAAGCCAACTAGTATGAAATAAACATAGCAAGCCTGAGGGCTTCACTTCATTTATGATTTATGGGTATCTTCTAATTACTGGAAAAATAAGTATGTCATTGTAGAAAACACTAAAATAAAACAAAATGAGCTTTATTGTAAACATTACTTACATTAGTACCTTAAATGCTTCACTAATTTGGATGATGCATAATGAAAAATTGTACCCCCTTAACATATGATTAGCTCCTTTTGTAAGATTGCAGTGAAATATAGGATCTCTGTTATTTATTTAGTGTCTCTAAGCAAAGGCAGTAGGGCATATCATCATTATTATAAGTTAAAAATGTATCAGAAAATGCATATTATTATGCTTCCTTTGCTTGCTTGCATTAAATGCTTCCTCCTTCGAGTTGTATAATTTCATCAAAAAGTTCCACAATGAGAGTTTACCAGAAGTAGGTTTTCAGGCCCCCTGAATATCCTCCACAACAAAGCATTTTTAGAAGAAGGTTTCTGTGCGTGTCTGCAAAAAGCATAACTCCAAAAACAAAAAGTCGGATGAACACCAAACTTTGTTTTTAATGTAGAGCCAACTGAAAAATTCAATGGCACAGCTGGGATATGAACATGGCTCTCCCGCTCTGTGCGGTTGCTCTAACTCTAATGTTCATTGAGGATTGAATTTTTCAGTTGACTCTACATTAAAAACTTGCCAAGACTAGGCTAAGGTCTCTAAAGAGTATAATTATATACATAATAATCAAAAAGAAAAACCAAGCTTTGTATTTAAGTGCTGTATATGTTCAAGGATGCCGAATGCAGATTTACAAGGCATACTGCTAACTCAAACTACCCTTTACCTGAAAGAGATGTACATTTTTTTCTTAAAATGTTCAATATAAATATATTTGAGATATTGACATGAATAAAGTGTAGATCTTGAAACTTTCATAAATAACCTGTGAAGTCCTTTTAATCGGATTGAACTTTGGGAAACCACCAGAGATGAACTAAAACTTCTGAAAACATTTAGTTTCTTAAAATACACAATTTGTGATAATTTTTTCTATAGTGTTATCTAAATAAGCAATGTTGTATGTTTACTTTTCCCAAGCTTGTCATCTGACAGAATGCATTTGAAAATGTGCAATTCTTCTTTTTCTTTTCCTGTTAAGGAGTTTGTTCTATGTCTTCTGAATTTCTTTAAATGCATTCCTTTGTTTCTTGTGAGACTATGAAAGTGAATTTAACACAAGACTAGCGTATAGTGACCTCATTTTTAAGCATTTGTCATTCTAGCCTCCTGTATGCTCTTGTGCAGCTACAACACATGTATATTGAAATCATTTCGGCTAACATTTATCATGTTTTATGATGAAATAGAAGAAAACCATGATTTTTACTTTCTTTACCATGTACATAGCAGGTATAAAAGGAATTACATTCCACCCAAAAATTAGAACACGAAATTTCACTGGAAATACATGTTTTGAGGCACCGGAATTAAAAAGAAGCATTTTTAGAAAAAAGGTCCATGTGTGTATTTACGTGAACAGTGTAACTCAAAAACGAAATGCTGGATAAATACCAAACTTGGTATTTAAGTTCAGTATCTTCCAAAGATGCAACTCAAAGATTTTAAAGAAAATGCCCCTCCCCAAAACTACCCTTTACATGGCACATTTTTAAAATTTGTTGATTTTCTGAAAAATGACTTGACAGTTTTGATTAAAATACCATATATAAAAAGATATTTACATCATAAATAAAATGTGTATCTTGAATTTTCTGAGAAAAGCTTGTGAAGTCCTCTTTATTCAGAAGGCAATTTATATTAACTTGCATAACTGGTAAATGTTAAGGGATAGACAAAAACGTACTACACAAAAAAGGTAGATCTCTTTAAAACACACAATTTATTTCCAATTTTTTTTGTGGTATGAGCCATTTCCTAAATATCCGTTATTAACGGTTTGAATTGTTCAATACTTAGTCATTCTTTTAAAGTCCTGTTGATTTTCAGCTGTTTCTTGTGCTCATAGAAAGAGTATGGAACTTTAAGGCCAGCATAGATCATCCAGTTCCAAATGTTTTGACTATCACTGTTCCCTTTGTATCTATAACAAAATGTGCAATGCAGCTATTTCTGGAAAGGTTTATCTGGATTAAAATTAAGTAGAAAGGAAAATAAATTTTCATAAGAATAAAATGTATACACACTAATAAGTGATAGAGGGTAGTAAAGGTCATGTGAATGTAACACATCAGATTTTTTCCTTGTGAATAATTTGCAGAATAGCCATGAAAATAAATCATGGTTAGTAGAAAAAGTTGTGATTGTAACACATCAAGATCTTTCTATTTATCTTTCTCAAAAATGAACATTTGTATTCTACATTTAGCATCTTTCATGTATGCAAGACAGGATTTCAAATACTAGCTCTTCATTCTCATGAAGTTTTATACCAGATGGAGAGGTGTGGACATAATCCTTCACATCAGAGAGAGATCTCGGGCAGATAAAAAATGTTTATGAGCATTTATTTTTTGTCTTTCATAAATTTGTAGAAAAATATTTTAAACAATAAAACATTTAGTAAATGCAAACAACTTCCCTGCACATAGATGACAATTTCCACTTGAAGGATATACTGATAGCTGCACTGCAATAGACTTTGCACTTAGAAGGCAGCCATGTAACACGCATTACAATAATATTTTCTTTCGTTAGTGATACTTTATTTCCGAGGCACTTGCAGTGTGATTTTTAATGTTTAAAGAAAGAAAATAAATTTGAATATTTTACTTTGACTTTTAATGAAAGAACCAAAGAAAACTAATGTTAAACATTTACTTATACACACAGGTACAATCATCCTTAAATGCCAGATATAAAAGCTAACAGAGTTCATCTATTTTCTTAACACTTACAAAAACAAACAAAAGCATGCTGTACAATTTTACTTAGCAATTTACAGGAATACAATACATAAAAATAAGTTATTTTATTTAAACTTTTAATGGAAAGGATAAATTATCTTTCATTTTTATTTAAATATGCAATGATGACATGATAAGCAGAATTAATAGCACTTTCTAAAAGGATGATACAACTGCCTGCAAATGGCCGCCAATAAGACCAATGTAGTTAAGGCGGGGTATAAATAGAACTAAAAAAAAACTGCAACGTCTGTTGCATCAAGGGAGCAGACACCTTCTGTGCCTATTTGAAACCTCTTAACTCTTGCAAGAATTAAAATTTATACAAAATAAAAATGTTAAATTGTGCCAAACCTAAATACTTCAGGAAGGGAAGATAAAAAATATAAGAGAAGCTCTTCATAACTCTGTCTAATTAGGAGGCTAAAGTGAACAAAGCAATTTTTTTGGTTTTAAATCTAAAATGGTATTGTAATTTTATACAGAGAATCACCACTTACGCGGATGACATCTAAATTGCTTCCACACAGTACAAGTAAACCATATAAGAGCAAAATAGATTTGGGATACATTCACATGACTTTCTCTATTCTCTATCGTTCATTAGTGGGTATACAAATTATTCTTATTCAAGCTTATTTTTCTACTACATTTTAATCCAAATAAACCGTTGGAAATAGCTACATTACACATTTTATTAGAGATACAAAGGGAACAGTGACATTCAAATGTTTACGAACAGGGTGCTATATGCTGGCCTTAAAATTCCATACGGTTTCCATGCAATCACGAGAAACAACTAAATGTTGAAAGGACTTCTAGAGAATGACCAAGGAATGAAAAATTTGAATCTTTAATAACGATATCTCAGAAACGGTTTATACCACAAAAAATTCATATGAAATAAATTGTGTGTTTTAAAGAGCTCTCTCTACATTTTTTGTGTAGTACGTTTTCGTCTATCACCTAATGTTTATCACTTATACAAGATTATACAAAATTCCTTCCAAATGAAGAGGACTTGATAGGCTATTCCCTGAAAATGCAAGATATACAGTTTACTTGCCATGTAAATATCTCTAATATATGGTATTTTAATCAAAATCGTTAGAGCCATGTTTTAGAAAACAAAAAATTTCGAAAATGTTCCATGTGAAGGGTAGTTTGGGGTGGGGGCATTTTGTTGAAAACCTTCATGTCACAATCTTTGGAAAATATTGAACCTAAATACCAACTTTGGTATTTATCCTTTTCATTTTTGAGTTATGGTGTTCAACACATAGACATGTTTCCAAAAATGCTTTATTTGGATTTGGGGGGGGCCTCAAAACAAGTATTCCCAGTGAAATTTTGGTATCGAATTTTTGGGTGGAATGCATACTTCCCCCCACTTACTGTACTTAATAGAGAAAGTAAAAAATTGTTAAAGAAATAATGTAAATTTCCATAACATAAGTAAATTAGTGAAATTATTTTTGTGGCATTAGGATCATTATATGCCAATTCATTCTGAAAATAACATGTGTCAGGGGGATAAATGAAAGTTGAATTGTGTCATAAGGCTATTTATAAACAATCTATGAAAATTTAAAGATTTTGCTAATTCATCAGGGAGCTATCTATTAAATGTTTCATGCTCTCATTTCAAATTTTCATGTCAACACAAAAAATTGAACCATAACTTCTATGGGTTTTTATACTGACATTTGATTTTGATTTAAATTAAAACAGAAAAGTATTTTTCTTTTGATGTATGCATGACAATGTGTTGGATATTTTATATAGTGAACCTTTTTATTCACACATGTCAATATGATGTAATAGCTTTTTTCTCCTTCCCCAAAGTGCTTCATATTCAAATCCCACAAACTTTTAGGGAATAGTAATAATAGGATAAAGACATAAGATATATATATAAAAAAAAGAACAAGTTTAATCATTTAATGATGAACAGTGTTGAAAATTCAATTTTGAAGAAAACAAAACCAACATATGCTGTAAAGGCTTGGGCCTCTATGCATTTACTTGTTTATGCTTTTCTTTACAAGTGCTAAAAACTTATCCATCTTAAGTTATTTTGAGCATATTACTGTATCTGGAATTTATTTCTTCCACTGCTTACCTAAAACCTCTGTCGAGATTTCATGGAAATACATGTTTGGAGGTACCCTGAACCCAAAAGAAGCATTTTTAGAAAAAGGTTGTGTGAACAGCAAAACTCAAAAATGAAAAGTCTGATAAACACCAAACTTCGCACTAAATTTAGCATCTTCCAAAGATGTGAGAAATACACAAACTACCCACCCACCACAAGCTGCCCTTTTAATCTGGAAAACTTATATCCCCCCTTCTTTCATTTTTCTCAAAAAATGGCTGCTCTGATGATATTAAAATATCACGTTTATGACATTTTTGTAACTAATAAAATGTTTATTTTGAATTTTCTATAAATAACCTTTGAAGGTCCTTTTCACTTCAAATGAATTTTAAATTTATTGGTAAACACCAAGACAAAAGCTTAATAATAATAATAATAATAAAAAAATTGACAAAAAAATTTGATACCAAGATTTCACCAAAGAAATGCATTTTGAGACTCCCTGAATCCAAAAAAAAAAAAAAAAACAAGAACATTTTTAGAAAAAGGCCCGTGTCCGTGACCAGCATAGCTCGAAAGTGAAAAGTTGGTTAAATACCAAAATTGATGTTTATGTTCACATTCTACCCAGGTTGCAACACAATTTTCTAAACAACCGCCCACCACAAACTACACTTTACATGTGACATTTTTTATTTTCTAAAAAATGGCTCTTAACGATTCTGGTTAAAATGCCATATGCTATATATTTGCACAACTAATGAAAGTATATCTAGAAATATTTCTGGGAATAGCCTGTACAGTCCCCTTCATTCTGAATAATTTTTGTATAATTGGCAAACCGTAAGAGATACACAGTCTTCCACACAAAAAATGTAGATCTTTTTAAAACACACTTCAAATAAAATGTTTTGTGCAGTTAACCATTTCCGAGATATTCCTTGTTAGTGGTCCGAATTTTCAAAGACATACTTTTCTCACTGGTAAATCTTTATTTCATTTTTTCTCGTGGTCATGCAAGGAGTATGGAATTTCAAAGCCATCACATAGCGACATGATCTTTAAAAATCTGACTCCCTTTGCATTCTACAATGAAATGTGTAAATGTGAATTGAAAATTTATCTGGATTAACAGGAAATAGAATATGCTTTTGTAATAATAGTTTGTAGAGGAAGTGAGTAGAGAAGGTTATGTAAATGCAACATGGCACCACAATATTAAATTGTTCATCTCAGCTTCCTGCATTTACTAATTGTTTATCACCTAGTGAAATCTGCCTCCTTGGTTCGAGAGTAGCATGTCTCCATTCTAATACAAAGGACCTGACTTGAAATATACCCAAAAATTTAATACTGAGATTCACTAGAAACACATATTTTACGACTCCCTGAAAAAAGTTTGTGTGTGTGTGTGTGTGTATCTTCCATGTCTTTACAAACAGCATAGCTCAAAAGCAAAAAGTTAGTTGAATATCACACTTGGTATTTTAAGTTCAGCATCTTCCAAGGATGTGACATGATTTTCAAGGAAGTCTCCCCAACCAAAACTACCCTTTATATGGTAAAAGTTTTATTTTTGATTTCTCAACAATGGCTCTAACACTTTTGATTGAAATACCATATGTCCAAAATATATATCTTTAACTTTCTGGGAATAGCCTGTGAAGTTGGAAGCAGTCTGATTCTACCTTTCCAACCTTGTCCTTGTGTGGAAGAACAATTAATTACCATTAGCCTGTGAAATCCTCTTCATTTTGAATGACTTTTGCATAAATTGTAAACCATAAGAAGTAGATAAAATCTTATTACACAAAAATGTAGATTTCATTAAAGCAAGTAATTTGTCAAACATTTTTGTGGCATTTATCGTTTCTGAGACATTCTTTGTTATTGGGTTGAATTTTATAATGCTAATACTTTTTTTTCAAGGGGCAGGTCACTGTTCATTTTTCCTTGTGGTCATGCAAAGAGCATGCAACTTCAAAGTCATCACAGTGTGATCAGCTTCTTAAAAATCTGACTTATCGCTTTAGCCTACTTTATCCTCCTTATACCTACAATACACTATGATGTGTACTGAAAGCTTATCCTGATTAACAAGAAGCAGACAGAATTATAAGGTTTTGTAACAATAGTTTGTAGGCGAGTAGAGGTGGTGATGTGAATGCTACACATCAGATTTTTACTTTCTCTACTATGTATAGCAAGTAGGGGAAGTATTGCATTCCACTAAAAAAATTTGAATACCGAGATTTCACCAGAAATACATGTTTTGAGCCCCCTGAAGCATTTTTGGAGACGTGTGTGTGTCTGTGAACAGTATAACTCAAAAACAAAAAGTCAGGTAATTACCAAACTTGGTGTTTACGTTCAGTATCTTCCAAGGATGGCAACATGGAAGATTTTCAAAAAAGTACCCCCATCCCTAGCACCCTTTACATGTAACAGTTTTTTTGAAAATTTTGATTTCCTAAAAAATGGCTAACAATTTTGATTAAAATACCATATATTAAAGATATTTACATGATAAATAAAATGTATATCGTTAATTTTCTGGGAATAGCCTTTGAAGTCCTTTTCATTTGGAAGGAATCTTGTATAGCTGGTAAACATTAAGGTATAGACGAAAACTTACTACACAAAAAAATGTAGATCTCTTTAAAACACACTCTTTATTTCAAATAAGTCTTATTGTGGCATAAGCCATTTCTGAGAGATCCGTTATTAATCATTCAAATTGTACATTTCTTAGTCATTCTTTAAAGTCCTTTCAACATTCAGTTGTTTCTCACGATTGCATGGAAACAGTATGGAATTTTAAAACCAGCATATAGCATCCAGTTCTTAAACATTTGACTATTGCTGTTCCCTTTGTACCCTAATGAAATGTGTAATGTAGCTATTTCTGCAAAGGTTTATTTGGATAAAAATGTTGTAGATAGAAGAATAAGCTTTATTAAGACTAGTTTGTATATCCAGTAATAGATGATAGAGGGTAGATTAAGTCATGTGAATGTATCACATCAGAGTTTTTAATCTCATTTCACGTTTGGGATGGATTGTCTGGATAAGGTTTTTCTTGTTTTAAGACAAATGTGCAATTCCGAGGTCAAAGAACCCTGGCTCATGTAAACATTCATTTCAATCTGGAAGATGGAGTTATTACAATACATGCAATGCCTCACAACTCAGGTAGATAAAACAATAATTTCTATGCACATAGCTGCAGAATCCCTGTAAAATGGTAATGAACAGTGAAAATTAAGTGCAGCATATCAGATAATATATTAAATGGGGAGGCACACCTTTTGCTAGCATAATTTAGCAAAACTCACTGCTTTATAATTCAGTATCCATTATTGCTAATGAAGCAAAACTTTTTCTGAAAATTACTAAGTGTATAGACTGCCTCAGAAACTGAATGGTCAGCATTCTAGCTTCTTAATCCAGAGCTAATGGGTTTGATTACCAGCTGGGGGCAAGAGAATTTTTCTTTATAATTAGAATTACTCCCTTCCCTCCCTAGTCTGGAAGTATGAATGTGTTTGCTAATGAAAATGAATAAAATAACCAGTTAAAAACCTACAGTTGAGTTAGTAACACCATACTTTATTTCTAAAGTCAAAGCTCCTGATATGGCCACAGAAGTTAAAAGGGACTAAGAGAAAGAAAGAAACAGAAATAGAGGGAGGGCAAGAGAGAATATAATTTCTTAAAAATGGGTTAGGCATTATCTAGCTTTGATACACGGAAATATCTTTTGGCAACCATATAAGATGTACTAAACCCTGTTTCTTATAACCTTGCCCACAGACATGTATTCTTCCGTGCTGTGTTTCCTTCTTCTTTCCCCTGGTTGGCTAAAGTACATCTTTGAATGGTGACAAGCCATGTGCAGTGTAAAGATAGGCAATAAAAAGTATTTGAACACATTGTCATGATAGATGCACATGCTTTCATCATCCTGAGAGGCATGTTTAAATCGAAGGATCCTTCCATCTATGTATGATAAGAATTTATGCATTAACTATGTTATGCAATATATTTAATTCATACAGTTATGAATATGTCAATTTGACAATATCTTTGAACATATTAAGGCAAATGATCATGTTAAATAAGGAACTATTTTGTATAGTATAACAACCTCTTCCACGACAGCAGCCAATGCGCAGTGATTAGTGCATGTGACCATTAAAGAGATACAGGATAAAGTTATATGAAACAAACCTTAGATAAATTCTATAAGTTATTAAAATACCTGCATGATTCTTGTACTAAACTGCATCTAAGATCCCTCTAAATCCCCTGGATCTTTTATATTGCCTAAAAAAATATTTGTTATTGATATTCATTCAGTAATTTTTTCTATTATAATGAATATTATATTAAAAAAAATTAATTATAGCAAACATAAGCAAGATTCCTGTGTATGTGGCTCATATTAACAAGATACTTCAGCATACAAAATTAACATGCAATCATTATCACAGAATTCATTATTTACTTTTCTATCCATAATGTATTTTAGAACACAATTTGATTTCAAAATATGCAAGCTGTGCCTAATTGTAAAATATGAAAACAGCATTCAAATGTTTAATTGTGGTAACAAGTTCTTGTGATGGAAAGAAAGCAGGGGGTGGGGGGGGGTAACAAACAAGTACAAGAATGACAAACTTTCAAGCAACCATTACATAATACTTAGGAAAGGTCTTAACCTGCATCATGCAATACTTTGAAAATGGCAAACACCACAAACAATATTTATCTGACACACATTGTGTGTTTTGATGAGCTGATCAGCATTCCCGGTCATGGCAGGCTCTGTGCAACATCAGGCAGACAACTGCAACATGTTATGAATAGGAGGCTGAAGATGTTAAGCCACAGTGAAACCATTTAACCTGGGGTTATTTAGATTTAATGTGAGTGTATGTATGAACTTATGTTACTGCAATTACACACAATAGAAGAATCTTGTCCACTAGCACTTGTTGCTGTAACTTAAATCATATTGTTGTAACTGGAGTATAATCAGTACATACATACATACTCTAATATAAGGATAAACTCAGGTTAAATCTATGAAGACAAAGGATCTCTTGGTTTCACTGCGGCTTGCTATGGTCTATGCTTGCCTCCTATCTGATTTCATGGTTTCCTGGCACGTTTTGTGTGTACATGTTAGCACCCCACATTGCACATTTTCCCCAACAACCATAACAGGGAACATTGATCAGCAACATTTTTCCTGAAGTACTTTTCTGTTTGTCTTTTAAGATTTCCTAGTTACACAAAATTCAACCAAATACACAGATAATTCAAGAAATGCATTTTATTTCTAATGTCAATATATCAAACACATTATATTTTAATCATAATAGTTACAATGCCATTTTTCAGAAATAAAAAACAATGAAAATGCTTCCATGTAAAGGGTAGATTGTGGAGGGCCTGAAAATCTTCTTGGAAGATGCTGAACTTATATGCCAAGTTTATTTATATGATCTTTCAATTTTTTCCCTTATGCTGTTCCCTTGCACACACACACACACACACACACAGAGGAAAGAAGTTTGTTTTGTGTTCAGTGGACCCCCCCCAAAAAAAAAGAAAAAAGAAAGTGTATTTCTTTCCAGTGAACTCTCAATATCAAATCAATTTTTTGGGTGGAATACAAAATTTCCTCTACCTACTACAGGTAGGTGGTAGAAAAAATAAATTGAATTACACTTACATATTGTATTTAAGGGGATGCACCATCAAATGAAATAAGCTGATGTTTATAAATATATCCCTGGAAGTTTAGGAGATAAATATGTATTTCATTAAAGAGCTACTGTCCATTCTATATAAAAAAATTAACTGAAAATGTTTTTTAAAAGGGAGGACTGTCTATATGTGTGGTTAAAGGAAACAGGAATGAAATTGTTGTACATATACGATGTTAAAATAAAATTTTATGCACTTATCTTATGCAGTTACAGATCAATCTTTGGCTTCACTTAGCCCTTAATATTCTTGCATGAAAAAAATGAAAAAGTTTCAAAAAATAAAAGAGCTTAACTGTCAACAAACCTAAATACAACAGAAGACCCAATATATCACTGCAAACTTACATTAATAAATTTTATGCTTAATTGTATCACAGCATATAATGTATGTAATTAAATCAACATTTAACACATTTTTCCCCCCTCCACAGATCCATCTGCAGGCATCTCGAATGGTACAATTTACAGAAGAGGAATTCCTAAAACTACTGGACTGGAGTCCCAGTAGTTACAGTACTCTCTCATAAGAAAATCTATAATTACAAAATTCTCAGCCAGTAATGTTATAAGGAATCAAGGAAATTAGGATGAACATGAAAACATCATATTTTTCTTGATAAAAAGCTTTGAAATATTCAACAGAGAAACAGAGTTGTTACAGTCACACAGCACAAAACATTCATTGCAAGAGCACAACCTCTGTTCATTAATTTGCAGCATGTCTCTCTCTGCTTGTTTCATTGGCAAACTGTTTGCAGCATAGGAGGAACAAAATGTGAGTACTTGTGAACATGAAAAGAGTTTACAGCAAATTTTCCAAGCTGCCAATGTGAACATTTTATACATTGCACACCCCAAATCGTGTTCTACATTTTCCTTTCTTGGACTATAAACAATGTGTAGTAACAATATATACTTCATTATGTACAAACATACAAGTTTCCCCACATTTTTCTTGCAAGCTTAAGTTGCGCATCATTAATGTTCATGTTCTTGTAACTCAAAGGGACAGTGAATGAAAAAATAGAACAAATAAGAAAATAAATTACTTGTTACATTCATTCCCATTGTTTCCATAACACAACTCGCAGGGACAGTTTCTTCTCCAAACGACAACACTTCCTTCTCCTGAAAGGTATCCTTTTTTCCCTTTCTTTCAGTTCCACTTATTGATGTCACCAAAAATTGGAGTGCTCAGTAAGCCAACAAATTTCAAGAGGGGTAGCGAGATGCAAATCAACAAAAGAAGCGGTTTAGGAGAATCCATAAGCCAGTTACTTCTAACAGTAAAACAAAATAGCCCCACTCTCTCAATTTTTATTGACATTTACAATGGGTGAAATCTATGTAGAATTTTCAAGAAGCCAAGCTGCCTCTTAAATTAGAAGGAAAAAAAAGGTCATCTTTCTGCTTCAAGACACTCTCTTCTTTCTATTGGCCGGACGGTCCACAATCTGTTGCAGCAGCTTGCTCCCATTTGCTTTGTCACTGCTACTGCCACATAATCATGCCAAGTAACTGTATGTGTCTTTCTGCCCTTCAGTTCTTTCCAGGTATTCTTTCTCGATAAGGATATCTATGCATTTCTGAAAACAAAGACAATTTGTGTTAGTAACACTTCAGAGATGTGCACTCTAAATGACAATGCACTAAATATGTACTACTAAGCAGTGCAATAAAAATGCTAGATAAAATAAGAACTTGTAAAATTACTTAATACATATAGAATTTGTATAAGAAATCATGATATATTTGAATTAGATTTCCTTTTTGAGGTGGAATTGTAACATATCACTAAGTGGTAATTTTTACCTAAATTGACTTGGAGAATGACAATCTTGAAACAAAGTTAGGTAAAAGTTACCACTTAATGATGCTTTCAGTGTTACAATTTCAACTCACAAAAGAAATTTAATACATATATAGTTTGGGATTTTTTAATGAGTTGAGAATGCAAAAGCTGTATTTTAGAAAAGAAAAATCTGTATTTTTAAGCAAACAATTCTATATTTTCAAAACAATAACTTTTAGATACTAATCTATATTTAAAATTATTACTCAGTTTATATATCCATAGGGACAGTAACCACCTTTTAAAATGTACAGCTAAGATACACACAATGCAAATATGCAGTGTTCACTTTTAAAATTACACAAATATACCATTTAATTATAATAATTATACCATAGTGCTTAACTATGCAGAGCTTTTCATAAGTAATCTATAATACCCATAAAATTACAATTAACTCATTAAAAAAAATAAATAAATAAATAATGCTTGAACATATCAAATTTAGTATTCTGAACAGTCTTCTCTGACGTATCAGTGTTCTTTTTCTATTCTATTCACAGTTGCCTGTGAAACAGGTTGCCAATTTGGATGAATTTCCTTAAAAAGTATGCATTTTTTTGTTCCCAACTCGTATAATCATAAGAAATTAAAGCCTTTCAGTTTATGCTACAAAACACTTTGTTCTAAACTGATAAAACAGATTTCTTCACACAAAAGCTGACTCACAAACCAATAACTAAACTGTATCCATAGCAACCAAACCTTTTGTACGAAACAAACAAATTGTATATGCAATTAAAGAAAATAACTATCTTTCAGAAAAAAATAATAGGTTACCTTTTTAAAAATCGGTCATCATATTGTATAGACTAATGGACTTTTTTTTTTTAACATCCTTTAACCTACTAGGCCATATTAGACGATGGGTGAAATGTTCAAATGAGTCTAAGGCCCATAGAGCTTAAAGTTATCTGACATTCGTCTTCTCAGGATAAGGAAAAACTCTGGAAAAAACTTCATCCAGGTAACTTAATCTAACCGAGATTCACACGGTACCTCTTGAATGTGAAGCAAATATGCTACCTCCACACCATAGAGGTGGGCTCCTAAAATGTTGTTTGGTGTTTAAAAATATTTCACTCAAATTATTAAATTTGTCATGTCAGAGCATTTTTTAAAAAAAATTAGTTAATTTTAGTTTTATTAGTTATTATTCACATGAAACACAATGTTTACAGTCTGCATTACCATGTTCAGTTTATGATCCCAACACTGCACATAATTTGTTTTTTCTTGTGTATCTATACAACAAAATCCAAACCGGTTTTACTACAGAATATAAAATAATATATCCTTTTAGATATTATAATTTCTCTTCTCGTGATTAAGAAAAGCAAATATTGATTCACCAGTTTGTTCTGGACAAATGCTAAAAATGCAAATAAGCATGCATGCATGCTGCAGCTGTAATGCTGTGGTAAGGATATTCAGTGTTATCCTCTGAACAAGCAGCATAAATTTTATAAAAACAAATTTTAATGTATGCAAACTTCCAAACCCAAATAACAGCAAGCCTGTCCATACTGCAGAAGAGATACCTTCATGTCCCTTTAAAATACAGGTAATAATGGTTCACTGTGTAGCATCTGGGGAATAGCTATTGTTGCTCAGTCATGTACAAATGAACACGTTGATAGCATATGTTTATTTCCTGATACTACTAAAGACTAATAATTATGCTACCTTTGCACACTCAAAATACTGCAGCCCTGTAAAATATTCTATTCACTTAAAAAAATAAGAGCAAATCTTCCTTCCATATTCAACATTCTTTGGTACATTTGTCTGTATGCACCTGAATACCAAAACTTTGCCAGGTGATGAAGGCAGGGACAGAAAATGCCACGAAATCCCTTCTGATAATTAAAGCTCTGTATAAATGCTGAAAACACAGTGAATGTTTTGTCAAATACATTAAATTTTACAACAGCCATTTCAGCAACAATTCTAATGAAATTAAAATTTTGCATATACACTAAATTTGCCATTGTGATTTGCTCCAGAGTTAACAATTATGTTGCACAACCATTCATATTTTGCAATTTGGTGGGCAATTTGCTTAATATACTATGTGTAGTTCATTTGCAGGTTTATTACTTTTTCTACTACATATAGTAAGTATGGGAAGTATTGAATTCCACCCAAAAATTTGATACTGAGATTTCACTGGAAATACATGTTTTGAGGCACCCTGAAATCAAGTAAGCATTTTTGGAAACATGTCTGCGTGTGTCTCTGAACAGTATCTCAAAAACGAAAAGTCAGATAAATACCAAACTTGGTATCTAAGTTCAGTATCTTCCAAGGATGTGGCTTCAAAGATTTTCAAGAAAATCCTCACACCCCCAACTATCCTTTACACGGAACATTTTTCGAAAATTTTGATTTTCTAAAAAATAGCTCTAACAATTTTGATTAAAATACCATATATGAAAGACAAGATGACAAATAAAATGTATATCTTGAATTTTCTGGAAATAGCATAGGAAGTCCTCTTCATTTGGAAGGAATTTTGTATAACTTGTAAATGTTAAGTGATAGACAGAAATGTAACACATAAAAAATGTAGACCTCTTTAAAACACACAATTTACTTAAAATAAGTTTTTTTGTGGGATAAGCCATTTCTGAGATATCTGTTATTAAAGGTTTGAATTGCTCAATATACTTGTAATTCTTTTAAAGTCCCATCGATTTTCAGTTGTTTCTCACAACTGCTTGAAAACAGTATGGAATTTTAAGGCCAGCATATAGTGTCAAGTTCTTAAACATTAGACTATCACTGTTCTCTTTGTATTTATAACGTAATGTGTAATGTAGCTTTTTTGCAAAGGTTTGTTTGGATTAAAATGTACTAGATAGAAAAATAAGTTTTAAAAATAGTCTGTATATCCACTAATAAAGATAGAGGGTAGAGAAAATCATGTGAATGCATTACATTGTTTTTTTTGTTTTTTAAAAATTAAAACACAGGAAAATGTTACCAAAATGTAAATGAAATACAAAACAAATGATTTCATCACTTCACACCTATAAAATATTCAAATCTCTAATACAATATAAACCAACGTCAGAAGAGAGATCAATATATTAACCCCTTAACTTACATGCACAAGACATCAGGTTTTAGGATTATGTCAAAAATTAAAATCTCAAATATTTTTAAACATTCTGCCAGTTACTTGTAAATAAAAATAATCAGCGATTTTAGATGTCCTTTCAGTTACATGACTGCTCACTAGATTATAACATGCGCCACAGACATTGACTCCCTGGCACAACGATGAGGATAGCGCTGGCTTAGTGACTTTGTGGTTTTGCTGTGTGTTTGGTGTGCAGTTCTTGTTATTTGAACCGATTCTATCTGCATAATGAATAGTGATAAGCACATAATTTTGAGTTTAATTGCTCTGATAGTTGCAGCAACAGAAAAACTTTGGAGAAACATGTGTAAAGAATTTGACATAATCCTAGGCATTGCTCTGTGCTTCAAGTTATTTTACATAGCAACAAACATTTGAAAAAAATATTTTAGAAACATTTAAATTGCTTCAGGTATAAGGCTTGTTTAAAATTATGTTAAAAAAAATAATAATAATAAAATAATAATAATAATAATAATAATAATAATAATAATAATAATAATAATAATAATAATAATAATAATAATAATAATAATAATAGCAGCTTGTTACCCTTTTAATTTTCAGTAGGTGGTACTTTAAACTGATTAGTTTCAATAATTCTATAAGCATAGTGTTGACTGACATATTATGGAATTAGCCAATAGACAACACATCAAAAATCTTGAGAAACATTATCAGATTTTAGGATGATTCATTTCAGGGTTTTAGGAGCTCTCAATGTTGTTATACTTATTTACACAGTCACAGCTTACGTTAAAAGCACCATTAGCATATTTGGTATGTCATCTAATCTGATGGGCAAGAATTTTCATTCTTATTAATGAACTCTATATCATCGTATTTCTCTGAAAATAAGACAGTTGTTTTACCTTCTCTACTACACACAGTAGGTAGAGGAAGTACTGTGTTTCACCAAATATTTGATGTTGAAATTTCACTAGAAATCCATGTTCTGAGGCCCCCTGAATAATAATAATAATAATAATAATAATAATAATAATAATAATAATAATAATAATAATGAAGATATCAAGCATTTTTGGAAAACAGCCTGTGTGTGGGTGGGTGTGTGGGTGGGTGTGGGTGTGTGTGTGCGTGTTTGTGTTTTTTTTTTGTGGTCTGTGAACAGCATAACTCAAAAATGAAAATGCTGATAAACACTGAATTTGATATTTAAGTTCAGTAACTTCCAAAGATGCAACACAATTTTCAAGAAAATTCCCCATCACAAAGTACCATTTACATGGAACAATTTTTGCAATTTTTTTTATTTTCTCAAAAATGACTGATTGATTTTACATAAAATACCATATGTTTAAGATGTTTACATTAAATAAAATATGTCTTGAATTTTCTGAGAATAGCTTAAGGTGTCCTCTTCATTCTGAATGACTTTTGTATAACGGTAACTGGTAATGCGTAAGAGATAGACAAAATTTTACTGCAAAAATTTTTTACATCTTACTAAAGCACACAATTTATGTAAAATAATTTTTTTTTTTTTTTTTTTTGGTAGAGTTAACCATTTCCAATAAGTTTTTTGTTATTGGTTTGAATTTTCAAATAATTATACTTCTCTCAAATGTGAGGTCTAGTCATGGTCATGCAAAGAGTATGGAATTTTAAAGCCATCACATAGACATAATCTTTAAAAATCTATTGCTTTACACATTATGTTCTATAATGCAATGTGTAAATGCCCAATGAAAGTTTATCTGGATTAACAAGAAGTAGATAGAAGAATGAGCTTTTGTTGGAAGAGTGAGTAAAGAAAGTAATACAAGTGCAACACATCAGATTTTTGACTAATTTTGAAGATTTAGAAGCTAGTAACAGTGATGTGTCGTAATTTGAGATAAAGAGAGTTGAGGGTTGTTACAACCTTCAACTCTTTTTATTTTAAATTATACCACAAGCATATAGAAAATTCACTTATCACCCTTGGACACATAAATTTCATAGGATTTTCAAGAAATACAACATCACCCTTTCTCCACAGAATAACCACAATATACAGAAACTACTATGCAACAGAACAAAAGATCCTATCCCCAACGATAAATCAACTGGTATATATCAAATTGATTGTAATGAATGTAACCTGGTATACATAGGAAGAACCAAAAGAAATCTTGAAATAAGACTTAAAGAGCATATGAGATGCATTTATCAAAAGCAGCCAGATAAATCAGCAGTAGCACATCATTTCTGGTCTTCAAACCATGATATCACTCTGAACATAAAACTCTTAAAACCAATCAACAGCAGCAATGAATTGGACATCTGGGAAAAAATACATATTGTCAAACACAGGAATTACCTAATGAATTTCGAACTGCCGCCACCCAGCAGCCTTTGGAGGTTCATCAGCCCAGCACCAGAGAACACCACTAGCCACACACATCCCCCAGATGATGACCGGAAACATCAGTTGAGAACATGCTGACGATGGGAACAAACCGTCTCCCGAAACGCGTTCAAGTAAGAATATTTTAGTGATGTAGTGTAACAACCCTCAACTCTCTTTATCTTACATCAGATTTTATTTATTTTATTTATTTAAAGGTGAGTCGGAATTGTTACACTAACATCACTTAAATTTACTCACTTAACATGTTTCCGGAAACGGTTGTTCCCATCCTCAGAAGTTAATTCGACTGGCCAACATCAAACCCAATATTACATTAGTCAAACCAGCCAAATTTGCAGCCGAATTAGATGCATGGGAGAAGATCACCATTCTAAAACACAACACACATCTAATGAATTTTGATTTGCCGCCACCAAATCCTCTCTGGAAGTACATTTCTCCACCACAAGATGCCACCACAGGATCCAGTCCAAAAACGGAAACACCAACAACATGGGCCAGTCGAATTAACTTCTGAGGATGGGAACAACCGTTTCCCGAAACATGTTAAGTAAGTAAACTTAAGTGATGTTAGTGTAACAATTCCGACTCACCTTTAAATAAATTCAATACACATCACTGTTTCTAGCTTCTTTTCATTACAATATCAACGTTTATTTATTTTATTTTTTTCCAAAATATTCACCTTCAAAAGTCACAGGTTGTCTTGCATTCACTATATTATATAATGTCTGAATAGCATGTGGGGAAGAAATAAGCTTCAAAGTTTACACTGGGTTGTCGGGAATAAGATGCCCACAGTAAATGTTTTAAGATCACACATACCAGTCAGTTTGCGTGTTTTATCTCGCATATTATATAAATTAACTGATTTACCTATGAACCCAGAATATTTTAAATCTGAAGGATCATGAAATTCCCATTGGCATAAACATTTTCTAAACAGTGGTTTGGCAGCTGAAGGCCATGCAAAGAGAAGATATCACTGTGTGCTTAGTCCCTACTCCGCCTTTAAGTTTTCCTGTGAATTTGTAACACATTGTATCCACATAATTATTACAGTTTAGTCTCTTAATGCATCTTAGAGAAAAATCACCACCACCATCAGTCTTTCTAATTTTGAGACTAGAAGCAATTTTCTGAGAAGATGAAAAGGGAACAAATCATATTTGTATCATGTGAGCAAAACATCTGATTGGGATGAACTATGGTGTGGTTACTGTTGTCTGCACAATGTGCACCCAGACTATTTATATACTGAAAACTATTAACTGCTGCATCCATCACTGTATCGACATTGCCTCATCATCTCAATCTGTTTCATAACAGAAAAGCCTTGCGCAAGCTGTTTTTAAAAGTTAATATTAACTTTTTTCCCTCTTTTTATACCAAGCTAAATTACCTAAATAAGGTTCTGAGAAAAAAAAGTGGGGGGAGCAAATGCCTTGCATTTGGGCTTGTTCTGTGACCAGGGAAATGCAATAATTAGCAAGGCTGTTATGTTTTACCATTAAAGTTTCTCAGCTGTGGTTTACTTGTAACATATGGGCACATATAAATGAATCTGTGTATTTCTTGGGATGTAGGTGACCAAGTATAAACACTGTGCTGATAGTAAGAATAAAATGTAAACATAAAGCACTATGGTCATCCTGCAATGCTGTCCATGAAAGAAAAAAGGAAGGAAAAAATGAATTTTGATGGTAAGGGTAAGGATGCCTGCTCTACAAAAATAATGTTATTTTAATTCTGCAGTGAACGTACAGCAGCTGCTGCTTTCTTGAGGGTCCAACCTTTGTAACATGTTTTTTCTATTCTGAAATCCCCTCCTCTGTCTTTTAAGGCATTAAGATAATAAAATCTGCAACATACTTGAATTAAGATACCGACAGTCCCCTTACATCTCTATCCAATGAAATACATGCACATTTTAGTGCACTAAAGAAATTCTGATTCCCTCCAAGCTGTATACTTAAAAGAATGTTGTTGTTGTTCACCAATGGCACTGGGGATTAATTGATCTGCATCAGTTTCCCTCTGGCTTCCCAATATAAAGCCACTTAAAAGAATGTTTGTAACACATATAGCCACTAGGAAGAAATAAGCTTCTTAATGGTGAAATAATAAAAATTTGTGAAGTATTTGTTTTAAACATCCCGATGAAGCTACAAATTTTCTCTCTTTGACTTGTTTGTAATCTCTTTCATTAGTTTCTAATCAGTAACAGAATAATGAGTGCAAAGTACAGTAATCATTTCTTGTAAAAAGCTTTCAGTTCAAAAGTAATTTTCAATATGATGTAAAGGCTGCTCAATCCCTTCATATTAATACTATTTTTTTTTACATGCACATTTAAAAATAAATGCAAGCTTTATAAGACATTTAATATTTTCGGTTTATTAAAGCATTTATTACAATACAAGCAGGAAAAGGAAAGCATGCTAGTAATATACATGGTTCTGCTTTAACCTTTACAAACTTTTATTATTTAATTGATATTGTGGCTGTAATGAAAATACTGTAATTAATTCATTAAAGAGCTCATTAAAATGAATTTCTTCATTTTAAAACAAAGTTTTTGAAAGGAATGTCACTGATAAATAAACAATATGCAATATTTTTCATATTAATCAGCAAGAGAACAATTTTTTTACCTTGATCACATGAACACGAGGCTTGAAGCGAGATGACAGTTGGTTCAGCACCTCTGCAACCAGCTGCTGATGTTTCAGCACCTTTCTCATTTTCATTATCCGTACTATTGCAGCCTGGATCAACAATTTTCTGTCCTCTTCAATATGTTTATGTGTAGTTTCTTGCTCCACCTTTAGTTCAGTCTTCATAGGGATGTTGATATTTACTCTTAACTTTTTGCTAAAACAAATGAAAATAGTCTTAACTTCAAGATTAGATTGCATCAACCTGCAGTTTAAATTATTTTTTGATTGTATGCAATATGGAGATGGATCTGAAATTATTTAGAAACATTGAATTGAAAAAAACATACTTACATTCACATGTAAGTGTTTCAACTCCGGCTCAATTTTTCTACATAATTTCAAATTCACATCACTGTTACTAGCTTATTCATATATTATGAAAATGAATCCTTTATTTTAGTGTGCATGCAAAATATTTTCAAAGGAGTTTTTATTGATATTAACAAGAAACCAGATCTATGTGCAAAGTAAAAGGATTTCAATAAATGAGAAATCTAGGGCTAGCACAGTATTTAGAACTTCTCTATTAGCTTCATGACAATTTTGTTATAAAACATTATCACTTAAAATGCAGCAAGATGGTATTTATAACTAAGGACGTGATTTTACTATTATATTCCTGATTTCAATGCTTAAAACAGTGAATATTTTGTGGAGGGGGAGCAAGGGCAATTTATAGCATGTTTGTGACAGAAATCTTTTACTGACAGGCATCCAGACTGAATGAAAACCAAGGATGGATTTTTGGAGCCTGGGCCTCATAGGGAGCCCTTATAAGCTAGAATAAATATTTTAAATAGTGAAAAACTATTTTTAAGGGCTGGTTCACAATAATCCAAGTACGGTAATCAAAACGGAAATGAGAATGGCAATGCATATTGATGATCATATCGAACACAAAGTGGAAAGCCAATTTTGTGCATTAAGATTTCATTTGTTTTTAACAGACCAATGATATTTTTTTCACCAGCTTCCAATTCATACAGCATAATGCAGGTTAGCCAATGTCAAACTATGATAAAGTATCTAAATGTGACTCCATTACATTTCCAATTCCTGTAGTCATACCAAGCTTTCTTTCCTTTATTTAATGGTGTACATTAAAGTTATTGTTCTTTGCTAATTCCCAACGGTTTTTTGCTGCTAGTTTTTACTACAGTTTTTCAGGCAACAGCCAATTTTCAGTTGCATATAAACAAACTACAGATGGCCCTTTCACTAGAAGAACAAATGCTCAATGGATCTGATGGTGTCAAGATCCAAGTTAGGATCCACATATGCTAGAATTTCTTCCAGTTTCATGTTTCCATGTTGCATCTAGGGATGAGCACTAGCAGCTGTTTCATGTTACGGCTGCCTAGAATAACCTCTACAGCGAAGAGTCTAATATACATAATATGGATCTAATATGCCATGACTGGGAATGAGAACAAGACGGTTAAAACTTGGCCAAGTCTTCTTTCCTGTTCTTGGGAAAGCTCCTGTCAATTATGAAAGCTTTAACTAAAAATATTTGTACTTCAACCTGCCATTCTTGTTCTGGTTACCTTCTTGGTTGTGATCTATACCCCTGCCACTGTATCTTTGCACTTGACAGTTCGTGTGGCTTCGCGTAAGGTTGGCTACATTGTGGTTGCGACGTTGCCAGAGTGGCTAGTAAACAACAACAGCTGATTGTTCTCCTTTCTATCGTTATAAGCTGGATACAAAAGTGTATGCAAGTAGCGAATGTCAATGAATAATAACTATTTCGTATTATTATTGTTAATTAAAAATAAGCGATATAAGCAGCTTTGGTATGGTCGGATACTTCTTTCTATGATAAAAGACATAAATGTATCTACGTATGGCGTCTAATTCGAAAGCATCAAGATTTGTGACTGGATGAGGCTGCTTTTTCTTTTCTTCCCTGGAGTTGATAGAAATACCTGTTTCATTCCAGATGGTTCAGGAATTTTGTCCTCTTTCTCTTGGAGTTTCACTCCCTTGTGAATAACAGTTCTCATGCTTAGTCCAAGAGCTGCTGCAGTTCGTTGTATGGCTTTATCAGCAGGAATAGAGGGATTGCCATTAAGCTTCACGTACTCCTTTTCCTGTTCAAAGAATTCCTGTGTTCTCCTTAATAGTTCCAATGCCTGACTATTAAGTGGCACACCTTGACGCAAAGGATTTCACTTCTTGAATCATCACTCGGCGATTGGCATCGTTTTTCAGACATTGTCGCACTTAAGTTTTGTTTAAATAAATAATATGAATAATATATATATATATATATATATATATATATATAAAATAGATAAATATATATATATATATATATATTATATATAAATGTATAAAAGAACAATAACAAAACTATCAAACAATAACCACAAATATAAATAACAATATGTAGCTTGCAAAGAACAACTCGACGCTCGTGCTAGAGATTCACAAACTGAAGCACATGGTGGGGAATAGTTACATCTGGCAACAGAGCCGATTCTAGTTCCGGTTCCGTTTTGTCATCGACCATCCGGAATGCTGCCTTGTGATTGGCTTAGGAAGTCAAACGGCTAAAGCTTTTCTTTTTTTTTTTTTGCGAGTGTACCAACTTAAACGCTAGCTGTCAAGTGCAACGTTACAGCGGCGGGGGTATAGTCTTTATTTGAAGGATAAAAGGACTATCAAACAGGATTGAAAAGGATCGATTATGGTGAATTGCAAAAATTGCTTGTCAAGATAATGAATTGATTACACTATGTTAAAGGTTATATAATAGCTTGTTATAATTGGAATAGGACCCATAACATTTCAACATTGCTTTTGAGGACCTGCTTGTGCCATGTGCTCTTTGACAGGAGCCAGCTATGGCCTATTAAGTTCATTCATATAATCATAACAAAAGCTTCAGGGTAGTGAGCAGACTAAGTTTCATTTGAATGCATGGTGGCAACAGTAGGATCGAGATATTCATTTCATTTTGCGCTACTGTTTCTTCTGTATATATCTACTGTATGTTGAGGTTTTCCATATCATGAACACAAGATCAAAGAATACATTACAATTACTGTAATAATTACAATAATGTGTATCATTTCAAATCACTAATCCAGGGTGGCCACTGGTCATCTGAAGATATTTTCCATACGTTCTCCCTGCGTCATTTTCCCTGCATTAAATTTAGCGGGCCATGATACGCGAATAATATTTGTGTATGTTTATCAGTATAAAATAGTATTTTGCATTACAAGAAAACCTCATACCATAATAATTTTTCCTTGGACCATAAGATCCCATTCAGAATGAAAAGTAATGCCAACATAACATGCTGTAAATGTAGTCATTAGGGTAATACTATTCATGCAGAGACATAAGCACAATGAAAAATAAGTACAGGCTGCTTGATTATTTGCAACCACTGCCAACTGAAGCTCATGAAAATGTATCATACATCAACTTTAAAACACAAATCAATGGAGATTAACTATATCACTACAGCTTACATTATTTTCTCCTTGAGCACTTTGTCATTTAAAATAAAATATGGATCCAGACAATGACAATTAGGTTCATTAATTTAGTATGAGGATTTCTACACCTATTGTGTGAAGTAAGAGATCACTGCGTATAACAATTTATATTATTCTGCATGAGGTTGAAGCCAGTCCAAACTGATGAATGAATTATAATTATGCTTCCTTGATTTTTAATGTCAACAGTATAACCTCCACGTTCATCCCAAGCTGTGATTCTATGTGAATGCTTCCATTAAATAACATGGGTGCAAGGTCTTGTATTTACACAATGTATCTGCACTTACTATGAATGGCACTTAATGCTATAAAACTCAGACAAAACCATACTCACTAACACTTGTAGAACTTTAAAAGAAACATAGTAACAAGCATGGGTCAAATGACACAAATCAATAAAAACAATCTCCATGTTAGGTTTATATAGGTAATGTCTTCAATATAGTAATTAAATCTTTAAAGAATGTAAAATAACATTTCTCAGTTGAAACAAATTACAGCTTTTATAACAGCAATTACACTAAAAATTAATTTTTAGTCAGTGTTAATACACAGGTTTCCTCAATAGTGCCAATCATTTGCTCAGTTTTGTGTTTTCTGTATAAGTATTTTTTCATCTATGCCTTTACTTTATTCACTTAAACTTTCTTATCTTCTCTTCCAACTCACTTTGTTTCATTCGCAAATCCTCTTTTTCTTTTTTCAACTGTTGCAGTACCTCAGTTTTTCTCTCTCTCTCTCTTCCCTCTAATATTGGTTCAGTTTTTCCAACTGTTTTTCTTTGTTTTTGCTCTGCAATTGCTTCTTTCTGCTTAATGCAGGCTCCTCAAGTATAACAAAGCATTTCTTAATCCATGACTATGGCATCCTCTCTACCATTATCTTGTATGCCATCCCATGCTTTTCTCAAGGCTATCAGACTCTCCTCATGGTTTTCCACTTTTTCCACTAACATTTCCTTTATGGAAAAACCTCCTTCAACAAAGGTATTGCCATGTGAAAACACAAGAATAGTTTTGATAATGTGCCACACATTTTTATATTCTTCTATGCCCTTCATTTGTTTGACAGAAAATGTCAAGAGAACACATTCTACCATCAAAATTTGAGAGCTCAGTTTTGTCTGCACAAGATTTAAACTGACCAAACTGAAGAATGGCTTGATCAGACTGAAGTGCATTCACATGATGCTTTGCCAAAAGCATTCCAATAGATGATTCAAAGCCATTCTTGCATTGTTCCAGCTTAGTCAACAAGTAGAGGCTTTAACAAATTTATATTTCAGGGGGCTCCTCTCGATGAGTTTTTCAACAATCTTCACTAGACAGTTTTTGCATTTGTCCATATCAACAATCTTAAGACAAACTTCAATGAGAGATTGTCTTACAGCTGATCCAATCTTAACTTGTCACAGTTTCAGCCAGTTGTCTACATTTATGTTTATGAGCTTGTATGTAGCCTTAGCATCTTCCAGAATGCTGGGTTTAATAAATCCTTCCATTAGCTCTCTGGTAAGGTGTTCAACAGCAGAAGCAATTGTCAAGAAGAAGTGTAATTTAAGGGGCAGAAGATGGTCTTGAAGAACTTCAGCAGTCTTCTTCACTGCATAAGTATAAGGCAGGTGCACACTCTTGTTCTTGAAATAAGTCTTCAAGTGAGGTAAAATCTTGATAGCTCTTTCATAGGTAGGCAACATTTTCAAGCCAGCAGCAATTGCAAAATTTCAAAAGAAAATCCTTGCACTTAGTTTCATAAACAAAATCAGCTTGCCATGCTGGAGAATCTTTGAACACATTGTATATTGACTTCAGGAACTTGTCAATTTCCCAGCCAGTTTTCCTGAATGTCGCTTGGAATGCACTATGGATTAAATGTAGATGATATGATCCAGTATCAATTATTTCTGGATCTTCTTTATACATCATTTCTTTTTTCAGAAGTTCAAGAAAGGCCCAATTTACATTCGGCCCATCCATGGTCACATGCAAGATCTTTCTGTTCTATTTTGTCTCCAAGACACTCTTGAAAGCCTTTCCAAAGTCAGCTACAAACAAATGTCCCAGAAAAAAAGAATTCCAACTCTTGATGACATCCTATTCTTATTCTCATCCCAAAAGTGAATGGCCAAATCCATTTGCAGGAGTTTTGATATTGTGTTAAATGGTTTGTCAAAACACATAACTATGTGCATTGCAAGTTTCAATTCATCAGTGAGCTTGTCATGGAAGTATGGTGCAAGTCCAAAGCATGTAATGTACAAAGTTTTTGTCTAAGTTGCATTTGTGATGCTATATGACTGTCTTTGAACATCTACTTAAAGATATTGCCGATACCCTCCTGAGCTCTGAAAATTGCTTCTGTATTGATCACATGGATGACCCAAGTAAGTTCCGCTACTCTAACATTAGTGTCGGGAAGAAATCCTAGTTTGGAGGTAGATGCAGCTGCCACAGACCTACATACGTCTTCTGCAGATGTAAGTGTAGACGTCACAACAGGGGCAGTAACAGCTGATGTTGGCACCTGAAGAAACAAATTCTGTGTTATAACCATAAACTAGGTTGAAGTTTCATAGGCTTTCATGGCTGGTGTCATAATTAAGTAAGAAATATCCTGGGCTTGTAGACTGTGGTCTACTGGATTCTTCCTCCATCTTCTCCCAGATGAAGATGGAGGAGCCCAGTAGAACATGGCCTACATGCCCAGGATATTTCTTACTTAGTTATAAACTAGGTTTATTCCAAATGTGCTAAGAGGAAAGAGGTTAGTTAATAAAACATTGATCCATTCGGGATAATGTGGGTATAGAGAGACAGCATTTTTAAGCTATAAGTTTTAATTATGGTCACACATGTATAATTTCATAAGATTTTAAACCTCAGAACTATATAGTTTCACAAGGAATCTCTCTCTTCCTCATCACCAGCATTAACAACCGTCAGAGATCTGTTTAAACATACTTTACCAATAACCCCATACAGTTCCAAACTAACTGTTCACAAAATTAGTTTGTTATAATGTTACTTTCATCAAATAATGTTATAATAGGTTGTTTAATTACAATAAAAACAATATAAATTTAATTTCGACTTTCATTTTAGAAAATATTTCCTTTCAAGCTATGACAACATAGATCCTGTGGCATGTACCTAGCTTCAGTCATTTATCCCAAAGACTCTTCTTTACAAAATATGAGAGATTTAGGGGAGATTAAAAGTCCTATCCTGCCAATGTTATGTTTGCTAACTTCATGTACCTTTATCTCAGAAACTATTTTTAATGACATGTTGAAACTTTTATAGAAATATATGCATATCTTCCATGTTTATTGATATACTTTCATACCATAATGTCTTTTATTAAGGAAGATATGATTTTTTTATTAATTACACATTTAAAATTAATCAGTAATTCATTTTTTAAAAATTTCACCAGCCATTATAGATCCAAAGTAGATCCATAAAAGCATCAATGTTTCTATCATCCCATAATTTAAATGAGCTATCTTCAATCATTTTTTTAGAAAATGGGTCAATTCATTAATATCATAAAATGTTAAAAAAATACTCTTTTAAGTAGAGTTAGACATAAAATGCCACATGTAGCTCATTTTAAAATCATATTTTAAATACAAGTAATGTGCCTCAATGATAAAACTTATAATATCAAATTAAAGAGGAATTTCCAAATTTTATATTAAAAACTACACCAAACTCTAAAACTTCCATTCTTTGGCAATCTTTCACCATTTTCCAAAAATTTATCAACCTAGCCAGTAGCTGACCAGAGCTGAAAATAAATAGTTCGTTCATTCTTGTTTGCCAGAAAGCATCTGCAAAGCTACAACAAGCACTTACTTGCCCAGATAAGGTTCTGTCTGTGAAGACACATTTACAAAAATTGTGGACTTCAACTCACGCTGCAAAGTGTTTGTTGGCACTTGCAAGCATTTGAAACCAGCTTTTACATGATCACATCCTTGGCTAGCAAACTTGCATCTGTCTTTATTACTTCAAAAATTGAATATTAGCTTTAATTAAAAATTAATGTAACTTGGATCCCAGTTTAGTATTGCTGTGGAACATTTTATTCCTTTCATCTCTCCATTTGATTGTTTTTGGCTTTTGTTCACTGTTAACAGTATCTTGATTGTTACATTACTGCTCTGAATCATAATATTAAATGCTGTGAAGTGTACAGTCACAGCAAAATGTTTGTAACACCGTTAGGATTATACTATAAACCAACTGAAGGATACATGTGCAGAAGGAGCTGATTGCATTTTTAAAGAAAATTGATATATTAAAGCCATCTGTAGCATTTTCAGAGGACTTTCGTTTAGTATAAACTAAACTAGAATAAATGGATTCATTAACTGCAAAAAGTTAAACTGAAAAAAAACCTGTACTTTGAAAGGAGGAGTTCATTATACATGTGAAAGCAAGAAGGGGCTCACTGCATTGATGAAAACATGTTTTTATTCTGCTATATGTGTGTGTGTATGTATGCTGTATGTTGGTACACCTGATACACACAGTCCAGTCATAAGTTCTGTCCTATGATTAAGAAGTGATATGTCTTAAAATAAAAGACACAAAAAGATATAACATATATATTTTAATTCAGTGACTAATAAACATTTCTTACACTATAATTCAAAATGATCACTTCTGGCCTTTATACAGGACCTTAATCTTAGGCCAGTCTACTACTGCAGCATGGATGACATCTAAAGGAATTTCCTGTGCTGCCTTTACGAGATCTCGCTTTAGAGATTTCAAACTGGAGTGAGGTTTAGCACAGGCCTTACTCTCCAAGATATCCCAAAGCCTATAGTCCAGTGGGTTCAGGCCTGGGCTGCCAGCGGACCAGTCTTCTGCTGCAATGAATTCTGAAACATTGTCCCAGAGCCATGCTTGAGTTGCTCTAGCCTTGTTAGCTGGGGCTGAGACTTTCTGAAAGACTCAATGGCTTCCAAAGAAGAGTGTGGTGTCACAACTCTCTCTAGGATGTCCTCTTGATGTCGTCTGGCTCCTGTTTTTACTCGTTTGCAGAAATGGAGAGATGTTACTCCTTGGTGTGACACGCCCCACCAAGGCATCACTGATGCTGGGTGGTGCCCTCTTTGGACACAGGGGACTGATATATTAGTTTCCTCTGAACTCCGTGCAAATATTTTATCATTTTGCTTATTGTATTTCTCCTGCACTGTGAAAATTTTCTCATCTATGAAGAGGATATTTACATGACCATTCTGAGCATGTCACTGTAAGAGTCTCTTTGATCTTTCATACCTGATCTTCTTTAGGTTTGAGGTTAACAAATGTCCCACTGACCATTGATAAGCTCTTATATGAAGGTCTTCTCTGATAATCCGAGACATGGATTTGATTTAACTCTCGGACCATTATTTTTTGCCCCCATAGTAGATTTCAATGTATTCGTTCTCTTACTGCTTTGAGCACTCTTGAAGTCCTTATGCTACGTGGCCTGCCAGATCTTGGTAAGTCTTCAATAGAGGAAGATTCAACAAATCTCTTGACAGTTCAATAAACAAATTTCAGTAGGTTTCTTACCACACTTATAAAGAGCAACCACTGCAATTCTGTTTTTATTCACACCCCATTCCATATTTATTGGTTGATGTAGAAAACTACACAAAGCAAATATGTTTAGAATAATAACTCTGCTACCATGGTAACTTGTAACAATACCATTAAATCTTTATTTTTAAGTTGTAGAGCTACAAACATAGAGGACAGAACTTATGACTGGTCTGTGTACATTGTTTAAATTGTGCATAGTTAACTATTTTTGTTTATAGTCATATAATACTTATAGGATTTATTATTCTGTGTTAGAATACTTTTTATCTTAACTTGCAATGGAAGGATAAGTGAATGTGAAGAAGTTATTGAGAAGCTAATGGAACCTAAAAGCAAGAAAAGAAAATCTTATGGCAATATCAGAAATGTGCAAAAGAGTTTGAAGTTACAAAGCCATGAGATGGGTGATAATTATATGAGTAGGATGAAGTGTTTCGAAAGGATTTCCGAAGAAAACAGGTTGAAAATATTACAGGCTTTTAACTTGCTGGAATCTGTTAATGCACAAAATTCTTATCTTTCTGGTTTAATATCAGTGCTGCAAGTCAAATGAAGGAAAAAAGATGCTGTTCATCACTATGATTGTGTATACAAGTACAGGTTTCGTACTATGAATGGTGCAGAAGACATAGAAGTATGCTGAAAGGCTTTCATTGTAATTCATGGAATCTCAAAGAAAAAAGTGGAAGTACTTGTGAGAAGCTTGAAATTTAAAGGGTGTTCACCAGAAAACAAATGGGGCAAACGTGGTAATCAGCCAAACAAACTAACTGCTGAGACAATCACTATAGTCAGACAACATAAAAATTCATTTAAAGGAAGAAGCAGCCATTATCTTTATGATTCGGCTAAGGCCCACCTTCTTGAAGAGCTTAATGTAAAAAGGATACATAGGATGTATACTGAAAAATTTCCAGAGCACAAAGTTTCATATGAAAGCTACCATAAGATATTTTGTTGATATTTTGTTCAGATATTCCAGGACAGACACCTACAGTACCTGTGATGCACACACAGCAAAAATTAAGACATACAATGTGAAATTAAGTCAAACCAGAAGGGAAAAGAAGTTAATGATGGAAGCTGAAATAAGAAAACTGACCACAGAAAAAAACAGTACACAAGAAAAAAGCAGAAGTGTTTTAGACACAAAAAGGAAAGCTAAACATAAAAGCAAATCTACTGATCATAAAGAGGCCATATGCATACACTATGCCAAAAATTTCCAGTACCAAATATATCCACAAATGATGTATACTATAGAAGATAACTTTCAGTATACACATTCAAAATCCATATCCTATCTTCATCCAAAATGTGTTTTATTTATATGCAGAAACTGAAGGGAAAAGAAGCAGTGATGATGTATGTACCCCCTTTTATACCACTTTGTCTACAACTTTCTTCGGCCCAAAGTAACACATCTGGAGATATTTTGCGACTCCTGCAAGGACCAGCAAAAAGCTTCATTTCTTTTAGATTTCTCTACAACCTGGTGAATGTGAAACTGAAACTAGTCAATAAAAGTTACGTTTCTCATACACGGACATTCTTTTTTAGGATGTGACAAAAGCTTTGGACTGATCAACACTAAAGCTAAAACAGAACTGCCAAGCAACTGGGCCCATGTTTTGAGAGATGCTCATCAGAGATCTTCGCTTTTCATGTAGTTGAGGTTAATCACGAAATCTTCCAAAAACTGACATTGTTCTTGATAAAATATTGCTAAAAAGTCAAGTTTTCCCACAAGGCCCATTAGAGAAATGAATAACAGAGGACCTTACATTGCCTTCAGAGTTTCATACAATAGTGCTTGGGAGCAAGCAGTGCTGTCCAAGAAGTCAACAAAAACTCACTAATCCAGCACACCCTGAATTTCAGCTGCCATACTATCCATATCACTGAGTAATTAAATTACCTAAGTACTTAAATTATTTAGAATGATTTTATTAATTTTACTCTTAAAAAAAAAGTTGTTATTGTTTCAGATTCCCTACCTATTTCAAATGCAAAATTTGCTGATCTTCAACATCTTACACAGTTCTGCAGTAACACCGCTGCTGAATATTACAGTCACCTTCCTCATGAGTAGAACTGCGATACAATAAGCTATGATTCAATCTGCTAAAAATGTAGTTGAACTTGATAGTATTCATCATATGAAGAGTAGACTTTTCCTGCAATGAGCCCCTTATTTCATTGTTTACAACATTATAATTGTTAAAAGCTCTGTTTACATTAGAAATTGAAGATTTGGTATTTTATGTACATTAGTGTTTTACTTGGATCTTTAAGCTAATCATTTAAATTCAGAGTGTTAGTTATATTGAGTTATATGCAAGAATTTTTATTTCTTTCTTTAAAAACGTTCTCCTATAAAATTTGTAAAATGTCCATCAGCCCCTTCTGCACATGTACCTTCAATTATCTACTGCGATATTCAACATTGGTAATATTGATATCTGTATAAAAAAGACATGGTGTATATAGGGATTATTAAAATTTCTTGTAAATACGGGATTTTGGACATCCCATATGAAGTCAATACAGACAAGCATTTACAGCCTGAAATACGAGATGTTCCATACTAAACTGGACACCAGCAATCCTATGTACATGCATAAAAATGGAATATGAATGAGAGTTAGGTAAAGTATTAATTTAAATACTTAGTAAATTGTAAAATTACCCAAATTACCACTATCCATGCGAAATACAAGGCACATAGGAAAACAATCTGATGTGTTACACTCACATGACTTTCTCTACTCTTGTACAAACTATTTTTACAAATGCTTATTCTCCATATGCTTCATGTTAATCGAGATATCGACATGTTATCTTATTGCTAATCTTCTTGTAGATGCAAGGGGAATTGCTAGGCTTTAAGCGATAGTAAAATATTTTAAGAGGTGGTTGCTATGTGGAGTATTCCATTATCTTTGCATTACCAGGAAAAAAAAAATGCATAACGAATTTGAGAAAAAATATAAGTATTGGAAAATTTAAGGCAATAACAAGCAATATCTCGAAACTGGTTCACCCAACAAAAAAAAATGTATATGACATAAATTGTGTATTTTAATGTGACCTACATTTTTTGTGTAGTAAAATTCTGTCTATCTCTTATGGTTTACCAGTTATGCAAAAGTCGTTCACAATGAAGAATACTTTTGGAGACATTCCCAGAAAATTTGAGATATACATTTCATTTGTCATGAAAATATCTTAAACATATGACATTTTAATCAAAATCGTTAAAGCCATTTTTGAGAAAATTAAAATTTTCGAAAGATGTTTCATGTAAAGGGTAATCTGGGGTGGGGGGATTTTCTTGAAAACCTTCGTGTCGCATCTCTGGAAGATACTGAACCTAAATACCAAGTTTGGTGTTTATCCGACTGTTCGTTTCTGAGTTATGCTGTTCACAGACACACACACGGACATGTTTCCAAAAATGCTTTTTTTGGATTAAGGGGGCCTCAAAACATGTATTTCCGGTGAAATCTCGGTATCGAATTTTTGGGTGGAATACAATACTTCCCCATCTTATTATACATAGTAGAGAAAGTAAAAAAAAAAATGATGAAATGACTCACCTGTTCATGAAATGAAAGAAATGCAGGAATATCAGCTTTATTCTTCATTGCTGCAATCCTTGCTTTATGCATTTGTCCTGAATGTGCTGGTAATAGCCATCTTGCCCATGCTTAAGGTGAACTTTTTTTTTTGCAAGCATTACAAAAAGCCATTTTTGAGACATTGTGCACTTCTTGCAAACAAAGCTGAAACTCTGGATGCACCAATCGTAATAACCACAATGCATTAAATTTCAGAACATTCATAATGCACAGTGTGCACTAATAAGATTGACATAATTCTCTGTCAAAACTTGCCCATTAACACAGGAACAATGAAGTAGTGTGTTTTATGAACAAAAATGTGGCAACGTACATTGTAGTCTACATTCCAAATACTGAGGCACTTCACATCATTGAGGCCAACTTAAGTTATTAAAAATCATTAAGCGGCACTACAAGTAGTTTCGGCAGTCAAGCTATAAGCATTAATTAATTTTGAAGATTGAGAAGCTAGTAACAGTGATGTGTCATAATTTAAAATAAAGAGAGTTGGAGGTTGTTACACTACATCACTAAAAGGTTCTTACTTTGAATGTGTTTTGGGAGAACGGTTTGCTACCATCGTCAGCATGTTTCCAACTGATTTTCAAAAAAAGCTATAAGCAGTTTCACATACACTTCAACCAATCAGGGATCAACATTTCCTCTTAAAGCACTAGCTAGCAACAATGTCAGTAAATTGACGAACTGCAAAATATCCAGTGTCAATGCTGTGACTGCATGTTATGCCATTTTAATGTGATTTGTAGATGTACACCCCTCCTCTCTCAACAATCACAATTTCTTTGCATTTTGTAACGGTATTACTTATAATGTTGTTACTTGTGATGTTTGTGTATGTGTGTTTACTTCATGTGAAGCCATCTTGTGACGTCATTCATTTGTTCGGTTTGTAGCTCCATCTAGTGTTAGCAATTTGTGGTAGTATTAGTGTTTGAAAGAATTTTAAGTTTTGTTTACTGTCCTCCAGCTAGCTATTATTTCTCAGTCGAACATGTCTCTTGATCAGAGTGTGTAAACGGAAAGGAATCTTTTATCCAAATATAACACTGATGGAAATTTGTTTTACACATTTATTGTTGAACACGTTAACTATCACATTTATACATTGATCTTAACACTCGCCAAACTGAAACTGTTATAACTTCTTACTGATCACTTTTAATCCACGTACTTCAACCTTTTGTATAATTAACTTTACCATACTTTAGATCTTTCATATTTCTGCTGCGCGTAACTTGTGAATCTATATCCGATGTATGCTGTACTAATACTTTCGACGAACTGACTGACTGAAGACGACGTGTAGTGTACACAGATTTTTAATGAACTGGACGAATGAAGGCGAAGTGTAATGTATTGAGATTTTCGATGAACTGCACGCGATCTACCTCTGACTTGGCTTTTTATACACCCACTCCCCGATATGCCTAAAGATTATAACTGAGTTACTATTGGCTAATAAAACGCGCCAACATTAGCGTCTATTTTAATATCCAATGAAAATTATGAATACATATTCTCTAGGGAAACATTCCAGAAGGTTCTCAACGGAAAAACGCGCCAACATTACGTAACTTCCTTTTTTCCAATAATGATAAACAGCTCACCCCCTCGCTGCATTATTGCGCGCTATTATTGACAGTTTCAGTAAGGTCGTATAAACTTACTTATCAACAATAATTACAATAAACAAATATCTCAAATTAATGTCACACAAAAATGCATATTCATATTACAATCATTATTTACATTTAAGTAATTTGTGATACAAATTACTGCATCAATTTTTATTTTGTCTTTTGCCCAGAATGTTTGAACAATATATAATATGAAACTAATCGTTCATTTTTCATTCTAAATCATAGGACTTAACTGTTTACTGAAGATAAATGATCACAAAACAATCATGAATTTAGCTAAATTGGAAGCATGGGTGATTCGAAAGAATTGAACGAATAACAATTAGTTACTATAACTGTTACTGTTATTAGTTACTGCAACTAGTTATTATAGATGATTCATGACGATTGGTGACTGGCAGGGATTTGTGTGAAGCAGTTCACAATGTATCAATGAGTACTTTGAAAGAATCGGTTTGCGCAACCCTCCTTGGTATGAACCCACTCTTTTGTTCTGCTTAAGTACAGTCTCGTCAAATATTCTGACATGACAAGCATTTTCCCTGCATATTTTCTGTATTTTGATTTAACTGTAGTTTCCCTGTTTTTCCTGAAAATGATTAGCCTATAATCACATGCAACGAATGACAAATATTGAGGGGTTAAATAATTTAAAACCAAAGTAAATTGTTTGTAAAGTTAAGATGGAAAGGGAATATTTCAAGATAGGGTGATTGTTGTGAAGTAGATGAAGATTATTAACAATTTTATAATTTGTGTTAAAATGTTAATTCAGAAAGAAAATTATAAGAGTTATTTGTTTATTGAGATAAATATTTTTATATAGTTACAATAAGTTACAATAGTTAAAAAGTCAGAAATATCAAATTAAAAGAAAAATGTTATGCATTTGTGGAATCCATAGCCAACATTAAAATAAACCATAGTTATAGAACACTTTTTATTGGTTAAAAACCTACCTATAAAGATCCTTCACAATACTTATTAAATGAGTTATCATGGCAATGACAGAAAGACTATATAGAGGGCTACCATGGACAGGAGAATTACTTATTGGCATCTCTTTGATACCATTGCATCTCTGTACGAGTTCAATTCGTGACTGTGAATAGCAATTTATGCATTTGAGTTTAGGTGGATCTCAGCAGTGAAAAACATTGTAAAACCTTGTAGAATACGGCAAAATGTGTTACTAATATGGAAAAAGTTATTATTTTTGTGTTATTCTGAGAAGTAAGAATAAACTCAGAAAGTTTTAGGAGCACACACTCTTATTTAAAATTTCCTTTCCTATACTGTGACCCGAGATAAGAAAACAGGCATGTCATAGCTCAGGCATTTTAGAAGCCATCATGCAGCTCAAGATTTGCTGCAGAAATGGTAGATGCACATCGATAGTGATACAATGCAGAGGTATATTCAGAACTTCAAAACACGTGAGTACCGTAGGCTAAAATATACCGCCAGTGGCTGCTAACCATAACAAAACCATTACATTTGGCACCCTAGCCATGGGGCTAACCAAACACAAAACCATTACATTTGGCGTCAACCTAAGGGTCTAGTTAAAGGGGAAGGAACGCATAGAGAAAATAAAAAACAAAAACATCCAAATTGATCCGAGAAGAAGACAGCTACATGGCAACAGTCCAAAGAGATTTCCAAGAAGCAGATGACAACAGGGCATCAGTTATGGTGTGCAGCAACAAGTGGAGGATGCAAACCCAGGACGTCGGGACAGCAGACTCCAGAGCTATGCAACTGAAAAAACAAGATGGCAAATGGACTGGTGACAAAAAAAGAAGACAGCTAAAAGTAGGAAATCAAATTTAATTATTTTTGTTCATGCTTTTAAAAGTGGAAAGTAGAAAAATAAAAAATAGGTTTAGAAAAGTAGACATACAAATCATAGAAGTAGAGGTAGAGGAAACTGTGGGTGAAATGGAAAGTACAGTAGAAAGGAGAGAGGAAATAGAATAGGTAGGTAGAGGTTAATTATCTTGATAAATATATACAAATTCACTGCACAGATGAAATAAGATTTAGAGCTAGAAAGAGCAGAGTTGGTCAACAAATAGATCGAAACTAGATCAGGGAGAGAAGAAATAGGACAAAAACTAGATCAAAGTAGAGAAGAATGTAAAAGAAATATGTAGGCAATAAATCAATATCTCAAAGAAACAAAAGCATGCTAGGAAACAAACTAGAGGATCTAGGAAATAAAAATGAATAATGTAGAAATGAGATGAGAGAGTGTAAGAGTAGTACACAAAATGAAGTCAATAAAATAAAAGTAAAACTAGTTGAGGAAGCAGATAATTTAAAATTGCATCAGTAGAATTCAGGAACAAAGCAGAGGGAAGAAGTAAAGAAAATTTTGGAACAAAAGTTAGAAACTGTAAGTAAACAGAATGTAGATGAGGAAAGTGTGAAAAAAACGAATTGCTTCAGAATTGAAAGATGTGAATGTGATGCAATTACAACACAAATTGTAGAAAAAGTAAAACAAAGCCAAGTTGAGATAAGAAAGAAATAGTAAATGAAATTAAGGCAATAAGTGAAAGTTTGCAGAAAGAAAAAGAAAATATAAATTATAGAAATAATTGTGATTGGATCGCAAGCGCAGAAAGATGTTTCTGAAATGAATAGTCCTGATTTTGATGTTGATATTATGAATTTTGAAACCCACACATACACACACACCAGCTATGCACAACACCTGCTACACAAACAGTGTTACACAAGATTACACCACCAAGTTTCGAAGAGGAGAAAGGGGATGACCCCAAGCTACTCATTAAAGAAATTCAGAAGTACTTTAGGGTATAGAGAATTTCTGAGTTAAAGATGATGATCATAAAAAAGAGCCTAAAAAACAAACCTTTAGAATGGTTGATATTAACACTGGCAGGGCATGAATCATACACTTTATTTAGGAACCTATTCTTGTCGAGATACTGGGGGCCAGCTATACAGAATTGAGTCAGAGTAGAACTAGTTACTGGAAAGTATGATCCTTCCAGAGCACTATTGTTAGTAGACTACTTCATGAAAATAGCAAACAAGGCAAAATTGCTAGAGCCTAGTATGTTGGAGACTGAATTAATATCCAGTATAATTAGTAGACATTTCCCTGACACAGTAAGGAGGATTGATAGTAGCAAAACCAATTTATTTCTTGGTCATTGAACTGTTAACTTCGATCAAGGTATAAAACAAAAAATCAAATGACACAAAACAAAAAGGTGACACACACCACCTCACACAGCACTGTGATAGGCACTATGACATGCCAAATCACAACACACCTAGATATTTAGAAAGAAATTCTTTCAAGAGAAAAGAGGCACAGCAACTCCAATAATATCAGGAATAACAATGTGGAAAGAACTAGGAACGTGAGGGACAGTATAACCCAACAATTCCTAGAAATGAGCAAAGTTTCGGGTGTAGGAACATGAGAAATTACACAGGCAGGCAACCAAATGAACTTCTGTAGGGATTACCTAAGGAATCAAAGAACTGGGAATACATAAGGAATAGGACATAGGTATAGGAGCTATTAGGAAACTCAGGAACCTATATTTGTAAACAATAATAACAGAGAATAATCTGAATCAAATTCGACCCCTGAAAGCACCAACAACATCTCAACGAACATTGTCAACCAGGCAGAAGAATAGATCCAAATCAATTTTATGTCTCGGAGTTGATCTTTGTGACACAGCTACACAAACACGCAACTCACAACAGTAACAAAATAAGATAACGTAGAAGAAATGACAAACCCACCTGTAATAAAAGTGAAAGTTTGGAGCATGAGATTTTTGCCATGGTTGATACAGGAGCTTGTACATTGGTATGCAAGAACTACATTTTCCGGAAAATCATTCTAGAAAACAAATCAGAATTCTTACTGTATGTGGTGTATATTGCAGTATGGCGGTCGGAAAGAAGAAAAAGGGCATGTGAAATTAGAAGTGACGTTAGGGATTCAGAATGCAGACTGGAAATTTGATATCATTGCGCTCGTTGTCCCTAAACTAACCACACATTTAATCCTCAACCCTTCCCATTTTCTTTACGATTCCTTTTAATTGCAATTATCTTTTTAATTTTCGATGTAGAAATCGCTTTAATTTTACCAATAACTATTATTTCATATAAATCAAATATATTAACCTGAATAATTACAAGAATTCTATTCCTATTCATTTTAACAATTAGTTTATTTCATGAATGAAATAAAGGATCTCTTGAATGAACAACCTAGAAGTGACATCCTGAACCACTGGAAAGTCAAAATTTATTACAAAATACATTAACTCACAGTTAACGAAGGGGCGATCATTCACGTAATTAAATTCATTAAAGATAAAAATGAGGAAAGCAAAGAATACGAAGACGGAGAAATTAGTCAATGCAAAAGATTTTTCATAGAAAACAAACTTAAATGAGAACTTATTGGTGCAAATAAATACAAATCAGAATGAGAAAGTCTCAGAATGTATAAACATAGAAGTTTGTAACTATAAGATTTGTTTATCATGCAATGGCAGTGAAACATACAGCTGGTACCAACTTAATACATATGTCGCGAATTATGACGAACAGCTAACAGAATAAACAAACATCAAAGTAAACAAAGCATACAATTTGGATGAGGTGAAGAAAGCAAAACTAAAAGAGAAAAAAAAGCACGCCCCCACCCACCCCCACCCCCCCCCCCCCACACACACACACACACACTTGAGAATAGGAACTTGACACCATTCACAACACAAGGCAAGGCCAATACCAAATTTGATACGAAAGGAAGCATGTGAGGTTATCAAAGAAATGCTAAGAGATGAAATTATAGAACCGTCTACTTGCTTCACTAACCAAATCTGTTGGGTACACAAAAAGGGAGGAAAATTAAGGATGACCATAGACATCAGAAAAATAAATGCATACACATTACCAGACCATTTGAGACCAGAAAGTGTGGATCAGCTGATATCAAAATTGAAAGGGGGGGTGAGAAACACTTTTCAAGTATAGACTTAACAGCATCCTTTTGGGAGATACCATTACACCCAGATGTGAGAAAATACACTGCTTTTATCCATGAGGGAAAGTACTCCAATTTTCAAAATGCACGTCCGAGTTATCTATGAGCAGTGGTGCACTTCTAAGAGCTTTGTGCAATATCTTTGGTAATAGAATAAAAGAATTTGTTACACAATGGGTAGTATGAATAAAACTGAAGCACAAGCTTTGAAGATAAAGGTGAAAGTCAGAGCATTTGCTTGCAAGCAAAAGGAGGAAGGAGGAGCTTTGACTTCAGATTGTATGAGTAACCTTTAACTTTTCCTCCTACCTTTTTGCTTTTATGAAAAAAGTGAAAAATTCTAGTGATCTGCTTCAATGTTAGTAACCTGTGTTGAGTTAGCATGGCATCTGATTTCACTGCTTTGTTGGTTGTGATGCCTCCTATTGCTTCATATGTTATAAATGAGCACCTGTCTATTAAAAATGTCATCATCTGATTCAGATGAAAGTGCAGATTGTGCAGGAAGTACAATGGTGTTTTTAGTTACAGCTTTAGAACTGCATCCTGACAGAATAGAGAAATCCCAACTTCCAGGAACAAAAAGGAGGAAAGAGGAAGCAACTTAAAAGGCATACATTTATTTGAGGCTGATTTTGACACACCAACTGATACAAAATAGTTGCTAAAACTTAGTAATATTAAAACCAGATATATTGGTTAGGACATATAGTAAAATAGGAAACCACCTCTTTAGCTGACCAAAACAATGCTTTATGCCATCCTCTCCATTTTGAAAGATTGTTAAATGACCTGTAACTGTCCCCTGTTTGATTATGATAGGAGCTCTAGACCATGTCCTTCCTTAACCAAAAGAACAGTGTTCTCAAATCCACTTAGCACATCCCTAACATTTGAATTTCTCCACATTTGATTTCTATGCACTGACCTGAGAACTAGTGAACTATTCCTTTGCACTGTATGTAGCTTGCACATTGATACTTGTATAACCTTTGCGAGTGTATTAAAGTTAATGTGTTTAACATTATTGTAGCCCCACGTTGTGGTAGCCAATTTGTAACGGTATTACTTACGTAATGTTATTACGTAAATTATTAGAACTTGAAGATCTTATATTGTGCTGCTTTTGTTTTGTTTAGTTACATAATTTTAACTGCCCCACGTATGGGCACCAATTTGTAACGGTTTTCTTATAATGTTATTACTTGTGATGTTTGTGTATGTGTGTTTACTTCATGTGAAGCCATCTTGTGACGTCATTCATTTGTTCGGTTTGTAGCTCCATCTAGTGTTAGCAATTTGTGGTAGTATTAGTGTTTGAAAGAATTTTTAAGTTTTGTTTACTGTCCTCCGGCTAGCTATTATTTCTCAGTCGAACATGTCTCTTGATCAGAGTGTGTAAACGGAAAGGAATCTTTTATCCAAATATAACACTGATGAATAAATTTGTTTTACACATTTATTGCCGAACACGTTAACTATCACATTTATACATTGATCTTAACACTCGCCAAACTGAAACTGTTATAATAACTTCTTACTGATCACTTTTAATCCACGTACTTCAACTTATTGTATAATTAACCTTACAACACTGTAGATTATTCATAATTCTGCTGCGCGTAACTTGTGAATCGATACCCGAAGTTTGCCGTACAAATACTTTCGACGAATTGACTGACTGAAGACGACGTGTAATGTACACAGATTTTTGATCAACTGACCGACTGAAGGCGACGTGTAATGTATTGAGATTTTCGATGAACTGACCGCGATCTACCTCTGACTTGGCTTTTTATACATGATATGCCTAAAGATTATAACTGAGTTACTATTGGCTAATAAAACGCGCCAACATTAGCGTCTATTTCAATATCCAATGAAAATTATGAATACATATGCTCTAGGGAAACATTCCAGAAGGTTCTCAATGGAAAAACGCGCCAATATTACGTAACTTCCTCGTTTCCAATAATGATAAACAGCTCACCCCCTCGCTGCATTATTGCGCGCTATTATTGACAGTTTCAGTAAGGCATTAAAAACTTACTTCTCAACAATAATTACAATAAACAAATATCTCAAATCAATGTCACATAAAAATGCATATTCATATTACAATCATTATTTACATTTAAGTAATTTGTGATACAAATTACTGCATCATATGCCCCACTAGAAACATAATTATAAATATTTACAACTTGTTTGGAAATTTTATAATTGTGTTTTTAGTCTCCTAAATCTTGGAACACACGCTATCACTTAACACTTCACACGTATTTAACACACGACATATGTTTTTTGTTTTTTTTTTTATCTCGCCACTACTTACTGGCTCTGGTTTAATGTGTTTAGACATTAATCTGACATTACACAAAAATTTTTTATTTTTTTTATAGCAAATACTGTACCCTGAAGTATTTAATGACTGTTTCAAAATTGCTTACTTTCTTAAGTTGTTAACAAAAATTTGTGCATTTAAGAATTTTGTAATTATTACACATATTTACCAAAAAATATTCACCCTTTACATAAATATATTTACATCTCTTAAATCTAAGTACTGTTTCACATTTTCTGTTTGCTACATAAGTATTTGTTTTTAATTATTTTTACCCATTTTTGTTATTTTGTACTGTACATTCACAATATTCTTGGAATTATATCTACGTACTTTACTTTAATATAACATCATGCTTTATTTCAAATGTTGTTACAGTTACTAAAAAAAAATGTTATTTTCCTTTTAAAGAAAACTTTAATTATGTCCAAAATTTTATTTCTCCTTTCACATGACGTACATATTTATTTAACCCTCTTACAATCCAATACATTTCTCTGCAAGTCATCTTTAACTATCCAGCGTTTACTATTTATCATCTTTGTCTTCTGTTTCACCTTTATCGTCATTGTTGTATGGTTTCAGCATCTCAATATGGAACTTTCCAATGCTTTTTCGAGTTGTTGGATTACATAACTCATATGTATTTGTTCCATATACTTCAACAACTTCATATGGTCCATGGTATTTGAGAAACATTCGCCAATAAAGTTTATTTGCTTTATCCGACAATTTCTTGGTTTTAACCAAAACTAAATCTCCAATTTTGATCCTCCATTCCTTTCTCTTCTTTTCTTCATGTTTAATTTTTCTTTTTATGGCCTTTTTCTTCATCCTATCGAATGCTTTTCGGAACATCTCTTCTTCTGTTTGTGGTATCGAGTGCGCATCTGGAATGGCTTCTGGAATTTTCTTACACATTGTATTGATCTTCTTTCCTAACTTAAGTTCACATGGTTTGTATCCAGTCACAGTGTTTACTCTCTCATTTAATAGATTCTGAACGAAATTCACGTATCCATACCATTGCGTTTGTTTTCGATGACACAGCACCCTTAAATAATTTGAAACTTCCTTAATTTCCCTCTCCACTGGGTTGGAGTTCGGTCTGTATCTTGACGAAAAATATTGTTTAATGCCATTTTCTTTCAGTCCGTCCATAAATTTCTTTCCTGTGAAGTACGAAGCATTATCGCTCAATACAGATTGGATAGGTCCTTCTTCTATCACATATGACTTGAGTAGTCTATTCAAACATGCTAAACCTGTAGGTTTTCTCAACGGGTAAATTCTTACATATTTGCTGAATATATCATAACAGACAAATATATATTTATTTCCAAATTGACTTGGAGGCATCGGACCATGAATATCGATACTAATTACACATCTCGGCTTATCCCTTATAACCGAATTAGTTTCAAATGCATATGCTGCATTTATTTGCTTTGCCTTCTGACACAGGTTACAGCACGATATAAATTTCCGCACTTTCTGACGCAATTTGGATATGTATAAATTTTCTAAAATCATAGAAGTTGTCCGGTCCGTCCCTGAGTGTGCTAACCCTTCGTGAAAATTCTTAATTAGTTCCTTTTCCATGCTTTTCGGAACCATTACCTTCCAACTAGGCATTTCTTTTCCATGCTTCTTGTATAATGTCCCATCCCGAATTGCTACAATTTCTTTCTTTGCCTCTTCAATTAGTGGTGCCTTTTTTTTAAGTTCTAATAATTTTGCGTCCTCATTTTGAATTTCCCCTATATTTTTCAATTTTCTAATCATGTCTTTGCTTAAAGGAATTTCAATTGTCAATATTTTGACTTCATTTCGAGGCCTTTCAATATTTTCGGGAATTTGTGGGTTGTAGTTCAATCTTGATAGCAAATCACTGAAGGTATTATTTTTGCCAGGAATGTGTATAATCTCAATATCGAATGCAGATATTGCATGAATGTATCTAGCAAGTTTTCCACTACATAATCTACACCGTTGTATGAAAGTTAAGCTGATGTGGTCTGAATATACTTTAACCTTTTGCTGATAAATATAGGTTTTAAAATGAATTAATGAGAAATATAGTGCTCCAATTTCTAGCTGAGTCACTGAAGAATTCCGCTCAATATTTGTAAGTCCTCTAGAAGCTGTACTAATGACGTGAAAGTCATTGTTGATGTCTCGCTGTCCTAAAATTCCGGCGTATCCTTGCATTGATGCGTCGACATAAATCTCATATTCCAAATCTTCTCTGGGCCTCTCGAGCAATATGGACTTAGCAAAGAGTTCTTTTACTCTCTCAAAACATTTTTGATGATCCTCTGTCCATCTCCACTTATTATTCTTTCGGAGTAGCTGCCGCAGTGGTTCTATTTCAGCCGAATATCTTGGTACGAACTTACTCTGAAAGTTCAATACCCCTAAGAGATGTCTAATTTGTTTTACGTTCCTTGGTGGTGGAATTTTCATTATTGCTTCTATTCTCTTCTGATCAGGTCTTATACCTCGTTCATCCACTACATAACCCAGAAAATTTATTTCCTTGACACAAAATTTTGATTTTTGTATGTTCACAGTCATACCATGTTGTTGCAGTTTATTTAACACATAGTGGACATTATTCATGTGTTCTTCAAATGTTTGACTGATGATTAGGAAGTCGTCAATATACTTTATTAAAAAGTCATCTGTAGAATTTCCAAAGATACTGTGAATGGCTCTCAAAAATCCACTTCCTGAGTTCTTTAAACCAAAAGGATTTACACAAAAACGATACTGGATCCCTGAGTATTGAAATGAAGTGTAATCACGCACTTGTGGATCTAATTCCACTTGCCAATATGAAGCAGTGAGGTCAATGGATGTCAGAAATCTCCCTCTTGAAAGTTTCGTAATTAGTTGTTCAATTCCTTCACTTTGAAAATGATCTGGCTTCATATACTTGTTGACATATCTACCGTCTAAAGTTAATCTCAAACTACCATCTTGTTTAATACTCCAACAGATTGAATTTATGTACTGAGAATTGCTTTGCTCAATAATCCCATTTTCTAACATGCTATTTATTAGTTGTCTAGCTTTGTCCCGAAGACTTATAGGTAAATTGTCATACTTGTGCCTATATGGTGGTACGTCTTCTACTTGAAATGTATGCTGATATACATTACATCTGCCTGGGATATTACTAAATACTGAACTATTGTTCATCAAAACATCATGAAGGATTTGTTTTTGCATTACCATAATATTATAAGCTTCTTCACACTTGTGTATTATTTCCTCATTTCTCTTCTCTTCCCAGCTGTTGTCTGTCTCGCTCACATGGTCGTCTTTTGTTTGGATTGTAAATTCCTCTACTTTCTCTGGCATTTCTACAAGCTGTTGAAAATATGGCGTGGTATTCCCTTCATATTCTGTGACTACCTGCTTTATCTGACTATTTCTATCAGTTTCTGTTATTTGCACAAAAAACTCTTGGTCACAAAGATTTTTCTCATCCTTTGTCATCTCGATTACAGAAACTTTCTCTTTTATAAATGGTACCCTTATTTCTCTATCGTCTTTTATCATTCTTAACTCTTCATGTTTAAAATCTATACTTGCTTCATATTCATGTAGGAAGTCACATCCTATAATTATATCACAGGTTTACAATTAGAAACATAACCTCAAAATTCTCTCCGCCGATAAGTATGCTAAGTAGAGCTTGTGTTTTTATGACCTGTGTCGTTCTTCCGATTGCAATACGACAAACTAAATTACTAGTGGGAAGAGCCATAATTTTGTTACCTTCATTAATCAAATTTATGTAAAATTTCTGTGAACAAATTGAAGCTGACGAACCAGAATCTATAGTTGCAATGATCTCTTTCTTCGCAATTTCCATCCTAACATGAGGTGACTCAAAATTTTCTCCCTTATCTTTTGTTGCTGTAATCTTATTACAGGGTGTGTGTGTAGGCATATTATTTGTATTGGTAATGGATACTGAATTATTAAAGACGTCTGAGAACCTACTGCACAGGAGTCTATTAACAGTTTTCGTGGTTATTTCCATGTTCACGTACAGGACTGCCATTCCTAACAGGCGCTAAATCTATCTCATTGTCGCTACCATTGTTTTGAGTTCCCCTTCCTCGAGTTCGAAATCCTCGATTTCTTAAATTATGTCCCCTTGGCACATAATTTTCTTGTCGTTCCTCAGATCTTTCCCGGTTATTGTTTTCCCTCCAGTGAGTGAAATTTCCCCTTTGTCTAATGTACCGCCTTCCATAATTTTGCCCTCTTTCAGGCAATCTTTCTGTCCTGACATAATTTATTTGTTCCTGTCGACCTGGTCTCCCATCTATCCTCGATCTTTCAAACTGTGGAACGTATGATTGATACCGTTGTCTGGTATTATTTTCATGACGCCTGTCTTGTCCTCTACTTTGCTGATAACTACCTTGGTAATTTCTTCTATCTCGCACATCTAAAAATCTATGCTCCCACTCCCGAGATATATCTTCTTCCTGTTGTTCCAAAGCTGTCATTAATTCCGTCATCTCATAGATGCTACGTGGTTTTGCAATTAATAAGTAATTTTGTATCCTTAAAGGATAATGCCTTGTGAGCAAACTCACAAAATCTTCCTCATTGATTGGAGGTGACAAGTTCCTAACCTGACTTGCATGTTTCAGTAAGTAATCAGTCATTGATATTCCCTCTCGTGGATTAAACTGCCCATGACTAAGCATTGCTCGAATTCTGTGCTGTACCGTAACATTCCAAAATCTGTTCATGAATAACCTCTTAAAGGATTCATATGAAATTTCACCCCCGGATACCATTTGTAACCAATCTAAAGTTTTCTGGTCCAAACATCTTTTGACAACTATCATTTTCAATGCTTCAGGTATCTTTTTAATTTGAAAATACTCTGATAATTCTGCAATGAACTGTACTGGACTGGAGTTTTCATTAAATTTTGGAAGTGGAAAATCACTTAAGATATGATTGTAATTTTGCAAATTCCCTACTCCCATATTTAAATTCTCTAGTGTTACTTGTGCACTCTGAGTTTCAGCATTAGCTATAGATGAAGCTGCCGCATCACTCACATTATTTGTCATACCTGAGGAACTACCTCTATCATTATTTTGTACATCTGATACATTCACATCACATATATTTGCCCTTGAATTCAATTCTAACCTATTTACAGTACCTTGCAGATTTTCTATTGTTTGTTCCAATTTTTGATTATTCTCATTTTGAACAGCTTGGTGTTTGTTAATTTCAGAAGTTAGCTTTTGATTTAAATCTTTAGACAAATCTTTAACTTCTTCAGACAATTTATTTCTCTGTGTTTCTGACTCCTTCTGAATTTCAGATATTTCCCCTCTGAAATTAACTTCCACCTGAATTAAATCTGCATTTGTAGCCTCCATCATCTCTCTTAACTCACTTGAAATGCTACTCATTCGGCTACCTAACTCTGTACATTTTATATCAACATGCTCTATTTTATTATTAACCTCACTTTTTTGGTTAGATATTTCCCTGCTCATGTCTAACATTTTCTTTGAAACTTCACCTATTTCATTTGCTATCATTTCCTGATTTTCATTTCTCATTCTCATCATACTATTTTCTAGCTCCATGAATTTCTTTTCAATCTCTTCCCTATTTTGATCTAATTTATGCTCTAATTTCTCATTACTCTTACCAATTTCTTCTCTTAATTCTTTCTTATTCTGATCTAGTTTTTGTTCTAAACTCTTACTAATATCTTCCCTTAATTCCCTATGACTCTTTTGCATATCTTCCCTGTTTTGATCTATTTTCTTTTCTAATTTCTCATTCCTTTCCATACTCTGATCTAATCTTTTACCAAAATTTCTCAACATTTCCATAATCATACTAGTATCAGAATTAATATTTCCTGCTGTTTTATTCTCACTTCCTGCACTAACATTTCCTCCCTCCAATACTACATCGTTTGAGCTATTTTCTGTAACCTGTATTGAATTACAGCTGTTACACTATCTCCCTCCATAATTATTTCTTCTGTATTATTAGTGGACATTGTTTTCTTTATCCTACCGCTCCTAAGGTACATTTAAAAAAAAATTTTACCTCTTTTTTTTTTAGAATAAAAATCACACGTTTCTAACCTTTCTGATGGTATCTGCTGATGTTGCTTTGATGTTCAGCTTTCTGCCCCTCTCTCCTAGATTATATGTCGCTTCTGCGTTGTATTACGATGAATCTACGTCGTTTTGGTGTTCCGTATATGACTTCCCCTGTTGCCTTTTAATCTCGGAATTACGATGTCCAATCATCCGCGTAGTCTGTCGTCCCTTTTGTTGTTTCTGGAATCTGCGTCTTGTAGTTCAGTTCACTTCTCCATTCGCCCCTTCCTGGTCATCTCACTTCTTCCTGGTTAATTCTGCCCCTTCCTGGTTATTCTGATCCTTTCCTGGTCATCGTGTTCCTTTCCTGGTCACTCTGCCCCACGTTGGGCGCCAATTTGCGAGTGTATTAAAGTTAATGTGTTTAACATTATTGTAGCCCCATGTTGTGGTAGCCAATTTGTAACGGTATTACTTACGTAATGTTATTACGTAAATTATTAGAACTTGAAGATCTTATATTGTGCTGCTTTTGTTTTGTTTAGTTACATAATTTTAACTGCCCCACGTATGGGCACCAATTTGTAACGGTTTTCTTATAATGTTATTACTTGTGATGTTTGTGTATGTGTGTTTACTTCATGTGAAGCCATCTTGTGACGTCATTCATTTGTTCGGTTTGTAGCTCCATCTAGTGTTAGCAATTTGTGGTAGTATTAGTGTTTGAAAGAATTTTTAAGTTTTGTTTACTGTCCTCCGGCTAGCTATTATTTCTCAGTCGAACATGTCTCTTGATCAGAGTGTGTAAACGGAAAGGAATCTTTTATCCAAATATAACACTGATGAATAAATTTGTTTTACACATTTATTGCCGAAAACGTTAACTATCACATTTATACATTGATCTTAACACTCGCCAAACTGAAACTGTTATAATAACTTATTACTGATCACTTTTAATCCACGTACTTCAACTTTTTGTATAATTAACCTTACAACACTGTAGATTATTCATAATTCTGCTGCGCGTAACTTGTGAATCGATACCCGAAGTTTGCCGTACAAATACTTTCGACGAATTGACTGACTGAAGACGACGTGTAATGTACACAGATTTTTGATCAACTGACCGACTGAAGGCGACGTGTAATGTATTGAGATTTTCGATGAACTGACCGCGATCTACCTCTGACTTGGCTTTTTATACATGATATGCCTAAAGATTATAACTGAGTTACTATTGGCTAATAAAACGCGCCAACATTAGCGTCTATTTCAATATCCAATGAAAATTATGAATACATATGCTCTAGGGAAACATTCCAGAAGGTTCTCAATGGAAAAACGCGCCAATATTACGTAACTTCCTCGTTTCCAATAATGATAAACAGCTCACCCCCTCGCTGCATTATTGCGCGCTATTATTGACAGTTTCAGTAAGGCATTAAAAACTTACTTCTCAACAATAATTACAATAAACAAATATCTCAAATCAATGTCACATAAAAATGCATATTCATATTACAATCATTATTTACATTTAAGTAATTTGTGATACAAATTACTGCATCACCTTTCTATAAATATATCATTTGCACATATGTAAATATAAAGTGGTCAGAGATTGTATATATTTAGGGGTTAAAATGGATGGGGGTGGAAAATGGGAGAAACAGAAGAAACTGGTATTGACAAAGGAGAAAGGGGCAATGTCAGCGATTAGAGGGTGCAAATATAAAATACCAGACATAAATGTTAAATGGTTAGAGAAAATATATAACACAGTAGTTGAAGCAAAAATGTTATATGGAAGTGAAATATAGGGAGTAGAACAAGAGATAGATATGGTACATAGGAGTTTTTGTAGAGAAGTTTTAGGCCTGCCAAATGCTACACTTAAGGAATTTGCTCTAATTGAAATGCAGAGAGTGGGGGGAAAAGGAGTAATAATGGAGAGAGCTCTTAAATATTGGTACAGACTATTAAACTTAGAAGAGAAGAACTTGTTGAGGCAGTGTTTGGAATTCCAAGAAAGGAGATTAAAGAAAAATGGGTGGAGTTATAGTATACAAACTAATTTGGAAAATAGTGGTCTGGGAGAAATTTGGAGAAGGAGGGAAAATAATGCTAAGGGTTTTTGGAAAGAAGCTAGGCAGAGGTTTGAAGATATAGAGATACAAAATTTATTTAGCAACATTGGGAAGAAAAGTTCCTTGGAATCATATATATTAATAAAAAATGTATGGGCTAGAGAACAGTATGTGGATAACTCAAATAAGGAACAAAGAGAAAGTATAGCCTGGGTACGAGCAGGTGTATGGAGACTAATAGGAATGAGAAATGGGTTCCCACAGAACCAGTGTCCAATATGTTGGGAAAGAGAACATTTAAAACATATCGTTTTTGACTGTAAAGGTACACAGCATTGGAGAAAGGAAGCTATAAATGGGAAATGGTTCAAACTGGACAGGAAAGTAGCTTTAAGCAAGATTTTTAACAAGGATAGTAAAAATGTAGGAGAGTACTTGTCCAAAGTAAAAAACAAATGGTTACGGACAAAAAAAAGAGATGTAAATTAATTTCATCATGTGGTGTTAAGTTATGTAATTATATTATAATAATAATAATAATAATAATAATAATAATAATAATAATAATAATAATAAAAAAATTATTATTTTGGTATCATTGCTATTATTTTTTACTATTGCTTTTATTATTATTATTATTATTATTATTATTATTATATTATTATTATTATTTTATGTTATAATAAGAGTGTAATATGGGTAGAATATGGCAAGATAACAGCTTGGGCTGATGTATAGCCATATTCTAAGGAAGATTGCTAGCACAAATAAATAAATATATTTATTTAAGTGCTAAGTTCATACATGGTTATGGACTGGCCTTAACCCCAGTTATTTGGCCACTAGCTATAACCATTTCAGTACAAACACAAAAGTTAACATATTACATAGATATCCTTTGTCAAATAAATATCTAAATTTCTATGTTTTTCAACTGACCATTTCCGTTTCATCTTCACTTTCCATAAAAACTCCCCTACACTCATTATTTGTCAAAATTAAAATGAGTTTTATTTATGGATGCTCTTTAACTACTATGGTTCTTAGCATCCCATTCTATATTGGGCATGAAAGATTGGGAATTTTGCTCAGAGGCCCCTTTATCAGGCTTGAGGTTCTTTTACGTGCCATAAATCTATGACACGGGACCACCAGTTTACTTCCCTTCTCCGAAGAAAGCCGTGCTAAGGATTTTTACATTAAAAAAGAATCCCTACATGGAAAGAACCCAACTGAAATTTACAATGCTTTGAGAGAGGTGTGTGGGAATAGTGTAGTGGATCGTAGCATAGTATCACAGTGGTCTGCTTGTTTCCATGAAGGTCGGGTAAGCTTTGAGGACAACCCAAGAAGTGGAATGCCATCAGCTGCAACAGACTGCATCTTTCAGATTATTGTTAATGACATTTTGAAGAGGATCAATGAAAAACATGTGAGGAAATTGCATATGACGCCAGAATGTCTGTCACTTCAGTTTATAGAATCATTACTGAAAAGTTAAAGATAAGAAAAGTTGGCGCCAGATGGGTTCCGCATGATCTGAGTGAAGAGCAGAAAGCAGGTCGCAAAAGAATCACAGAAGAATTGCTTCAATGTTATCAAACAGAAGATAAACAGTTTCTGAAAATGACTGTTGCACTTGATGAACCCTAATATGAGATTTTGAGCCAGAACTGAAGCCTCAGTCGTCACAATGAAAAAGTTCCGACTCTCCATGTCTGAAAAAGTTCCGCCACCAACAATCAAAGGTGAAACTGATGATCATTGCACATGACACGAATGGAGTCATAACTACAAATAGAGTGCCCCAGAGGACGTCTGTAACAGGCGCATACTGCAAGCTGTTTCTGCAAAATGTTTTGCACCCGAAAATTTGTCAAAGAAGACCTGACATGCTTGCAGCTGGTATCCTCATATTGCTCTATCAGTGAGAGAAATGCTCAACAAATATGGATGAGAAATACTTCCCCACCCACCTGATATTACTCCACCAGACTTGGATTTGTTTACCAAATTGAAGGAACCACTCTGTGGAAAACGTTTTGATACACTGATGAAGCTTCCGGTGAGGTGGCCTGAGTAATCAGACAGCTCAACAACGAAGGTGCCCTAATTTGGAATACAGAATTTGCCAAAACGTTGGGAAGCTGTTCATAAACAAGAATGGAGGTTATATTGAAGGCCTGTAAAGCTATTTTGTAAAATAAATTATTTTCTTTACTTACATCTTACAGTGTACAGAGCTTTTGAAATGACCTTGTAAATCCTGAAAATGACTATTTCAGACAAAATATAACAAATTTTATTAAAGAATTGCCAATATCTGCAAGGCAAAGAAGATAAATAAAGCTAATACAAAAACATATTAACTTAACCTCAAAATTACACAAGGAATTTCAAGATGCCAGCTGACAATGCATTGGTACCGACATAAACAAAACAATGCAAACATGAAAAACACTCACGTGGGTAAATGAAAATGTCAAAGATGATGTAAATTTTATTGCACGATTGAGAGGAAGTATTCTTTAAATTAAAATTCAATAATTTTAGGAATATAAATAGTAAAATGTAGACAAATTTAAATTTAACAAAATAGAGGCAACTGAGACAGATATTAAGGGGTTAAGTAATTTAAAACCAAAGAAAACTGTTTGTAAAGTAAAGATGCAAAAAGGAATATTTCAAGACGGAGTGATTTTTGTGAAGTAGAGGAAGATTATTAATAATTTTATAATGTGCGTTAAAATGTTAATTTAAAAAGAAAATTGTAACAGTTATTTGTTTATAGAGAGAAATATTTTTATATAATTAGATTAGTTAAAAACGTCAGAAATATCAAATTAAAAGAGAAATGTTAAGCATTTGAGGAATCCATAACCAACATTAATATTCACCATAGTTATGAAAAAAATTTTATTGGTTAAAAATCCGCCTATAAAGATCCTTTACAATAATTATTGAATGAGTTCCATGGCAACGGTAGAAAGACTATATATATAGGGCTGCCATGGATAGGGGAGCTACTTGTTGGCATCTCTTTGATACGTGTCGCATCTCCGTGCGAGTTTAATTTGCAACTGTGAATAGTAATTTATGCACTTGAGTTTAGGATTATCAGTGGTGAAAAACATTGTAAAGCCTTGTAAAATACTGCAAAATGTGTTATTAATGTGGAAAAAGTGATTATTTTTGTGTTATTCAAAAAAAAAAAAAAAAAAAAAAAACAAAGTGAGAAAGTTTTAGGAGCATACACTCTTATTTTCAATTCCCTTTCCCATACCATGACCTGCGATACGAAAACAGAGGTCTCATAGCTCAGGCATTTTAGAATCCCTCATGCAGCTCAAGATTCGATGCAGAAATGGTAGACGCACATCGAGAGTGTTACATTGCAGAGGTATATTCAGAACTTTGAAACAGGTGAGTACCCTAAGCTAAAGCATAATACGTCCAGCGGCTGCTAACCATAATAAAACCATTACACACTGAATGATCAAATATGTGGAAAAGTTGGAGCTTTCTACATAATAAATAAATAAAATATATATATTGACTTGAAAATGTGTAATGTTTCATCTATATTGCCCATAAACTCTGTTTTACCAAAAAACTCAAAACACATTAACTTTAAACACAAATCACTGTCTCATGCAGTTGATTCTCTGATTTCTTACATACTAAAATGGATTGTTTCCTTAAAGAAAAAGGCTGCAATTAAACAATAAATAAAGGTAGCTAAGTCTGATAACAAACATGCTACAAGATGAGAAGCACAGAAAATGCTGTTACTGTACTAATAAAGGGTTATCCCTAAATTTTAAGCCAACTTCAAATGAATACACAATGTATCAGTAAAGTTTAAATATCAATCTGACATAAAAAAAGACAGATATTTTTTACATTAATCTATTTAATTTCCTCTTGAGAACCTCTCAAACACCTTACAAAGATAATGCATGAAGTAGAAAATGCTCCATTTTTATTTTCTGAAATTTCTTTCCTCTGTATTTGTAGTGTTGACGGCAATTATTGGTTTTTCATGCTACACACAATATTAATTTTGCACTATTTTTTTAATTCTGGAAACAAACAACAAATACTGGAAGTAATATGAAAGTAGTTATAGTTTAAATACTTACTTCTTATAATTGGAATATAATGAAATGATAGAGTTCAAATGGAGTTCATTCTCATCATCCTCACTTTGCAGTAGTTTGGCCTTTAGTAAAATCTGCAACACTTGTATCAAAAAATCTGGTTTGATTTGTGTAGATTCATGCAACTGCTGTACAGTCCAGGTTTCTGAAACATTGTACTGCAGCAACACGGCCATTTGGAACGTTGATGCTTGAAGAGTATACCTACAAGAAAATAATGTAAGCATACATTTTTAGAATACTTTTTATTTATGCTAAGCTATATACAGGTGAATATGTCCGGTGTTCAGCCCTGGCTGTTTACTGGTCATACTCATATTTTACAATAGTTTATTACTCCATTTGTCTATTTACTGCCCATATCCATTTATTTCTCACTTTGTATAAAAATTGTCCCATCTTCTTACTGTCTTTTTTAAACATGTCAACTACCGCTACATTTCTATCTATTTTAAACCATTTCTTATTGATATACTCTTTTCTCCAACTTCAGTCCCCCTACATTCAAATAAAATGTGTTCCACATCCTCCTTTCCATCACATATAGGACATTGGTTTTGTGAAATACCTTTCCTAAAGCCTTTTTTAATCTCCATACACCTGCTTTCAACCATGCAATACCTTCCCGCTCCTCTTTATTTGTCACTTCTATATACTTTTCCCTTCCCCATGAATCTTTCATTGGCATATAGAAGACTAAAGATCTCATGTCAGTTAGCTCACTGAATATTTATTGTATTTCTATGTCCTCAAATCTTTTTCTTGCCAACTTCCAGAAATTGTTCACATTATTTTCTCTTCTTCTCCACATTTCCCCATACCCACTGCTTTCCAAGTTATTTCTGAGACAGTCTACCCATCCCTTATTCTTTAAATTTTAGAATATGCAAAATATACATGTGTGTGTGTGTGTGTGTGTGTGTGTGTGTGTGTGTGTGCGTGCGCACACACTTCTTGCAATTCAGCTGAGGTGCAGCTATTCACACACACTTGTTTATGATAATCAATTTCTCTTTAGTTCCGAGACAGATGGTGGCAAGGAATGTGCTTTCTGTGCCTTCTGACTTTACCTAAAGCATAAGACAGGTAAGCCTTGATATGTATGAAAGATTAGTCTTTTTATATCCATTATAATGGACACATCTTTAGATTGCAGTGACGTAAAATATGGCTGCAATACAGTTTTTAACTTTTGATAATAATCTTACTGCTCTATATATTTTTTGGAGGTTGTTTAAATATATTGGTATTAATATAGCTTAAATAAAAAAAAACGAAAATAATAACTTGCATTAATATGGGGGTCATTCCGAAACTAATTTTCATGGAAACTACTACAGATGCAAAAAACAATTAAATAAGAGCACGATTTCTGCTACATATCATTTTTCCACATAGTCACCACCATTCCTTATGCACTTTTGCCAATTATGGAACAAGAGTCTGCATGCCGCACTCAAAAAACTGACAGCTGAGACTAACCACTATCTTAGCTTTGACTCTGAGTCTGGAGAATGTGGCAACATAGTCCGTTTTTCAAAGGCTCAAAGAGATGGAAGTCTGAAGGTACTATATCAGAATTGTACGGTGGATATGATAGGACAGTCCAGCAAAATTTGGCAATGGGTTCCATGGTCACAAAACTGGTGTGGGGCCTGCATTATTGTGTTGCAAGCAGAAGTTTGTCTTCTTATAGCATTCTGAATTGACAGTTGCTTTGAGCTCCAAGGCATCCAAAAGAATCACACCCTACCTATGCTAGATGACTGTATCTTAGTCTCCTTTCAATTCAATCATTTCTCCAATTTTTTTAACCCTTACAAAAAATATTATTTTTTGAGGCCTGTAAAATATGAGGTTGTTTCTGCCATGATGTATTCACTTAGGGTTGCCATACATTGTGGATTTCGTGAACAATCCATGATTTTATGCTAGAAGACGAATGTCCTGGATGAAGAGATAAAAGTCCACGAAAGCAGTGAGTGCTAAAAAGACGTTTTATTATTAACTTGAGTTTTACCGTCAAACACCATTCCAGTATTTCACCATTCCTTACGACAGAAGTTTCCAGATGGCAACACTGTGGCTGACGAAGACCATTGTTATATCGCCGATCTCATGCTAACAGTGACAGCGGAAGCAATACTGTAATCAATTCTCTGTGATTTTGCTGTTTCCGGTTCCTTTATTACTAGTGCCTGCCTCGTGTTTGTACGTTTTGTGATTTGTATGAGGTTAACGTTCACAAGATTGTGTTTCTAAAGAGCAATATTCAGAACTGCTTACAATTGTACAATACTATTTCTCCATTCCAGGGCATAATGCTAATGTGGAGAGAGTATTTTCTTTAGTGAATGCACAATGGACAGAAGAAAGGAACAGGTTGGCATTAACTTCAGTCAATGCAATGCTCCAAATTCAGATGAAAAATATAAGTTGCACTTCTTTTCACAGACTCATTCAGAATCAGAGCAAGTTCCTTTCTTTTGTTCAATGCTCAGAGAAATATGACTGATACAAAGCTTAGTGTAAAATAGATCTCAGCTGCAGGAACACAATTGTATATACTTTAGTAAATTGTGTTTAATGTTTTAATTAAGAAGTTTAATGCAAACTTAACATTAATTTTCTTCATTCATGACAATTCCTTTGCCGATGGCATTAATGCTTGGACTATGTCCTTGATTTTGGTTCTTGGATTATGGCAACCCTATGTTCACTGGATGTGAAATTTCTTCCCAGCGAGCCAATTTTTCAGGTTTGCTAAGAGGAAGAAGTCGCTCAGAGCCAAATCTGGAGAATATGGTGGGTGAGGTAGCAGTTTGTAGCCTAATTCAACAAATTTTGTGATGGCAATGGCTGACTTGTGTGCAGGTGTATTATCCTGGTGAAAGAGAACCTTTTTCTTCACCAAATGTGATCCTTTCTTTAACAATTCCTTGTGAAACTGATCCAGCATTGTGGTATAATATGAACCTGTGATCGTTTTATCCTTTTCCAGGTAGTGGATGTCTATCACCCCTTGTGAATCCCAAAAGACAGCTGCCATGATTTTTCCTGCCAACGGAATAGTTTTCGCTTTCTTTGGAGCAGGTTCGCCGAAGGAAATCCTTGGTTTGATTGTTGTTTGGTTTCAGGTTGATAGTAACGGATCCAAGTTTCATCAACCATGATATAATGCCGCAAAAACTCATTTGGAACATGTTCAAACATCCCTGTGAAATGATCACACGATTCTGCTTGTTCTCAACTATGAGCAGTCGTGGCACCCACCTTGCCGACAGCTTTCTCATACCCAAAAATTTGTGCAGAATGTTATATACCCATTCACTTGAGATGTTTACAGTCTTGGCTTTCTCATGGATTTTCAACTGGCAGTCTTCCAACACAATATCCTGAACTTTGTTCACCATTTCTTTTGTTGTGACCTCAATTGGCTGTCCTGTGCGCACGACATCTCTTGTGCTCGAACGGCCAAATCAAAATTCTGTGAACCACTTGTGAACCATGCCATGTGATGGAGCAGAGTCCCCATAATACTTGTTCAGCTTTTCTTCCGATTCCTTCACCATCTTACCACACAAAAAGTAGTGCTTTATCAGAAGACGAAATTAATTTTTCTCAATTTTCTACAAAGCAACACACATCAGCTAATTTTAGACACTCTCAACAATGTTCTAAGAAACAAATGACGACGAATTTCTGCAATTATACCCAGAATAGATGCAAGACTTGGGTGCAAACAAGAAACCTGTGATTAGAATGCTACCTCTCGTCAAAGTCATGGACTTATCAATCCACCCTCATATATTGACGTCATATACCTTTAGCAAGCATTTATGGATTTCAATTGGCAGAATTTGTTCACCAGTGAGGACTTCAATGACACATCTCTGTTTTATATGCACCTGGAATGTCAGACGCCATTTTGGAATGTTCACCTGCTGCTGCTGCTACTATGTTGCAGGACAACGAAACCAACCAAACATTAGTGGGAAGATTCAACAATTAGTACTACACCAACATAATCTGGCTCAGGCACTCAAAGTCAACACAAAAAAGGGAGGCATTAATTTCAGAATGACCCTTGTATTTTTTTCCTTTTTAGTTTAAATGCAAAATGGGCAATTAATACAAACATTTATGATAGTTTGCAAAAATTCACAAGCTGAGAGTGATGATGAAAACTGCCTTATACTAATAGCTTACTAAGGATTTGAATAAACTGGCTGTTATGTATTAATACAATAATCATACTATTACTGGTCTCTAGTTTTCATTTTATTACTTTCCCCACTATGTATAGTAAGTAGGGGAAGTACTGTATTTCACCCAGTTTTGATATCAAAATTTTACTGGAAATATATATTGTGAGGTTCCCTGAACATACAAAAACCATTTTTAGAAAAAGGTCCATGCACACACCTATGTGTGTGTATTTGTATATCTGTGAACAGCTAACTAATAACAAAAAGTTGGTTAAAAACCAAACTTAGTATTTAACTTCAGCATCTTCCACAGCTGCGACACGATTTTTTAAGAAAATCTTCCCACCCCAAACTACCCTTTACATTGAAAATTTTTCGAAAATTTTGACTTTCTGAAAAATGGCTCTACTGATATTGATTAAAATAGCATATGTTTAAGATATTTTCATGACAAATGAAATATATATCTTGAATTTTCTGGGAATAGCATCTGAAGTCCTCTTCATTCTGAATGACTTTTGCATAACAAATAAACTGTAAGAGATTGACAAAACCTTAGTACACAAAAAATGTAGATCTGATTAATGCACCCAATTTATATCTGGAAAAGGAGTGGCACTTGGTGCCTTCATTGATATGGAGGGTGCCTTTGATAACACCTCCTTTAATGCAATAACTATGCTGCAAGGAAACATGAATTGATGAAATCTGTTATTGGTGGATTCAATCCATGCTGAGAGGCACAACAGTTCATAGAAGTTTGATGGATATTACCCTAGATGCAAAGTGGCTGTCCACAGGATGGGGTTTTAATACTGTCACGGTACGCAGGGGAGGTCTTTAAGGGTCGCTATACTTAATGCGACATGATGTGGGAAGGACACAGGTGTGGTCAAGGGCTCAAACTATCACATGGTACCCAGCACTTCTAGAAAAATATAATTTATTACAAGCATGCATGAGGCCAGAAGAGGGGGTTACAAATACATAAATAAAAGATTACCTTACCTGCAGTGAAGGGCGATGGTGCCTGCTGCTTAGCTGTTCGTTGTTATCACATCTTAAAATAATACTTTTGTACCACATGATCGTTAAGAAGACAACCGATGTGCATTCAGGTAGCAACATGGCCCAAAATCGACCATGAGGCATAGAACCCGGGGTTTATATACAAAACCTGGCTAGACACGCCACTATCATTATTTGGTTGAACTCCTCACTACAACTCAGCTATTTGCCAGGCAATGGTTTAGGGTTGAATGCCATCTGATGCAGCGTCTTCCAGGTCTAGCCACTTGGCTACCGAATGATAGTTTTAAGTTCCAGGTTTAACAATTTAGGATTATATGGCCAAAAGTTGTACATTAATTACTATAATAATGCTACTGCCAACTGCACCGAGACAATACCCCTACTATGGAACCTGGTGGTTGATGGGCTACTTGTTCAAGTAACCTAGGCTTTTATTTCACAGGTTATGCTGATAATGTTATCATAGTTCGAGGTAAATAGAGAGAAATAGTCAGGAAACTCATGCAGTCGGTCCTAAATAGTGTAACAAAATGGGCTGTGAATAAGGGCTTAACTATTAGTCATCATAAAACACCTATAGTACTATTTACCAGGGAAAATAAAAAAAAAAGATATAAAGGGATTAGGACCTCTATATCTTCAAGGTAAAGAACTTAAAATGTCTGAGGAAGTCAAATACTTGGAATCACTTTTGACTCCAAGATAAGACTGGAATCAGCATTTCAAGAAAATAATAAAATGTGCAAAAACAACCTTTAAAGTAGTTGAGACACACGCATGGTAAAAGATGGGAACTAAGACATGCTATTATCTACATGATCCATTGGATATACACCAGGAAAATCATACCATCGATAACCTATGAAGCACTGATTTGGTAGCCTAAGGTCCTTCAAACAGGCTCTAAAAATCAACCAAATGAAGTTCAAAGAACAGCATGTATGGCTGTTACAGATGTCATGAAAACTTCTTCTGCAGCACTGGAAATACTTTTGAACCTGACTCCATTGCATTTAGTTGTAATAAGGAGGCAACAATGGCACTCTATGCACAGCAACATACTAAGCAACTGAGAATGCATGAAATAGACTCAGGTTTGTTAAGAATTAGGAAATACATAGGAGATGCATCTTTAGAAATGCTGTCAGACTATATAATTCCAACTGAACACTTTATAAAGAACTTCAAAGTCATTATTGATTCTGACTTTTGGACAAATAAAACTCTGGAAACTCCTGAGAAAACTTTGATGTGGTTTACAGATGTCTTGGATCCAGAGTATATGGCATAAGACCAAGGTGCAAAATGTCTTTTCCCTTGGGGGAATATGCTGAAACAGAAATTGATGCTATTATTCAATATTTACAAGAAAACATAAGGTGAGCTTACTCTAGTAAACAGATCCATATCTTCTCAGATAGACAGGCTGCACTTAAGGCTCGTAGTCATAAGGTAATGTCAGGATGGTTTTAAACTGCCTAAACATTCTAACAAGCTTGGCAGAACAGAATGAAGTTCAACTCATCTGGATAACCCAGTGGCATAGAGGGAAATGAAAAAACTGACGAACTTGCAAGATAAGGAGCAGCTTCACAATTTACTGGGTCAGAGCCGGTTCTAAAACATCTCAATGTTTAGTAAAAGAGACTATTGAGAACTGATCCAAAGTAGATCATAAAACCTGGCTTAAAACTCCAGGAAACAAACATGGTAAACTATTACAAAACCATGTAAGAAAAGAGCTGAAAGCTTACTTAAATATAACAGACTTCAGCTGAGGGCAATTATTGCATTTCTCACAGGACATACTCCTGTGAAAAAAGATCTTAACACAATGGGAGTGTTTCAGGGTAACTTAGATTGCAGATAGTGCAAGAAAGAAACTGAAACAGCCCAGCACATTATATGCTCTTGTGAGGTCTTGGCTTACAGAAGATATATTGCTTTTGGTAAAATGAATTTAGAACCAGAAGAATTTGAAACCAGATCTGTTATGAGACTGTATTCCTTGGTAAAGGGTACAGGCATAATTAATTGGCTTTAAAGATAGGGGTTTTTTTTGGGGGGGGGGGGGTGGAGTTAAACCATTTTCAAGATTTTTTTGTTATTGGTTTGCATTTTAAAACACACATTTTTCTTGAATGGAAAGTCGTTACTTGCCCCCTCCCCCTCTTGGCCATGCAAAGAGAACAGAATTTCAAAACCATTACTTACATAATGATCTGCTCTTAACAGATTTCACTATGCTTCAAGCCCACTGCATTCCCCTAACTCCATTGTCCCTACAAGGAAATATTCAATACGACAATTTCTGCAATTGTTTATCTCGATTAACATGAGGTGGATAGAAGAATAAGCATTTGTAAGAACAGTTTGTACAAAAGTGAGTAGAGAAAAGTGAGTAATACAACACATGAGCTAATTTTGGTGTTCTTTTTCTGCGTTATAATGTTGCTTTTGTTATTTTCAAATGTTTTGATATGCAGTATAGTTGTATGCGTCATTTTATTACATCAACAATGGAAACCATCTTGGTATTTGAAATACTATTTCTTTGATTATGATGACAATTTTAAATTCAGACTTTGGTAATATTGCTGTTGCATTCTGCAGTCCACTAATGTCACCAAGTGCAGAAAAAGAAAACAAGAAAGAAAAGTGGAATAATTCTCAGAAGAAAACACAAAAGCATGAATTAAAAATGCATGTTGGCAACCATTTCATCACTGCTGTCACTATTCACCTCTATGGTGTAGTGATAGCATGTCAACCTTCTAATTCTGACAGCCTGAGCTTAAATTGCAGCTGGGCTGAATGGCCCTGATAAAGGTTTGCTCGTTCATTTTTTTTTTCCTGGAAGTTTTACTTATCCGGAGAAGACAAATGTTGAGAAACTCTAAGCTCTCTGGGTTGCAGGGCTCTTGGATCATTCATTTCAATCATCATCCCTGCAAACCCGAGAGACGTTAAAGCAAGCCTCCAAAAAGGGAGAGGAGAAAGAAAAATATTTGATATCATCTTACTGTTAAGTTGCAAATTTTCTTTACTTTGGCATCAGTTTGATTGATGACAATGATGATGACTATAGAGTTGCTAACTCACCTATTTAATCACCGTATTCTTTAACTTGACTTGATGCAGACAACTTCAAATTACAGAGATCTTAGTACACCAACATTCAAATATATTCCTTCACTGGTAAATACTTGTATTCCTAAGTTAAGGCTGTACTGAATCATCCTATGTTGTCATAGTTGCAGTCAAATTTGCTGATCTTTACTTTTCTTTCTAAAATTTTCCCATTTTCATCATAAAATTGTTGAAAGTAAGTATTTTTTCTGAAAACCCAAATTTTTCATTATTTTACACTTTAAAATCAGCAATTGATACTATTAATGGATTCAAAAACATATTTCGAATAAAGTATACATTATTGCAATAATAATCCAAGTGGATCACTCACTCAAACATTTGACAACTTTTTTAATATTTACCTCGAATATACTTTGAAGGTAAGTTGCCACCATCATCAGCTAAGAGCCACTGACATGATTCCTGGCTTTGATGTCAATGTTGCTTCCAGTTGGATGTATTTGGAAAGAGATCGTTATTAGATGGAAGGCTAAAATTTAATTGGTTATCCTTGTTCTGTATCATGAGTTTTTCCAATATCATCAATTCTATAGGTTTATGGATAGCGTTTATTAATTTTGCTTCTGATTTGCAGTCTAAAAATGATATGCTAGTAGAGATTTTTCTACTTGCTTGTATTTTATCTTCAGATCAGTTCAATATTCCTTTTTGGTTTTCTTAATTTACTCAACTGACAGTTGCAACCAATCTGATAAATGCCTTGCAACCTGTTTATTGGAAAATAAATCACAATATGGGAAAAACTCCTGATGAAGAACAAGAATCACTATTAAATTTTAGTATTCAATCTGACATATAATCTTATCCGCAAATACATCTGGCCAGAAGCAACTTCTACATTGAAGACAGGAATCATGTTTAAGGTAAATACTCATAAAGTAGTGAAGTTTCCAATTTTATTATTGCAACAATTACAGTCTAGCTGCTTTGTCTCCAGCTCTGATATTTTGCATGACTGAGAGGAGCAGTGTTGCCAGCTCTTGCCATTACTATGCATGTGTGTAAACATGGCATAATTACATTTTTAACAGTTGTTTTGCCCACCTTCACTGCATTACAAACTCTATCTACCTTTCCTGTCAAAGGAAGAAGAGGTCCCCTGTTGTTTCACTTCTTCTCAAAATACTCATATAGCTTTAATAAATTTACAGCTTTGGCTTCAATAAGACCATATTTTTCCCTTTGATTCTGATGAACCATTAGCCATATTGCTATAACTATAATGATAAATATAGGAATAACTATAACAATATTGCAGTGAATTGCATACACACAAAAGAAACTAACTTCACATGCACTAATGAAAACAGTAACTGTTGTCAACACACATGGGATGAAGCTACAGGTGCTAGCATACAGCTTTCACCTTTGCTGTGTAAGTCATCTCCAGCACTGTAAACTGTGCCTAATTTTCTTTTTTTTCTGTTTTTTACAATTAAGTCCTAACCAACAACAGTCAACTACAATTATTAAAAACATTATGGAAATAATCAAAGTGCTGATTTATTGGTAGAAATGAATCGGAACCCCTGTTTATTGTGGAAATTAATACCACAATTCTTGCTAAAAGTGACCGACCATACCTACCTCTTTCTTTACCCTCATGAACAGTCAGAACCAGCAATATAGTGGTGGTACAATTGTGCACTTCACTATGTCTTCCCAAAAAATGTTATTCATTTATAAAGAGGTCATATTTTAATGTGTTTTAGTATTACCATATGAATGAAATATTCCAATCCATTTTTAGAATATATGAGGGTGGTCTGAAAAGTTTCCGATCTAATAAAGATACAAGATATTTTTTCAGAATTTTTTTTTTATTTTTCAACATAGTCTCCTTGTACCTCTGCACACTTCTCCCAGCGATGTTCCCATCTCTGTAACCTGTCCAAATAGTACTCAGCGTTTTTCTCTGCAAAATAATTGTTCACAAAGGTGATTGCCTCTTCATTTGACAAAAATCTCTGTCCTCTGAGCGCAATTTTCAGATGAGGGAACAAAAAGAAGTCGCTTGGGGCTAGATCTGGTGAGTAAGGCGGATGGTCAAGCAGTTCAAACCGTAATTCGTGGATTTTCGCCATTGCAACTGCTGAGGTGTGAAGCAGTGCGTTGTCTTGCTGAAACAGGATTGTCTTTTTCTGCAAATGTGGCCGTTTTTCCACAAGTTCTGCCTTCAGCTTGTCAAGTAATGATGCGTAGTATGCTCCTGTAATGGTTTTTCCTTTTTGAAGATAATCAATTAAAATAATTCCATGACTATCCCAAAAAACAGTCGCCTTCACTTTCCCAGCCGAAAAAACAGTTTTGGCTTTTTTTGGAGCCGGTTTTGCCTTTGCAGTCCACTGTTTGGACTGTATTTTTGTTTCGGGCGTATAATGGTGTATCCAAGTTTCATCTACAGTAATTAATTGGCGCCAAAACTCGGATTTATTGTGCCTAAACTGCACCAACAGAGCGTTGGAAATGTTCATTCGAACACGTTTTTGGTCAAACGTGAGCAAATGCGGCACCCAACGCGCGGACAGCTTTCTCATGTCTAAATGTTGATTTAATATGTGACAAACACCTTCTTTTGACATGTTCATAGCTTCTGCTATCTCTCTCACTTTAATTCGGCGGTTGTCTAGCACCATTTGGTGAACTTTGGCGATGTTTTTGTCGGTAGTTGCAGTTTATGGACGTCCCGAACATTCATCGTCTCCCAAGCTTTTTCAGCCACGTTTAAATTCAGCTGCCCAAAATTTCACTGTGGTAAATGATGGTGCAGAGTCCCCATACACAGAATCCAACTCATCTTTGATTTGCGTAGGCGTACTGCCTTTCAAAAGCAAATATTTAATGACAGCTTGATACTCGATTTTGTCCATTTTTATAAAAACACTCACATCACCTCACTCAAACGATTGCTACATAACAACTGAGCGTCCAAAATGGCTGAAACTTTGGCGAGTTACGGTCAACAGATGAACAACGAAATTCACTAGCTTTTATTTACGAGTGCTGCCATCTTCATGTTGAGGTCGGAAACTTTTCAGACTACCCTCGTAATGCTTATTTCATCACTCATTTACAGCTGGTGCAGATATTTATTTAAAAATGAAATTTGGAGTAGAATGATGATTAGCAAGCTTTACAAGAGCAGCAACATATAAGAAATAGTGCAGGTGAGGTGCAGACAAAGGAAACATCAAAACTCACCTGTTTTTAAAGCAATTAGTAAGAAGTTCTCCTTTGGACATATTATACAGCCAGTTTAGTTTACGTCCACTATGCTGTCCACTGTAGAATGTAGTAAACCTATGCACACTGCGCTCAAGCTGCAAAAGAAAATGCAGTGCATATAACCAGTAAGTCCTCAGGGAGTTACAGGGGTGACTAATAGAAAAATAACTGATTAGATAGAAATAGAAAAAAAAAAAAAAAAAAAAAAAAAAGACGACTTATAGAAAAACTCTTGTGTTACATTCAAATGACTTATTATATCCACTATCATTTACTTTTACATAGCTTCTACAAACAATTCTTACAAAAGCATATTGTCCTTCCACTTCATGTTATTCAAGATAAACTTTTGCAGAAATAGTTTCATTATACATTTCATTGTCGGTACAAGAGGGATACAGGAAACCAAAGCAATAATCAAAAGTTTAAAACAGGTTGCTATGCTGGCCTCAAAATTCCATAATCTTTTAATGGCATTGCAAAAACAACTGTGACAGCACTTCAAAAAATTACAAAGTATTGAAAAATTCAAACAAAAAGCAACAGACACCTCCAAAATGCCTAGTGCTACAACATGTTATTTGGAATAAATTGTGTGTTTTAAAGAGATCTACATTTTTTGTGTAGTGCATTTTTGTTTATCTCTTATGGTTTACCTTTACCCAAAATTATATAAAATTCCTTGTGAATGAAGAGAGATATACATTTTCTTTGTCATGTAAATATCTTAATCTTAAAATTTTAGTCAAAATCGTCACAGACATTTTTGAGAAAATTATAATATTTGAAAAGCTTACCATGTAAAAGGTAGAGATATGGAGATTGTTTTGAAAATCTTTGTGTTGCATCTTTGGAAGGACCTGAACTTTTGTTTTTGAGTTAAGTTGCACTCATGCACTCATCCAAAACATTTTTTTTTGGATTCAGGGACATCAAACATATTTCTAGTAAAATCTGAACACTGAAATTTTAGGTGGAATGCAATGCTTTTTCTACACATTAGCTATGTGGTAGAGAAGGTAGCAATTAAAAGGAACAATGTTTCCATTCTTTCACAAATATGTGCTTTGTAATTTGAGGTTGGACAATACTGTGCAGCTTAGGTACATTCCTCATCTGCACAACATGGCTCTACCATGTGTCTCAGCTTGCATCCACTTTCACTGACTAAAGAGCAATTTGCAGTCGCTACTGAGTAAAGAAATTTAATTGGTTGATCCTTTAATTCTCCTTCCTCACAACCTTGTGAAAATAGTTAATATCCCTAAACACAATTATTTTAATAACCATTTGTCAAAACCATAAGCACTTACCTCTGTAGGAAGAGAAAAAGTGAAAGACTGCTGGAATGGCCATGATCCTGAAGATAAAACTTGAATGCTGAAGTCAATGTCCAGTGGTTCATTTGAGTTGGTCAAATGCTTTCGGAATTGTTCATTCAAATCCTTAGATACCCCTATATCCTGTTAAAAAAAGTATTTGCATATTGAAATATCCAAGATAGTACTGGGTGAGCAATTCTCGACGCAACTGCAGGACCAGCAGGCAGCACTGACCGCTATGTTGACAGAGGCAGGGAGTATATTTCCCCTCCGCTGTGTGAGACTTCAGTGAGAGTTAAAATTTGCGCAACAGCCAATTTCTCATTACAGGAAATTCATGACGTATTTCAAGATAGAGTTTATCATTAACAACATATGGCCCCCTTGTTCCTCCAATTTAACTCCCTGTGATTTTTATCTCTAGGGGGCATTAAAAGAAAAAGTGTGCAAAACAAATCCACACAAATGTAAATCAGTTAGGGAACTTAATGTTGTATTGGCATGTCGCCATAGTAGCTCAGTAGTTAGAGCAACTGGGAGATCCGTGGTTCAAATCCCAGTGATGGCATTGAATTTTTCAGTCATCTGATTCTACCTTTCCAACCTTGTTCCAACACATGGCTTTGTGTGGAAGAACAATTAACTCAAAATCCACACACTTTAGATAAACTTAAAACTAACATTCGTCAAGAAATTACTGCCATTTCTCAGAGGAACTGCAGAGTGTAATGAGCAATTTCCTAAGCAGGTGTCAGAAATGCTTCAACAACAAAGGGAGGCAGTTCTAGCATCTCCTTGCTTAATATGCGTAATTCACTTTTTTTTTTTAAGTATTTATGTTAGAAATAACTTACGTGACAAACTGTACTATATTTACTGCAGACTACCTGTCACCCGCACTGCTGACACAGCAGCTGCATCACTGGCCAGTCAGCCACACCCGCAAAACCAGTTGCGTGAAGGATCGTTCACCCCATGTACATCTCAACAACTCATGTAATTCATTCTGCTAACCTGGAACATCCTCTGCAGTTTCGATGTATACTCAAAACCACAAGCTTGCTTTAATTTAGAGATCATTGAGGCTTCTGCATCATCACTTGCAGACATATGCTGCACCAAACGCTTAGCCAACATCTTGCTATAAAATTTTTGGAAAACGTCTTTATCTTCAATGTATTTGAACACCACCATCTGCACACAGATAAATGTTATTAGTTTATTAAATATCTGTGCATGCTGCAATTTTAACAAACACATGTCATCTAAGCATATTCACTTACAACTTGATTAAGAGTATCTTCTAATTCTGCTTCTTCAGGATTCTTGCTGCTTTTCTTCAAAAGAAGATCACAGTATTTTGCAAGAAGTTCTGGAGATTTAGAAGAACTGTTTGCTTGTCTGGTCACTGCATTACTGTTTATAAATCTTCCACATGCCTTATCCAAAGCAGCCACAAACCCAGAGTCATTGTTGAATGCAGTCAGTACCAGAGCATTATATTTTTTGTGGACTTCTAATATAGTATTTACATAAATTTTTGGATCCTAAAAAAGAAATTTATTATTACTAACACACCTTTAATGGTTTGAAATTCAAATGTATATTTTATGTACATTCATGTGAAACCGGCTTTCAGCTTCACGCTGATAGAAAATATATTCCAATGTTGAAACTGTCCAAGTATAAACCCCTGAGAGAGAGAGGGAGAGCTAGTTAAAGAGAGAGGTGCTCATTAAGCATAAATTTGTCTAGACAGAGGACTCTTACAGCATAGATTTATCTAAGATCGATGGAGCTTCAAAGTCACTTCACACTCACATTTCTGGGCTCAAAACCTTAGTTTCTGTAATCATAGCCATACCAAGTTCTGAGAGTGAAATATGCACTAATAGGTGACTAGTAATGAGGAGGTATCTAATCAGTAAATGCTACTGAAGTTCTAGTTCCACCTACAATTTTTTTATCCCAAATACACAATCTTTTTTACATACATAATAATGTTTCCAGTTGCAAAGGATTTTGTTTTATTTTAAGACACTTATGCTGATGTACATGAGCTGTAGTACTCTTCATTTTCAAAAATGTATGAAATTAATATTTTAAAGAATCGAATAAAAAATATGAATTAATATTAGGTGTACAACCCCTGCCTCTATTATTGCCTTCCTCATTAGGACCATTTTATTCAAATATAACTGTCATTCTAAGCAGCAATTTCATCAACCAATGTTAACAATATACCAACATCTTCAGGACTATTCAGTAACTTCGTTGTTAAGAAGACAACTACAATTATTTGTTAAGCTTAAAAAACCACTCTTGTTTCCACACTGCCACCAGCGCCGGAATACCAACTACCATTGTTACCTTTTCTTGCCAAGATGAAGACAAAGCGTGCTGTGAAAACCTCACATAAAAACATAAAATATATGTGGATTTTTAAAATTTGCACTCATTGCTTTGAATACCATGAAACTGAGTTTTATTTATGGATGCTCTTTAACTGCTATGGTTCTTAGCGTCCAATTCTATATTGGACATGAAAGATCAGGAATTATGCCCAGAGGCCTCTTTATCAGGCTAGTGGTTTTTTAATGTGCCGTAAATCTACATTAAGGGACCACCGGCTTTACTTCCCTTCTGAAGGAAGCCATGCTAAGGATTTTTATGCCCGAAAAATTAAATCACCCTCTGCCGGGTTTGAACCCACAACCTTGTAACTAGAAACTAGCACAGTACCCCTAGACCAAGGAGGACGACTTAGAATGGCATGAATAGCAAATATTTTCTTCTTGTGTCCCCAAAGAATTAGATTTCTTTCATGGGGAAAACTTCCCAAGCTGTTGAACAGCTGTGGCAGTGGCTCTGTAAATTGAGTTTAATTTTAGGTTAGGAAACACAGACAAAAGAATTAGCAGTGCAGTTTCATATTGTTTTGATGCAAGTTTCACTAATTCATATCAACCCACAATTATTGATTGATTTTCTTTATGGTTTTTGGCTTTTAATTATACTTTTTAAAGATATGCCATGCAAATGTTTCTGAAATTTTACTGTATACCATCAAGCATAAGTAGGCACTTCTTTTTTTTATTCATGATTTGGCAATGTTCAGCTTTAGTTCAGTTTTTTAGAAATGTTCTTGCATCTTAATCTGTGAATGAAAATGTTAATTGGTATCTGATTATTTTAGGTATTCATTAAGTGGAAGGTTGTACTAAAAAGAAACATTAGTTTCACTTGTGTTATCTGGGGGAGTGTTACAACTATAAATATTTTATTTCAGATTATTTTCATATACAAATTTATTAAGTATAAATTATCATTTTATAACCCAATTGACTGCCTTCTGTTATGTTCTTCCTCTTCCAGCAGCATCAGTATAAATACAATTTTCTATGGTTAAGAGAAACTGGTAAACAGCCTTCTGCCTGCCACTTTCTTTAGCAGAGAGGAAATTATCTTAAAGAAATTTTGGAAATGAAAACATATCACTGTAATATTCTACAGCTCTCAAAAGTGCTCAGTTCCTTATCTTAACTTAAAAATGAGGCAAATATATTTGTGAACCATGCTAATCAACAGAAGATTTATCACTATTTGAACCTAAAATTCTTAAATAAACAACTGTTCCTACTTTTTATTACTATATGAGATTAAACAACATTTATTTTCCTATTAAAATTTGTCATTTAAAAGTTATGTTGAGAGCATCATTTACCAATGCTATTATCATATCATGGAACATTGCTTTACTCAAGTGTAATCCATAACGTTTAATTTTACACTTAAATGAATAAACAAACATTTGATAATTAAAATATCAAAGTTCTATCATGCTTTTCCTCTTGTAGCAGCATTAAAATTATGTCTATGTGAATCTGTGTGTGACAAACATGTTAGCAAGATAGTCTCTGGGTTTGTTACATTCAACAACCAAATCTTTATTCTTAAAAAAATTTTGTTTTGTTATGAAGTTACAGAATGCTGAACAATTGGTTAGCAGCATTTACAACTGGTTAAGTCTTAACAAAACGTTACAGAATAGCCCTGCTTGTTTGCAAACATTATGTTAAAACTCTTGCATTTCATCAAGTTTTTACTTGGAACTGTTAACTAACATCTTGTAACATTAAAAACAACTACAAACAAAAGCTTTCAAGAAGAAAGTGACCAAACTACAGGCTTCTGAATGCACTCTGGTGCAATTTTGTCTATGCATTGTAGCACTCTGTAACAGACAGCTAGTTATATTAATAGACTATTGCCATATGATTTTCCATGACCGTTTGAAGTTACAATCGTACTGTCATCTGAAAAATCTATGTGCAGAGGAACCAAACTTTTCAGTTTGAAGAGAATTAATTAAAGAATTGGTTGCTAAGTGTAGAGGACTTATCGAGTGCAAAATAAACCAACAGACTTAAATTAACAGAGAAGGATGCAGCCTGGGAGAAAATCTTTGAAGAATTTAATTACAATGCACGCTTTTCTCCAGATCCAGTAGTGGTGTCAAGGTTACATGCAGTTCAGGACACAAGCACACAGAATCACATAACACTATCAATGATAGAACCATTATCAGCCATCTCCTGTCTGTTTACTTGCAGCTTGGCTGCATCCACAGATAAAATCTTGCTTACAGTACATACACCTTATGAAATGTTTTCCTTCAGAATTGCCCTGTACTAAGAGAAGGATACATACAGATTTGATGTATGAACAAAACAGTCTTTCTTAGTGTGTCAACCATAATTAGAAAACTACTTATCGGTTTACATAGTTATTCAAGTTGATTAAAATAACGAGATACCATTACAACTTTCTGATGATTTGGCTCACCTGATAGAGATTATTAAATCTACCCTAGCCCTTAGGTTAGCAGTTTTGTGAACTGTGAAGCACACTATTTACGCACTTACATACCTCTTTAAAGAGAGACGCATTTTATGGCTTTTTTATCCAAGACACGAAAAGCTCAAAATCAAATACTACAATAAATAAAAGCATAATTACAAAGTATTAATAACTGTGCTTTTGATATGAACTTATAGAAGATATATATTACTAGAAAACATAATATGGCAGCTTTCAAATCCTGTTATGCTTGAAGTGAAGATTCTTAGCTTTTTGGAATTAAAAATAATAAGAGAATTTATTTAAAGGTGAGTCGAAATTGTTACACTAACATCACTTAAGTTTACTCACTTAACATGTTTCGGGAAACCGTTGTTCCCATCCTCAGAAGGTTAACTCGACTGAGTTAGTCGAGTTAACCTTCTGAGGATGGGAACAACGGTTTCCCGAAACATGTTAAGTGAGTAAACCTAAGTGATGTTAGTGTAACAATTTCGACTCACCTTTAAATAAATTCAATACACATCACTGTTTCTAGCTTCTTTTCATTACAATACATACGTAATAAGAGAATATTTACATGGATTATTTTCAAATAAGTGAATTAACATAATAGATAATTAGTAATATGCGTTGGCAATTTCCTCCAAAATTAAAGGGAAGATCTATATGTAAACTGTTTGAAAAGTACTGTCATAAGGATGCATAGTCTAGTGTTTAACATTTAGGTTCTGTATTTACATAATGAATTTTAGATAATCTTAAACTGAATATAAATAACAATACTGCATGTTACACAACTGTAGGATCAGTCACTTGGCATATCTTTGAATTCACACACTTCTCAATATTTAGCTTTATAACATTAGAAAGACACGTTCTAAGACTGGATCACAAACTGCTATCTGAGAGCCTGTTTCTATGGTGGATTTTAAGGAGTTTCATTACAGAGAAACCCTGTTCACAAAGGTATGTACTGCTGAACATTGTCATAGTTTTTGCTGCGTTGGAAATCTAATTGGAAATGCCTATTGTCAAGTTTCTTGTAGAATTTGATCAGAGCATATGAGCATGAATTGTCAAATTTCTCTTTAAGGCAAGGATCACATTGTAATTCAATCAGTTCCGGCTGAACTGCTGCATCATTTGCTTGATCTATGTTGCAAGAAAAATGGAGCATCAAATTTTGCAACATCGCAAAGTGGTTGTTGAACTCAGTCATCAAATTTAGCAAATGTTGGGGGTACTTCTGAAGTTGAGCTATGCCCTGAAGAGACATAAGGCTCGGTCCAGAGAGGCAATATTCTTTTAAAGCTGCAAGTTAAATCCCACATTTCTGTGATCAATTTATTTTTGTCTTGTAATTTAAGATTTCAGGTGTTTAAATGTCCTGTTAATCTGCCAGAAATGCAACATCTGCATTCCACTGTATATTCTGTAACTCGATTGCTGCCTTAAGTTTTCTTTCAGTAACATGGATATAACTTTCCTTAGCTCAAAAAAACAATGTAATACTTTTTCTCAGTTTAACCATCCGACATCACAATAATAAGGAATATCTATGTGCTCCAAGTGGAGCAAATCTAAGAATTCCTTAAGCTGGCGGTGATCCAACGCATATGCCCTTATGAAATTAGTAATATGTATGACTGTTTTTATAACATTTTTTAAATTCATGTTCTTACACGCAGAATTTCTTGAATGGAGAAGACAATGAACAGGAATAAACTCTGGTATGTTCAGATCACTGACTTTTAATTTAAGTCTCCCAATAAAACCTTTCTTTTTGCCAACTATGGCTGCCACACCATCCATCGCAACTGATATTAACCTGACCCAACATAAGCCCTTTGCCTCTATACATTCTACAATAATATAGATGTCTTGCCCTTTTTTGGGAGGTGTGCTCTCTTGTCCAAAGCTAAGCAAATCACAGAAAATTACCACATTTCTTAATAATTTGAAGTTCCAAATCATTAGCAAGTTCCTGAGCCCGATTGGCCTACAGAATTTCTTGATAGGCTTTCTTGATGGACAACCACCTTGGTACTTTACTAGGACATGCATTTCTAACTGCTGTTAATATACAATCTTTGATGAACTCCCCATCTCCATAAGGTCTGTGCCTTGCAACAATCATATGTGATAGCTCAAAGCTAGCACGCACAGCATCAGCACTGCATGTCTCTCGGTTCTCCTAATGTGGGAGAATGGAGGAAATTACACACAATTATGCTTGTTCCATTATATAATATTTAATACATCTAGCAAATTAAGTTAAATACTAAGAATTTACTCTGGCCTAAAATGCCACTATCCAATTCCTCAGTCACTAAGGTCTTGACAACAATAAAGAAAAGCAAAGAAACAGATGCCTGATCACAACCGACTGCTCATCTACCTACTACCTACATACATAACTAGGTTGAAAAAGTTATTTTTCATAAATACTGCTACCCTGAAAATATTCTGACATTTTCAGCAATCTAATTTAAATCTTAAACTCATGACACCATTGAAATCCTACAGAAGGATTAATAAAAGTATGTACTTCAAGTTACTTGTTTAGAATACCCTAAATATAATTTATAAATTAATAATTTCCAAAATAACTGTGATAATAGTTCGTGAATACCAAACATTGTAACTTGGTTCTGCGTCATCTAACACTATATGGATACTATAATTAATTATTTGCATTAGACCTTTTGAGTATAATTAATTTTGAGTTGGAAACAAGCTGACAATGGGAGCACACCGTTCTCCTGAAATGCATTCAAAGTAAGTACCTTTTAGTGATGTAGTGTAACAACCTCCGACTCTCTTTATTTTAAATTATGACACATCGCTGTTACTAGCTTCTCAATCTTCAAATTAATTTTGAGTGTCTAATTAAGGGATGTTGGCCATGAAATTATGAACTTCTATGTACAATCTGTATTATATCAGCAGCAAATTTTAACTAGATTATGGTAGTGTTTAGATATACTGCTGTACAAAATTTGAAGTATGCATGTCAAATAGTGTTTTAGTTAAAAATTTTTAATTGATTTTAAAAATATACCGGTGAAAAATAATCCCTGCGTCACAACTTTTGAAATGTTAGACATGAAATTTGGTACTCTGATATTTCCTACACATGCAATTCATTATTGCACTGGATTACAATTTTACACTAGTACTTTATCATATGGAAAATGTTTTAATGCATTTAAATTTTCCTAAAATGTTCATTTGAAAGAGAAAATTTGAAATATTACCAAACAGATATAAAAAATCTGTGCAATTTTAGATGCTTATATAAATAAGAAGATATCCTGCAATTTTCAAAATCCCTTAAGATCTATGTCGAAAAGAAAGCGAGAAAAACAGCATTAATGTTTTAAAACATCGTAACCTCATTAGAATTGTCCTGCAGCATAGGTTTCATCAGGCCTTTAACAATGGTGCTAGTACAACGTCAATTGCACATTTTAATGGACAAAAGACTAAACAGTTTTTCAATAAGAAATAAAAACTTTTTTTTTGGTGATGAAATCGGTCAAACCTCCCCCTATCTCCCCTTAAAATAAAAATGGATATTTCTAAACCAGTAATCATTTTATTCTAAATGCAGCTCTAGCTTCCTTTGTAGCTTGACCAGACGCAACCAATTTAACAGCTCATACTGAGCATGTTTTCAAATACTAGAGAAACCATGTTGTCACTACAATTGGTGACTAATAATGTGAATGTCAAAATAATAATCAGATAATTTAAACAAAGTTACTGTAAAGATTAGACATTCCCTCTTGCAGGCAAAGAAACTTCCATGTATCTGTGATGTACATACTAGAATAAATTTCATTGCAGCACAATTTTACTATGCATTACTACTCGTACATCTAACCCCTTAATTATATGTTTCTACTTACTTCCAACGTATCTCACTCTTCTCCAACAAGCTCACCATATGCTGCCTGGTGTTTCAATTCACATCTTTGTTTATTATATTTTTTTAACACAACATACTGATTACATACTAGGCAGTGTATACTACTGCTGACAATTTTGCATAGGAATTTTTTTTTCCCATTCAGATTTAAAATATCTATGCAGAATAGGAAGTTCAGACGATTCATGCCTGCAGTCTCCGATGCAGCCATCGCTCTGTTTGCATCATACAAAAATCTGCACTACACTGGTTTCTAACGCACTGGCACACTACTGGGCATATGCCACTTAGGGCCACGATTGACACCACTGCAATAAGTAATGGCAGCTAACATAAATCACAGCACAAAAAGCCCAGGACTGAAGAGCATTTTAGAACATTTTAAAACTGGCGGTGGACTCTACATCAAAAATTAAGTGAATGAAAGTATGCCATTACTGATTTAAAATCAAGCAGACCCCCAACAAAAAATCTGATGTGTTACATTCACATGACTTTCTCTACTCTTGTACAAACTATTTTTACAAACGCTTATTCTCCATATGGTTCGTGTTAATCGAGATATCAAGATGTTAATCTTATTGCTAATTTTCTTGTAGATGCAAGGGGAATTGGTAGGCTTTAAGCGATAGTCAAATATTTTAAGAGCTGGTTGCTATGTGGAGTATTCCATTCTCTTTGTATTACCAGAACAAAAAAAAACCAATAACGAATTTCCATTTGAGAAAAAGTATTAAGCATTGGAAAATTTAAAGGGAATAATAAGCAATATCTCGAAAATGGTTCACTCAACAAAAAAAATGTGTATGACATAAATTGTATATTTTATCGCGATTTACATTTTTTGTGTAGTAAAATTTTGTCTGTCTCTTATGGTTTACCAGTTATGCAAAAGTCGTTCACAATGAATAATTTTGGAGACATTCCCAGAAAATTCAAGATATACATTTTATTTGCCATGAAAGTATCTTAAATATATAATATTTTAATCAAAATCGTTAAGAGCCATTTTTAAGAAAATTAAAATTTTCGAAAAATGTTCCATGTAAAGGGTAATCTGAGGTGGGGGGATTTTCTTGAAAACCTTCGTGTCGCATCTCTGGAAGATACTGAACCTAAATACCAAGTTTGGTGTTTATCCGACTGTTCATTTCTGAGTTATGCTGTTCACAGACACACATACACATGGACATGTTTCCAAAAATGCTTTATATGCATTCAGCTCACCTCAAAACATGTATTTTCGGTGAAATCTCAGTATCGAATTTTTGAGTGGAATGCAATACTTCCCCTACTTACTATACGTAGTAGAGAAAGTAAAAATACTGTTTGCTTCTTTAGGGAATTGCTTCAGAAACCTTCCAGTTAAACCCGCAGAAGTTGCTTTTGGAAATTCCAACATTATCACCAACCATTAAATGAAAAAGTGCCACTAGCATAAAATCTCAAGAGTAATTAACACCAATAGCAGAGGAGACAAAGGCATGCTTCTGCTCGTACTACTCTAACCTCTCTCGTATTTCCTTTACAACCCTGCTCACAACTGCTTTGGACAGTCTTATAACTTTAAAAATTCCTCCTCATGCAGGTTTTCAAAATCATTGTAACATGGCTCTTAGGAATGGCATTTAACAACTCCAAATCAAAAAATCTCTGCAACAATTTGGTTAGTGGCAGCCATATGTTAGGCTTTAACACAAAGTTTATTATTTGGTGAAATAGAATTTACATGGACTTCAATGTTAAATTACTTCAACATTGTGTTGACAATTAACATCACTTATAATATCCAATTGTGGAATCTCACAGTGAAGCAGTTAATAGAAGACACTTAAAGAGGAGTCAACCTGAACTCTCTTGCTAGCTTCACTCACCTATTTATTTTGCACATGTATCATGAGCATGAGCTCACATCATCAGCTGCCTGTTGACTGCCAGATCAACTCTCGAGTCATTTTGTTGAAAGCCCTAGTCCTCTGGTGGCCTGTGGATGAACTTAAATAAAGGGTTGTCTGCTTCTGGTAAATCAAAGTTCATGGTGTGGTTTCCAAACTTCTTTATGTAAACCTTCTCATATATTTCAAGCTCTTTGGATTTATGGGCTGGTTTCAACAATTTGATGTTGGTGTCTATTTCATGGTTTATAGTCCAGCAGTCAACAGGCAGCTGATGATGTGAGCACATGCTCACGATAAATGTTCTGCAAAACAAATAAGTGAAGCCAGTAAGAGTGTTCAGGTTGACTTCACTTTGATTAAGTGTCTTTTAACATTACTTGTTCAAGCTGGCCCTATATGAGATAACAACAGCTGAAGATGTGAGCAACAGCTCTCAAAACATGTCCTATGAAATAAGTGTTTGAGTGAAGTTTACTGTTACGCATTTTCATTCTCCTAATAATAATTTAAATATTCCTTCAACTTTATTTCAGTTCTGTTTACAAATAATTTTTATTTTTTTGCATAAAAGAGTGTTCACTCTTACGCAAGTATGCCACACCAGAAAATGTCAGTTTCTTTATGAATAAAGGAAAAAATGAAGCTAATTTCGCCTTCACTATACAATTGAACTTGACCCACTAGCTCCCTGTGCTACTGGAAAATGCAAGTTGTCAATGATAAAGTGTGGTACACTGTTTACACCTTTTGTTGTTAAAAATATGTAAGCTGCAAAAGTATAATTTTACAGGAGAGCAGTTTAAAGAAAAGTGTGTTTATGTACGGATCTACATCTCAAAAGAATAAAATTACACATCGAAGATAATACAGTGATTCAAATCTTTAATGGTCATTCTTAATAAGAAATAATGGTAGATTCTTCAGTTTGAAAGATTTCACTCCTGATAGTGAGGTGCTTACGCCATATGCATGATCAGTGTATGATACTGACTTTTCTATAATTCTGAGCTGTATCATTATTTCTTTTATATGCCTATATTTATGTATATATTTTTAGTCTTAAGAACATACAATGTAATACATTGGAAGTCAATAAATAAATAGGAATATCTACTTATGTAACAATATTAATATCAATTATTTAAATGTGTTTTATTAATTTTTTTAATTTACATATTTGATATTTATTGTATTTAGTTGATAACAAGACACAAGTGGAATTGACGTTCAGGCCAGGATCTCCCACTCGTGAGAGCTTATAACATTTATAACTTTATTCTTAGTTGTAATTATTAACTATATTATAGCTTGTTTCTTTTCACTGTCCATAACCATTTGCTTCTCACTTTATAATTAAACACTCCAACCTTCATAAATATTTCCTTCACTGCAATGTTTGGGTCAACCTTTGTCCATTTGTCACTTATTTGTTCCTCCCTCCATTTGTTTGTTAGTGGCCCTACATTTAAGCAGTATATGTACTAGATCCTCCTGCTCTCCACATAAAGGGATTGATTTTGTGGTAACAACTCTCCAGTTACTTCCCCTTCCTCCACTCTTATACAAAAGGTGTTCTCTTTATACAATGCCCCTAATGTATTAACCATTTGATCTCATCCCTTTATTTAACAATTTATGCCACAGTAAATGTAGTTCAATACTATCATAAGCTTTTTCTAGGTCCACAAAGGCCATATATACTTTTCCTCTTTTCTCTTTTAAATACTTGTCCACCAATGTTTTTATTATAAAGAGTTTGTCTGGTGTTCTTCACCCATTCCTGAACCCCATTTGAAATTCTGATATTTTATATTCATCCACCCATCTTTGCACCCTAATTGCCAAAATACCTGTGAATATTATTTTTTTACTTACATACGATAGTTTAATTAATAATCTATTTATTTGTTTGCAAATGCTTTTGGAAAACACAAACAAGCACTGAACTTATTTTAACAATAGTAAAATCAAATATATAGGTTGCTATTTTTAATAACAATAGTTCAGTAAATAATGTATAATGAGTTTACAAATACTTTCAGTAACAAACAGATATTGAAATCACTTTAACAATAACAATATCAAGTATTAATATTGTCACAATGCACAGATTAAATTTATTAATTTTGCAGCATTGTTCTTGCACTCAGTAGTGGTAGAAATTATTGCAGCATAAAAGTTCAAAGGCTGACACATGGAATGTATGTCCAGGCACTTGTTCATTACTAGGCGCTGAATCAGCTTACACATGTATTACTATCGCTGATTTGGGTTAGGGGTCCTGCGTCAGTCTGATTTCTAAAAGATTATTATCAAGTCAAGATATCTAATGACGAGATCGCCACCATGCATCGTGCTGCACCAGCAGTTCAGGTAAGCATGCCATTTTAGAGCTAAACTATTTGTTCCCCTGTAGGTGGCCTCAAGCCATCTTGTAATAAATCTATATTTTTATAGACTTGTTGGATCACTATGTATATGTTTAGGACCATACTGGCCACACTGACACCTTCCCCTCTTACCTGTACATTAGATGCTAGGCACCCTTAAACACCTTCCCTTAGTCCGAGACTTCCTTCCTGTGTGAATTGCTCTACCCAGGGGCTGGAGACACAGGGATCTCCAGCCATCTGTAAGTTAGCCACCCTACTGAGATCCCTCTGAGCTACCCTTTCTTTGGCATTAAGCCGAGGCGGGGGAAGTTTCAAAATCTCTGAACTATTCCTTGATTTCAGAGACAGCTGCTCATAATGTTAGGCCAAATGACTGGTTTTTACAAAAACGCAAGCAGGTTCGTCTTTGGTCACTTTGACTTCTTCAAATGCAGTCCAATCCGCTTTGTTTCCAGATTTAAATCCTCTCAGGAATTGGATCCGTAGGCTCTCTGAAAAGCTTTTAAGTCAAAGACATCTTCTACCCTCACAGAATGTACTTCATAGGGAGCAGCATGTGGAGCAAGTCTCACAATAGGTACCAGCTGGCAAAGTATAAAGATGTACCCTGACTGAGACAGAGCTGTTGAGTTAGTGCTCTGGGCAGAGTCGCCTTCATTTTGACCATGATTAGGTTCGAAGAAGCATAAGTTGATATACAGTAAGTTCTTTGAGCTGCTTAGAATGTACAAAAGCATAGCCGCTACAATGGTCTTATTCTGGTCAATGCAACCATCAGCAAACAGATTGACATCCTTTACACCTTAGGCATCAAGTTGTTGAAGATAGATTCCCACACAGGTTGCAATCTCAGACAATCCCCTTTTGCTGATAAGTCTCATTTCACAGAAAGCAGTGTTAGTCTTTGTTTCCAATGTTGTACATCGTGAACTTATGTGCTGACAAATATCTTAGATTGCACTTTGGAAATAGGCAGTTGAATCACTTGCTGAAGATCATATGCCACATGGCGCATTCTCTTGGGTTTTCTTTGGCAGCTATTTTAACACCATTTTTCTTATTTCTTAAAGCATTCTTTTTTTCTATATGCTTGTCATATATATACTGCAACTCCATTTTCTTTGCATCATCATCACAATGATATGTTTCACACATACAGCATTGGTCCTTCTTAGTATGGTGGAATAAAAGATTCATTGATTTGAATATTCTATGGTAAGTTTGATTACTGACTTTGGGCTGTGAGATGTTGTCTTCATTATACATAGGTTACAACTTTAATAGTGGCAATGATTTATTTATTACTATTACAAGAATGATACATGTATGAAGCTTCTACAGTTCTTCATTGTAATCACCAGCATTTTCAATAACCCATTGCCAGCAATGTGAAAGTCGTAGGGTCCCGTTGTAGCACCTGTTTCATTGATGTTCCTGATGGAGTGATCTAATGCCTGCAGAATTTTGGAAGCAGTCCTAAATCGAATTCCACAAATCGGTTTCTTCAACTTCGGGATTACGTCATAATCACATGGGTTTATGTCCAGTAAATATGGTGGTTAGAAAAGCACTTCCCAACCCCAGCAATGGTACAGATCAGTTACAGGTTGTGCCACATGCACCCGAGCATTATGTTGCAAAATAATTCTGTAAAAAGTACATGTATTTCATGTTTACATATAGCTTTGAAATCCTCTGCTTAAATTCCATACAATATAATGCTAAGAGCTTTGATATTTACGTACCTGTTAATTATGAACATTTCAAAATTATGTAAGCATTTTTTATAAAATATGTTTTCTTTTATATTATTTCACCTATTCTTGGACAAAAATGTCATTACATATTAGAATATTTTTGCTTAAATTTCAAATTTCTGAAAACGAACTGCACAGTATCTGCTGCATTATTTGTTCTCTGAGCAATACATTTATATCAAGAGTACCAACAAATGTGTAGCCACTTTATGAGGTTGGCAATCTGATATTTTCTTGCAGTGATATGGTATGGATTAAACCTAATGCACTTCCGTTTCAGATTTCGCTTCAATTGAATGTTTCGTTTTCACGTGGTTTTCCTTGTTAAACACAGAAAGATAGTTAAAGCTATTAAAGTCTGCATCTTGAATTTTTGTTGGATTTTAAAGAGTTGCTTGTTAAAGACTAATTTTGAAGATTTAGAAGCTAGTAACAGTGATGTGTCATAATTTAAAATAGAGAGTTGAGGGTTGTTACACTACATCACTATAATATTCTTACTTGAACGCGTTTCGGGAGACGGCTTGTTCCCATCGTCAGCATTTTCTCTCAAGAGAAAAGTTGAGAGAAAATGCTGACGATGGGAACAAGCCGTCTCCCGAAACGCGTTCAAGTAAGAATATTATAGTGATGTAGTGTAACAACCCTCAACTCTCTATTTTAAATTGTTTGTTAAAGTTTGTGTCTTGAATTTCTGTTGGTTACTAAGTTTGCATCTTGCATTTTTGTTGATCATTAACAAAAAGTTGTTTATTAGCTTTGACAACATAATGGAGGCGAAGGAAAGGAAACAGTTTTCAATAGAAGAGAAAGTTGAGCTGATAAAGAAGGTAGAAAATGGAAGGAAGCAAATCAAAGTAGCATGTGTGCACAACATCAAACCCACACTCTTTTGACAATGCTTCATGACAAAGAGAAAATACCTCAGGTGTACGAAAGATCAACGATTTGACGCAACAGAAAGAAGATTTGTGTTGGTGATTTCCATTAAGTGGAAGCAGCAGTGGACACATGTTTCAAGGACATTAGGTCCAAAGGTGTAACTGTTTCTGGACCAATGGTCCAAGCAAAAGCGAAGGAGTGTGAAAACGTTATTGGATGTCAAAGACTTCCAAGCAAGACATGCTGGTTGGTTTTTTTGTTTTTGGGAGAGACACAGCATTTCCTGGAAAACCATCAGTGGAGAAGCAAGACATGACGTAGAAGCTGCTTGGGGATGGAAGGAAACATATTTGAAGGATGTCTTTGTAAATTAAAGCCAGAAGACATTTTCAACACAGATGAAGCTGCACTGCTTTTATAAAATTCAAATAAAACAATGGCTTACAAGGGTGAGACCTGTACTAGTGGTAAGCAATCAAAACAGAGACTCACAGCATTATTCTGTAGCAATGCCACAGGTATAAGGAAGCTGAAGCCATTCACTCTGCTAAGCCAAGGTGTTTTAAAGGTGTTGCATCTCTACCAGTGAAATATATGGCTAACAGCAAAATATGGATGACAACAAGTATGTTCACAGACTGGCCCATTGAGGTGGATAAAGAGATAGATAAGATGGATAAGCGGAAAATTCTCATCAGAGACAACTGCTCTGTGCATTAAGTGAACTGCAGGTAGGTTAAAAAATATCAGTCTTGATTTCCTACCTGCTACTTGCACGTTGATGTTACAGCCACTAGACTAAGGAATCATGTCAAAATGCACTTTCGTAAACATCTGGTGCAAGTGTACTTATTAACATAAAACTTAGGTGCCTACCAACATCAATATCCTATACCTAGATGATAGGAGGGGCCTGGTGGAATGTGAAAGCAATTACAGTTGTGAATGGTTGGGGAAAAGCAGGCATTCTGAATTTTCAGCCAGTTACAGCACTAGATAACACTGAAGTCTCTTGCAAGTTATGGGAAGAAGTTGCAAACGAACTGGATCTGTCATATTCGTTAACCTTTTAAGAGTATGTCTCCGGGAGCTAAGGCAGAAACACTTGCAGAGAAAGAATTAATGGAATCTTTGACTGTGGCAGCCCCTCAAGACAACAGTGATGACAATGAAGAGAAAGAAGTTGAAACTGAAACTGTGTCATGCAATGAAGCATCCACAGCAGTTAAGGCGACATGTGGAGAAAACTGACAAGGTGCCAGAAAACATTCTGAAGTTGCTTAATGAGCGCCAAAATTTGTGGAAGAGAACCTGTTGAAAAAGTAAAAACAAACCAAAATCAATGACTTCAAGGCTTGTGTGTAAAGCAGAGCTTGTTATTGGATTTGGTGTGGGTGTGTGTGTGTGCATGTATGTGTGTGTGCGCGCGCATGCATCTGAACAAGAATGAACCATCAATGGCATTTATGATGATTACACAATGTTTACTGCAAAGTAATCATTAGAGATGGAAATATGCCTGTTGGTCAGAATATAGATATGGTTGAAAGAAATGTACAGACAAAATATCTCAATTCGTTCGATCTTGGCACTTACATAACTTCGTCAAATGAATGACATCCCGGGGGTCAATCCCCGGAGACTACCCACTCTGGCCCATGGGTTTTATGAGGTTTCCCTGGGTCACAAGGCAAATGCTGGGGTGGTTCATCTTCTACCACGACTCTCCTTCCTCTCATTTCCTGTACCCATCATCTTCCTTGTCATCTGTTTCAGGGTTGGACCAGGCAACGGTGTTCGGTGGGTTGCAGCTGGGTGGTGGCTTGCGCTCTGTAAAGGTTTCTTTCCTGGCGTGACTGCGGTACCATTCAGTTAGGTCTATCTTCAGTGTGGGGCTCTGCTCCGGGGGACCAGGTTGGTGGCTTGTGGGCAGGAACTGTGCAGTGTCGGATGCATTCTATCCGGAAATTTTAGGGGCCCTGTCCATGCTTGCGCCCATCGGCATACAGGTCTGGTCGCCCTTCAGGTTTCTCCCCTCCCAGTTGCCACAGAAGCATAAAGGGCTGACTGGCCTGCATGCAGTGCTCTGCCCCAGTTCCAGGGGCCCCTCTATGATATGTACCTTTGCCTTTATTGTGTATCATTTGTTTCCACACCTTTGTATAAAGTGCTGCAATTTGCATAATTGCACTTGTGTTTAAGCTCAAAACATTTGCAAAGCTTTGTTTTCTTTTTATAAATGGAGGTGACAGCAACTTACTTCTTTAAGTTTCAGAATGGATTTCAATCCAAAGTCAGCATGTTAAACCCTATCATGGTAATAATTAATCCAATCCAAGATGTCCCCCCCCCAAAATAACAGTACAGTCATGTTCTTTGATCTAAGAAAAGCATTTGAAACTGTCAACCATGACTTAATAGAAAGGCTAAATACAATCAGGTTTACAGGAAAGCCATTAGACTGGGCTGAAAGCTGCATTAAGGTTGGAAACGTGTGTTAATTGTAATAATCACAAAACAAACATGCTAATAACAGAGCATGGTGTACCTCAAGGATTGTTCCTTGGGCCTTTATTATTCTTTATAAATGTTAACAACTTTGGGGAGCATGCACGCACGCACGCACGCACACACACATGCACACAAATACAAGGAAAAATATATAATATTCACTGGCAATCAGGAAGTAACTACAAATTGTGAAATTAAAATAAAAAATGAAGTTGTGGAAAGAATTAAAAACACTAAGTAGGTATTTGGGATTAGTAATAGAAATAGATTGTAAGTTAAAATGGAAGAACATATTAATCATACCAAGAAAAATATCATTCCTGTCATCAGCATCTTGTTTAGTGTAAAAAGTTTATTAAAAAGGGAACAGCTAAAACATTTACTATGCACTTATAAATTCCAATTTTATTATTTGAATCAGGTTCTGGGGAACTTGCAACAGAAGTTTAAAAATTATAAATACTACAGAGGATGATATTCAGGGCTACTGTATAACTTGCTGGTTAAAAAGATTGTTACTATTCTTATGGCTAATGAGCTCTGGACAACCTTGGCAGTATTTGGTATTTTGTAACTGTGCTGGTTATGGTGATTTGGTGAAAAAATGGTGGAGTGTTGTATGAAGATGCATAGTATGCTCCGGGGAAAAAGTGAAATAAAAGATGAAAAAACGGGAATAAAACAAACAAGAGAAACAGAAAGGAAGAGAAGTAACAGTAAAAACCAGGGGAATGAAGGAAAGCCTCGGGAATGTGTACAAGAACTGAAATTAAGTATTGAAAGTCAGCATGTACAACATCTGCAGATAGGAGTTTTTTTTTTTTTTAAATTTATTTATGGACGCTCTTTAACTACTATGGTCCTTAGCGTCCCATTCTATATTGGGTTTGAAACACTGGTAATTTTGCTCAGAGACCTCTTTATCAGGCTTGAGGTTCTTTTACGTGCCATAAATCTGACACGGGACCACCGGCTTTACTTCCCTTCCAAAGGAAGCCGTGCTAAGGATTTTGACGCCCAAAAAAATCCATCGCCCTCCGCGGGTTTGAACCCGCGACTGCAGATAGGAGGGAAACTCACGAAGGTGAGGTTATAGCGTTGCTTCAGCTAATTATTGAAATGCTTAATAAGGACCTAAAATGCGCTCAGGAAGAAATAAGAACACTCAATTTAGAAAAAAATGCTAAAGCAGCAACCAGAAGCAGAAACGTATGCTGGTGTGGTTAAAAATGGTCAGGGGAAGAAATCGGTGAGTAAACAACAGATAACGAACAGGACCAAGATTATCAACATTTTAGACAATGGATTGAAGCATAAAGAATATACTGTTTTTCACACAAAAACCAGATCAAATGTCCGAGGTTAAGTAAATGAAGACGGTGATGGTGAAACTGAAGAACTTGAAAAGACAGCAACTCTGTATAAAATACAAAATAAATACAAGTGGCAAAGTCAAGTATATAAGGAACAAAAAACAAAAAGAAGATGCTGATTATTGGAGACTCCATAATAAAACATGTGAAGGAATCCAGGGCCAAAATAGAGGTAAAAAGTGGAATTAAAACAGACCAACTAGCAAATATTATCGGATATGGAGACTTTGAATCGACGATAAAATACAACGAAGTGAATTTCCAGGCGGTGATGCTACACGTTGGTACAAATTCAGTGCAGCATACGACTCCGGAAGAAATTGAAAGCGATACAAGGAACCTTACTCAAAACACAAGAGGCAAGTTCCCAGAAGCTAAATTCTTTGTCAATGGGATACTACATAGAAGAAGTGTGAGTGATTCTTACATAGAATAAATCAAGTAGTGTTTAGTGTATGTGAAGAACAAAAAGTGGTGTATGTGGACACAAACAAATTCTGTGATGGTAAAAGTTTAGGTAGAGGTGGTTTACAACTGAACAGACATGGTTCACATTTAATGAGTAAAATGGTAGGCAAAATAATTGACATAATACAGGGAAACTAATAAAGCAGGTAGGAGGTGAAAAACTAAATGCAATAAATAAAGGTAAGGTCAACACACAAAATGTAACGCTAAAGCATAACATAGTAGCAAAAAACAAAAGTAACAACAGTATTTTTAGTCTATTTCACCCAAACATTCAAAGTATTACCAATAAGAGAGCATTAATTGAGCAAAACATACTAACCATGCAACCAGATATTATAATGTTTACTGAACATGGATTAAAAGCAGGCGAACTAAAAGTAAACTGTTATGAAAACTATTCAATGGGGTCTAGCTTCTGTAGAGAAAAACATAAAAGTGGGGGTGTGGTAATTTACAAGGAATTAAATACAAAGAAATAGAGTGTAAAAAATTCTGTGAGGAAATGTGTAGCGAAATTGCAGCAATTGAAGTAAACTTAAAAAATAAAAATCTGGTAGTAATAGGAGTGTATAGTCCCCCAAATACAAATAAATTCACCTTTTTGGAAAGATTAGAAGAATGCTTAAATAATATAATTAAAAATAAAGACACCATTGTGATAGGAGATTTCAATGTAGATGTTATAGTAGAAAATAGTAAGAAAGTTATTATTAGAAATACTAGTAAGAAATAATGTTGCATTGATAGAGACGGAGCCTACTATAGTAACCAGACACTCCACAACTTATATAGATATCATATTTACAAATTTAAAGAGGGAATGTTTCAATGTTAAGATTATAAAAAAGGGAATTAGTGACCACTATGGTCAACTAATTGAAAGTAAACCATTAGGCAAACTAATACATAAAATAAATAACTTAATCGAAACTAAAAGAACAGTAAACAAAAGCATACTAGAAGCATTAAAAAACAACATTAAAGAAGCGCAATGGATAGAGATATACAGAAAACAAGAAATTAATGAAAAATTTGAGTACTTCGCTAAAATCACAGAAGAATGTTAAACTTTACTATTCCAATTCGTAAAATAAATTGCAATAAACAAAATGTAAAAATTGGTCTTCAAAAGGGATAAATATCTCATAACAACGCATGCAATTACTAAATAGTTTAAAACATGCTAATTTAGATGAGAAATCGCATACTTACATTGAGAAATGCAAACAAATTCTTAAAAATGTAATAAATGGTGCAAAAAAGTTATATAATAAAGTTTTAATACAAAAGGCAGAAAATAAAACTAAAATGACATGGAATATTATAAAAGCTGCACACAATGAAAAGAAACAAAAATGGATAGAGAACTTGCATATAGAAGTCAACAATAGAGTTATAAGTAACCCTATAAAGATAACAAACTGTTTTAATGAGCATTATATTAATATTCTAAAAAATTTGGGAATTAAGCAACTCTCAGTTGGGCACACAAATGTAAACAGTGTGTGTAACTCAATGGTGCTACAAGAAATAACAGATAAACAGGTAAACGATTTAAAAAGTAAACGATCATGTGGACTGGACGAATTTACTAATGAAATGGTAAAATATTGCAAATTTGAGTTCTCTGAAATATTAACACATATAATTAACCACTCGTTTATGTCAGGAACATTTCCCAAATTATTAAAAAACGTAATAGTGAGACCAATATATAAGCAAAAATACTCAAAGCAAAGAATGGAAAATTATAGACCTATATCACTATGCTCAACTTTTTCCAAAATAATACAGGGAATTTTCTTAAATCAGCTACAGAGATTTTGCAAGAAATACAAAATAATATCACAATACCAGTTTGGCTTTCAAAAAGAGAAATCCACAATAAATGCTATCTGTAAGAGAAATGACATTATTACAAAGGCAAAAGATAAAAAGGAATACGTCGTGGCAATTTTTCTTGATCTGTCGAAAGCATTCGACTGTGTATACATAAATAAACTAATCATAAAACTTGAAAATTATGGGATTAGCGGTTTACCGTTGAACTGGCTAAAATCATATCTGCAAAATAGAGAACAGTGTGTCAAAATAATACATAATTTAGGTGGTAAATGACATAAAATTTGATCATTTAAGAAAGTTACGCATGGTATTCCGCAAGGTCGAAACTTGGCCTATATCTATTCTTATTATATATAAATTGCTTATTTAAAAAGATAACAGATGCTGGTGGTTTAGCCATCGGATATGCAGATGACACAACGATCATTGTGAATGGAAAGTCGGAAATTGATGTACAAAATTTACTACTAGAAACAATTAATGTCCAGTTAAAAGAACTAGGTATGGCATTGAATATTAACAAAACAGAGTGGATGCAAGTAACACTAAGTAACGCAACACAGTCCAATATACAACTAAAGATAGAAAATAGATTAATTCAGCAAGTTACAGAAACAAACTTTTTAGGATTAGTGATAGATTATAAATTAAGTTGGAAGAAGCATATCGATAAAACAGCCAAAAAAATAAACAGGGCTATATATCCTAAGACAGTCTGCACAAATAATGGATAGAAAGAGCTTGCTACAAATATATTATGCATTCATACATTTGCACCTAAGTTATGGGGTTGAATTATGGGGCAACACACAGAAAAAAAACAATGTTTACAATTTTTAGGCTTCAGAAACGTGCCTTGAGAATAATATGTAATTTAAAAAAGCTTGTTACTTGTAGAAATGCCTATAAAACATTAAATATACTAACATTTCCTGTACTGTATATATATGAATGCATTAAATATACAATAAAAAATCATGGTAGTCAAACTAAGAATATGAACATACATAGACATAACACAAGAACAAAGCAGAACTATTTTATTAACCCTTTGCAACGCATAGGTAGTAAAGCGTAGTGAAATGATAAACGCCCTGCTGCGCATAGCGTAGTAGAACGTAGTAAATGTGTTTATCGTTTCATATAGGTTCTGCTTATGCTGACCTCAGCTTTTAAGAGCTGTGTCGATGTAAATGTACTCCTGCTGCATTGTTCTAGCGATTTTGCAAGCCAGAATGTAATAGCAAACCATAAACAGCACTGTTTACAGACAGTGCAGTTGTGTAAGTAAGCAGTTTCCTGTTCGTTTATAACCATATCAGTACCATGGAGGCTGTTCCAAGTACATCACGGTCTAGAAAACGCTGTAGTGAAAAGGTATTGGTAACAGACGAGGAAATACTTGCAGCAGTTTACGAGGAATTAGATCATGAAAGTAGCCCAGACAAATCTTGGTTTGGTGAGTTAGTGGAAGACGGTGATACGGAACAAAGTGACAGTGAGAGTGCTGAGATACAGGTAGCAGTACAAGGGACTAAAGCTAGTGAAAGACAAATTAAAACTAAAGCAGTACCGGCACAGTGGACCTCCAATTTGATTTTCAATAAGTTAAAAACATTTTCATCCCCTACAGGTGCAAATCATTTTATTCCTACAGGAAGTCCAGAAATAGATTACATTGAACTTTTTATAGACTCCAATTTTTGCAGAAAAATCGCGGAAGAAACCAACAGATATGCAGCTCAGATTCAAGCTAAAAAGGTGGATCCAAAATGGGAAGTTACAAATTCAAGGGAGATACAGGACTATTTGGGTATTTTGATATATATGGGGATGGTGGATTTACCTGAAACCAGAGATTACTTTTTGGGGGACTTTTGCATTTGTCCAATTGTAAGACAAGCAATGACATTGCTCCGCTTTCAAAAGATATCGTAGTACCTTCACTTGAATGACGAATCTGCAAGGCACAATTAGGGGTAGATTCTTATGATTATCTGTATAAAGTACAACTTGCTTTAAACATAATCTAAAAGTTTGCAAGTGTCTACAAACCAAATTGTGATCTTTCTGTTGATGAAGCGATGATAGGCTTCAAAGGACGTTTCTTTCTAAAACAATATATGCCTGGTAAACCAACAAAATGGGGGATAAAGGCATGGGGTGTTGCAGATAGAAAAAGTGGGTATTTATTGGAATGTAAAATCTATCTGGGGAAAAAAGAGGCGAGAGACAGCGATCTTCTACTTGGGGAAATGGTTGTTTTAGACATGTGTGAAAAATATACGGGGTTTTGGCATCACGTATATTTTGATAATTTTTTTACTTCCACGCTGCTAATGAAATTACTTTTGGACAGGAAAATGTATGTGTGTGGTACAACTCGTGCTGGAAGGAAAGATGGCCAAAACAACTGAAATTGAAAAGGGGCTAATCTCGCAAACTGCAACATAAAGGTGTAACTGCGGTTGTTTGGCATGATAACAGGGACGTTCTTTTATTATCTACAAACTCCGATCCTATAACTGATGGGGAAGTAGAAAGGAAGAGTGGCAAGGGAAAAGAGCAAATAAAGATACCTTGTCCTAATGCAGTGATAAACTATACTAGTAATATGGCAGGGATTGATCTGGCAGACCAAAGGAGGGAGTATTACAGAGTCAGCCGACCCTCAAAAAAATGGTGGAAATACCTGTTCCATTTCGTAGTGAATGTTGTATTGTTAATAGTTTTATTATATACGACATTTCGAACAGACCTATTTCTACAGCTCATGGCAATAGGCTTCTTTACTACAGCAAAATTTAGTGCAACAGTTAATTGCAGTCTTCACATACGTAAGCGAGCGGGATTTCAGTGTAGCCTACCTTCTGCTACTCCTGCACCAAGTTCTCTTCACACCCTTGTAAAAATTCAAGGTTGGGTGAAATCGTGTGCTCAGCGCATAGTGAAGAAAAGGAAAACACCACCAGGTCGTGGCATACAGTCACAATACAAGTGCAAACAGTGTGACATTGCGTTGTGTAGAATTGGATGCTTCCTCAATTATCATCAGGCAAAGGGGGTGGAAATTCAAAACTAATACAAGGGTGTACATAAGAAACCATTAATAATCTTGGTGTGGTGTGGTGTGTGGTGGGTGTGGTGTGTGGTGGGTGTGGTGTGTGGGGGGTGTGGTGTGTGCGTGTGTGTGTGTGTGTGTGTGTGTGTGTACACACACATACACACTTAACATTTTTATGGTGCAAGAGAATAGTCTATAGAACATTTTATGGACATGCTGCAATATCTTCGCTGTAATAACGGCAGGGGTGTAAACATTTTAAGGGTGAGTACCATAATAATTTTGCAGAAATTATTGTATTTATTTTACTTAAGTATAGTAGATTTTATTTTGGTTTTTAATATCCTAAAGTAACGAACTCCATTGCCATTAATATTGCGGAATTATAAAGATGCATTGCAAAGGGGTGCATGTTGTTTATCTACAAACGGGTTGATGTTTGGAGTTATAAATTAATGAAATAATATTTAATCTTATTTACTTCAAACCAATTTTAAATGAGTTATTAATTAATCAATTTAATTTAGCTACTAAAAGATATAATTATGCGTGTATATAGGTCACTTTTAGTTAACATCTGAGGAACAATATAGTCCACCTCCACGTGGTGTTCCCTGGGTAACGCTAAATGGACTACAACACAGGCATGCTTCCAAAGCCAAAAAAGAATTTAAAAGAAGAACACTTCTTAGTGCTATTTTGGAATGCCGGTGGAATGAACCAAAGTAAAAAACCATGATAGACAATCTTTTAAGAGACAATGACATAGATGTATTCATCAGAGGAAGAAAATATAGATCAACAAAAGGAAAAATTTTGTCAATTTCCAAAATACAACACAAATATATTAGAAAAACACAGACAGATAGCAAGTGGCATACTTGCTGGCATTAAACAATGCATAAATGGAAAATTTGAAATTATAAAAGAAATGAACCAAGATGACACTTCTAAAATAATAAGGATAACAGCTTGTAAACAAAAACATAAATTAAAAATCTATTGTATCTACAGCCACCCAATTACAATCACCTCAACCTGGATGTAATTGATATTGACAAAAAAAACAATCATATTTGGTGATTGCAATGGACATTCTCCAAGATGGGGCTATAGTGACAACAATAAAGCTGGTGAAATTATTGAAGAATTTGTAGACTCCAACTTAATGAAAATATTACATAGGGATGAAGACCCAAAAACCTATACACACTACTCAGGACAGTCAACCAATCCAGACATTGCTATCATATCAACTGATTTAGAAGATAAAACTACAAAAAAAAAGTAATCAAAGATAGTGATAGTGGACATAGTCATAATAATAAAAACAGATCTAAATTGTCAACCGCCTAGAACAAAAGGAAAAATAAAGCCTAAATGGAATTTTAAAAAGGCACACTGGGAAGAATATAAAACAAAAACAAACAAACTTTTCAAAGGAATTAGATTGGAACAAAACATAAACAAGGTAGTGAAAGAACTAAATGCCACAATTTTAAAAGCTGCCAAACAATGTATCCCAAGAGGGAAAATTCATAAATACAAACCCTTCTGGAATGAACAGTTAACACAACTCAAATCAAAATGAGATAAAACTACAGAAAAAGCAGAAAGGACACAAGACAAAGCAGATGTTATAGAATGGCGAAAAGCAAACGCACAGTTAAAACAGGCTATAAAACTGTCAAAAAAATGGAGCTTTAAAGAATTTATAAACAACCTAGACTATAGAACAAATAGTACTAAAGTACATAATTACATTAAACAAATAAATAGAGAAAACCAACAAAATCAGTCATTAAATGTCAATAATAAAGAAATATACAAAGATAATGTTATAGCAGAAAAATTAGCAACATACTATAAAACTAGCACTACATTAAAAAAAATTCTGATGTGTTACACTCACATGACTTTCTCTACTCTTGTACAAACTATTTTTACAAACTCTTATTCTCTATCTATTTTATATTAATTGAGATAAACATTTGTAGAAACAATCTTTTGACATGCAAAGAGAATTACATTTTATACATAGCGACCAGTTCTAAAAATATTTGACTATTGCTTAAGGCGCACTATGTTCCCCTTGCTTTGTATTTGCAAGAGGGCAATATAGAAATACAGTAGCCTTTAAGCACAGACATATCTCTTAATAGCTGGTTACTAGGTGCAGCACCATTCTCTTTGCCACAGATTAATACTGTTTGCATAACCAGGACAAAAAAATGAATAACGAATTCCCATTTGGAAAATAAGTATTGAAAAATTTAAGGGAATAACAAGCAATATTTCAAAAATGGTTCACTCAGCAAAAAAAATGTATATGACATAAATTGTGTATTTTAACGCAATCTACATTTTTTGTGTAGTAAAATTTTGTCTATCTCTTATGGTTTAACAGTTATGCAACTCATTCACAATGAAGAATACTTTGGAGACATTCCCAGAAAGTTCAAGATATACATTTTATTTGTCATGAAAATATCTTAAACATATGATATTTTAATCAAAATTGTTAAGAGCCATTTTTGAGAAAATTAAAAATTTTGAAAAAAGTTCCATGTAAAGGGTAATCTGGGGTGGGGGTGATTTTCTTGAAAACCTTCGTGTCGCATCTCTGGAAGATACTGAACATAAATACCAAGTTTGGTGTGTATCCGACTGTTCGTTTCTGAGTTATGCTGTTCACGACACACACACACGGACATGTTTCCAAAAATGCTTTTTTTGGATAGAGGGGGTCTCAAAACATATATTTCCGGTGAAATCTCGGCATCAAATTTTTGGGTGGAATACAATATGAAAGTAAACAAATACAACTATTCCTTTACTACTGCCATGTAAATGCTTTATTTCTCTGTTACAAAAGTAAAGTTAGGAAACTTTTTACATATTTTCTGCACAATGCATTCAGCCCTAGGATGCATTGGTGATTAGTCCATTATATGTTGCAAATGATTTCTTTAATGTAATTTTTTACGCTTTTTTTATCTTATTGACGTTGCTATACTGTAACAGCTTCAAGCAATAAAGACCGACCGACTATCTGTCCATACATCCATTCCTTTTCACAGTTAGCATATCTATGGTTTCACATTATGGCATATGAAGTAACATAATCTGTTTAGGTTACCTATATCCTGCGGTGCTCATTGCTTTGAGCTTCCAGCACTACACTACTAGCACTACAAGTGCATCCATTTTTTAGCCAGTAATAGTAGTGCTGCTAGCACTAACAACACAATCTCGGTATCATTAACCATAAGTATCTTCCTTTCAACAAGGTATTATTACGACATTAGAGAATATCAAACAGCACGTAGCCACATTAGTGTCTTTAAAAAGTTGTTAAACTTTAACCAGATGTTGCAGAATAGGTATGATTGCATGGGACATCATATAACCCAAATAGAGAATTATATCTAATAACAAAAATCCCAGCCTTAAAGTTTGGAATAAAAATCGATCTAACAATTATTAATATAGAGTCAACTGAAAAATTCAATGCCACAGCCGGGATTTGAGCACGGTTCTTCCCCGGCTGTGGCGTTGAATTTTTTAGTTGGCTCTATATATTCAAAAAACTTACCAAGGCCAGGCTAAGGTCTATTAAAAGTATAATTAATTTATATAATAAAAAAACAAAAATTATTATATACAAAGTTATTAATAAAATTGCCAAATTCAACTAGAATATCAATACTGAAATCCATAACCATAGCACAATGCAATAAAATAATGTTCATATAATAACAGAAATTTTCGCTAAATACTGCATTCAATCTGTATTATACACAGCTTCCAAGCATTATAATTCATTGCCAAATGAAACAAAATTGAAACTGAGTTTTATTTATGATTGCTCTTTAACTACTATAGCTCTTAGAGCCCAGTTCTATATTGGGCATGAAAGTCCAGAATTTTGCTCAAAAGGCCTCTTTAACAGGCTTGAGGTTCTTTTATATGCTGTAAATCTACAACTGAGGACCACCAGCTTTACCTCCCTTCCGAAGAAAGCCATGTTAAGAATTTTTACCTTTAAAAAAAATCCATTGCCCTCCACCAGTTTGGAATCCACGACCTCAGAAACTAGAGGCTAGCATAGCACAAACCATACCAAAACTGCATATATTTTAAAAGGAATTAAAGCAATATGTAGTTTTGACAAAAGTCACTTATTGCATATTAAAAGGATAAATTTGTAATAAAACTCCACTACAGTAGAATAGTATTTGCAGGAGTCAAAATTGTATTACCACAAAACATATTCTAGATTACTACAAATGTATTCTTTATATTTTATTAATATGATAGTTACCATCACACACAAAATTGTGTTTACTGCGCTTGGTAGACCTCTAGCTCATTAAGGGCAAATTATGAAATAAATAAAAGCTGCAAAATATTCTCAAAGTAGAACAACTCCTAATGACACACACAAAAATGGCTAAATGTCTGGGTCTTACACCAAATTCATTTAGCAGAGAGTTCCTGCTAAAATAGAATAGATAAAACAATTTAATCTTAAGATTTATGCTGAACATCGTTATATATGCTTCTTATTTAGCTTAAGTAGTAAAACAAAACTTTACAAGAGTGCAATAAAACTCACCTTTTGTTGCAGCCTAAAATAGAATATTAGAAATTAGGTGTAAGTACACATAAAGAGATCAATTTTTTCAAGTCTAATTCAGCTTTGAAAATAGTTGTGTTTAATTAATCTAGTTTGCTATGCTAATTTAGTTTGTTTCTGCTTTGCTTTACTGTGTTACAATTTGGTAAAATTATTGTGTTACTTACATTGTTTGCTGAATCACCACATTTGTCAATTGCAGCAAGTCCTTGGGAAGCAATGTGACTTTCCAATAAATTACGTAGTTCTCCCAAGCCATCTGGTATACGAGCTACAAGCTGATACATTCTTCCCAAATCTTCATTTTTATCTGCATCCAGAAGGTTTTGAAATTCTGAATGGAAAATTTCTAAATGTTTTTCTATAAGAACCTTTTCACATGTCTTGGCTAATCTCTCTTGTGTGGTCTCATGTAGGTAAACTTGAACTCTCTTCTGTTCTTCCAGTAGCCTCTGCTCTGCCTGTGAAAAAGGAGCAATGATTTAAGTAACAACTAAATACAAATCTATGATTCTGTCAACCTCAAGACATTTTTAAGTACATATAAGTATGCAACATCTCTATAGCTTTTCCTAATTTTCAGCTTCCTGTACCAAGGCATGATAATCGTCAGTCATCATATTTGGATACTAACTTAACACAGCTAAACACTGAACAGTTACTGTCTTTTAGCTGTTGAGGAATACAGTAAAGGATCATTAATACAGAGTTTAAGCAGATAACTTTCCATATTAGAATAAATTTTATCAAATGAAGTAAAAAAATATGAAACCGGTATTTCCTAAGCCATGAAGAAGAAAGAATGCAAAACAAAGGTAACTTCATAAATAACTGCTGAACTTTCACTTAGCTACGTTAGATATTTATTTCCCCTCTTAGGTACATTAGTTACATAATTTGATATTTCCTATACTCCAGAGTAACACAAAATCTAATATAAGATACTATAGATCTTAACATCTCACTTAAATATCCTCTTGTTGATGTTGCTTGTCTACGTTAATTGGTCCTAATACAATAACTCCAGGTTATTAGTGCATTGGTGATCTCAATTATTTTTACTGCATCATCCTATTTTTATTTACAATTTTCTAGCCTATTAATCTTATGGACATTAAATTGATTTTCTAAATATTCAGCAAGAACTAAATGTCTAAATTTCCCATTGTTATTTCACTGGTATAAACTTGTTACAACTTGTCAAGTGCATCAGTAACCACATTCATCTGATCTGGTAACCTTCAGTTCTCACATTACATTTTAAGGCTAATGATAATAGGGTTTTTAATGTTTCATATACAAAACGACGTAGTAATTCCGAGTAACTTTGGCAATGGTAGCATTGTTTTCAATAAGTTCTATAAAGTTTAGCTTTTAAGTCAGCAAAAGAGGTTTGTGCTAACTTTTTCCTGATGGTTTGCTAAATGACATTCTGCATTTTAAATTGTTTGTAACTTGAAGTGGAGACCTAAGAGAGAAAATTAGTGGAATGTAAAAAAGATAATGTGAACTTAAATGGTAAAACTGGGGTTTAAAGTGGGGCCAGCAGAGCTGGTGTAACAGTGTTAAAAAATTTAATGGCAAAACATTCCATGCATTTGACTTCAAACATAATGAGGCTCAATTAAGTAAACACAAGTGTGTAAGACCATGCAGATCATAACTACAGTCTGTGTACAAATGAAGGCATTAAATGACACCTGCTGCACAGAGATGCAGGGAGGGAGAGGAGTGGTAGCAAGCATAGGAAGTTTTGGCAGAAACAAGGCAACACATTAATTATTTTGTTGTTAAACATTTGAAGCAGAAAGGTTAAATAAGAATTATACTTGACATACCTGTTTGAATAAATATATGAATATATGGTATTTATTCATTACGTTATATTTATGTATGTATTATGTATGCTATTTGCATATTTCTGATATTCTTATAATGATTATTATGTTGTATTTATTATTGGATTGTGAATTTGTATTTAGAACTTTAATTTATTTGGTTAGGTAACAACCATGGCCAACTTTAGTAACAAATTTGTAAGTGAAGAAAAATTTGCACAAAAACAATATACGAGGCAATGGAATAAACACACTTCTTTATTCCATACAAAAAGAAAATGAAACAGTAATAGAATAATGAATGTAGCCAAAGAGCAATAAATAGTCTTCTTCTCTTTAGAAGAAATTAGTATTTCATTAGTACTCATACTGAGCAGTTGTCAAAAAAGAAAAAAAAAGAAAAAAAAAACTGAGTTTTATTTATAGGGTGATTTTAAATGATGGAACCATTTCATAAAATTCGTATTTATTAAAGCATAAATCCAACATGAACAATCTGTATAACAATGAAAAGAAGAAGTTTCAAAGTTTTTTTCAGAGGGCGGTGGTGGTTTTAGAAGCGGCCGGTAGAGTGCTCGCGCAATAGGCATTTCACTATCAGTACATAGTGAGATGGCTACTGTGGAGCACAAGATTTTCTGCGTTATTGAGTTCGCAAAATGTGAGTGGCAAATTGCAGTGCAGCGGGCATTTTATAGCAAATTCGGTATTGAACCACCAACTAGAAAAAGCATTAGATGTTGGTTTACGCAATTTAAACAGACTGGAAGTGTGTGTAGAGGAAAAAGCACAGGCCAACCATGTAAGTCATAGGAAGACGTCAGATGGATTGAAGACAGTTTTGTTCGTGGTCCACGTAAGTCTACCCATAGAGCTAGTAGAGAACTTGGAATACCCCAACCAACTGTATGGAAAGTTCTGAGATGGCATTTGCTATACAAGCCCTACCGATTACAACTTGTGCAGGCTCTTAAACCTAAAGACAAAGAGAAGCATCTCGAATTTTGTGGTTATGTGCTAGGAATGATGGAGGATGACGCGTTTCTACAGCAATCATTTTTAGCGATGAAGCGACTTTCCACCTTAGTGGAAAAGTCAGCAGACACAATGTTCGCATATGAGATTTGCAAAATCCACATTCAACATTGCAACACAAAAGAGACTCACCGAAGGTAAACATGTTCTGTGCCTTATCCCATACAAAGGTTTATGGACCATTTTTCTTTGCAGAAAAAACTGTAACTGGAATAATGTACCTGGACATGTTGAAACAATGGCTGTTCCCTCAAATTATGGAAGATTCACAGGACCTCATTTTCCAACAGGATGGAGCTCCACCCCATTGGCACAGCGATATATGAGGCTTTTTGAATGAATCCCTTCCTCAGCACTGGATAGGTCGCAGGATAAATGAAGACCGGGCTCTACACTTCTGGCCACTGAGATCTCCTGATCTCACCCCATGTGACTATTTCTTATGGGGTTATGTTAAGGAAACTGTTTACATCCCGCCTCTACCTACAACTCTGGACGACCTGCGGAACCATATCACTGCTGTGTGCACTCAATAACAGAAGATATGCTTGATCGTGTGTGGGACGAGTTTGGCTATCGTGTAGATGTTTGCCGTGCAGTAAACGGTGGACACTGATGCAGTAATTTGTGTCAAATTATTTAAATGTAAAGAATGATTATGGTATGAATATGCATTTTTGTGTGTCATTGATTTAAGATGTTTATTGATTGTAATTATTGTTGGGAAGTAAGTTTATACAGCCTTACTGAAACTGACAATAATAGCGTGCAATAATGCAGCGAGGGCGTGAGCTGTTTATCATTATTAGAGACGAGGACGTTACGTAATATTGGCGCGTTTTTCCTTTAGAATTTGCTGGAACATTATACCTAGAGCATATGTATTCATAATTTTCATTGGATATAAAAATAGACGCTAATGTTGGCGCGTTTTATTAGCCAATTGCAGCTCAGTTATAATCTTTAGACATATCGGGGTGTAGGAGTATAAAAAGGGCTAGGTTAGAGATAGACCCCGTCAGTTCACCGAAAATATTTGTAGGCTACACGTCGCCTTCAGTCCAGCAGAAATATTACACGTCGGCTATCGATTCGCAAGTTACGCGTATCAGAGTTATGAAAAATATCAAATATTGTAAAGTTAATGATACAAAAAGTTGAAGTACGTGAATTAAGAATGATCAGTAAATAAGTTATTATAACAGTTTCAGTTTGGCGAGTGTCAAGATCAATGTGTAAATTGTGATAGTGAATGTGTTCGACAATAAAAAGTGTAAAACAAATTCTTTCATCAGTGTTATCTTTGGATAAAAGACTCCTTTCCGTTTACACAACCTGTATAAAGAGAAGTGCTCGACCAAAAAGATCATAGCTAGCTGGAGGACAGAGAACCAAAAATTAAATAAAATAACAGTAGCATTCTTTCAAGCAAACACTAATACTGCCGCAAATTGCTAACACCAGATGGAGCTAACAAACCTAACAAAGAATCACGTCACAAAATGGCTTCACTACGTGGTGTAAACACAAATACACAAACATTATAAATTTACCATCGCAACACATTGAACATTTATAATGTATTAAACAAAACTTTGAAAATTCCTCTGTTTATTGGTATAAAGATGGTTCATGTTGGATTTGTACTTTAATAAATACGAATTTTATAAAATGGGTCCATCATTTAAAATCACCCTGTATGTACTCTCTTTAACTGCTGTGGTCCTTAGTGTCTCATTCTATATTGCGCGTGAAAGAACAGTAATTTTGCTCAAAGGCCTCTTTATCAGGCTTGAGGTTCTTTTACATGCCGTAAATCTACGACACAGGACCACTGGCTTTACTTCCCTTCCAAAGGAAATGAGCAGTTGTGAATTTAATTTCTCATTACTACTCATGCGGAACAGTTGTTTTTCATCATTATTAGAAAGATTACATCCTAATTTATAAAAGATTACATTATTTAAATGTGATACAATATTTAAATGAAATAACTTCCAAAGATATATAAGAATACAAAAAGAAAAATGTAAAGAGGAAAATTATTGAGCAAAATAAATAAATAAAAAAAAAAAAAAAAAATACAATTTGTGAAATTCAAATTATACTTCACAGAGATAGTATATTAACGATAAAGAAATCTTACCTGTCGCGTGCCCTGAGGATATATAGAGTTCTTATTGCTCAATTTTCAATTATAAAATGAACTCACAAACTATACTTCATATTAAATTTTTCCGCTACACATTAATGTACTACATATGTATCTCAACTTATGCTTCATTGCCGGATTCTCCTTCAGAATCAGACTCCTGAAGGTGCCCACACAGATGAGTAAATTTATAGCTTGAAATTATCAAATTTCACTGTTAAATGCCAAACAAGTTTACACAATCACACACGGAAACCGACTGTTTCTGATTGACTAGGAAACACACAGCACATTACAGAGTTTTTGATACTGCACAACTGCCTTCAATTGCGACTGAGACTCTAGTCTTATTTGCAATGAAATAAATGTTTACCAAACTTGGAGTTGTATATATGAAGAATGCAAAGTTAACACAAAATGCAATTTTCATGTTTTCTTTTCTTTTTAAATAATCCTATTTTTTATAACTTTGGTTACACCCTCTTCAGCATAAAAACATGATAAGATATGTAATGCCCCATCATTTTGATGTAATTGTAGTAAGTCAATTGCAAAAGAACCAGAACTGTTTTTTAACAAGAAACCTTTAGTTCAATAAAACTGAGCAGTAATTCAAGATCAGTATCTTTTTGGAAGATATGGATAGTTTCTGCAGGACTGCAAAACTGACTATGGAGTTGAGGATGGGTGATGACAGAAACCGTTGTAATTTGCTTGCCTCTTTCCTCTGTTTGGGTCTTTCTCCTGGCATCCTCTGCTAATGTTTATTTGTAAAGGAAATGGGGAAAAAAAGGTACTTCACGGATTGGGAATGACCCATTTCATATACCAGGAGTATCTGATTCAATATCCTTCGATATATCATTTGTTTACTCACATTCAGACTTGCTCATTTCTGGGTCTGCAATTGTTCAGTAAAAGAGAGGTTTAGGATTTTCCACTTTGGTAGTTAGAGATGGTAACCACTATCCAGCAGTGGACAAACCTAAAGAAAACTTTTGGAATGTGCTTGCCTATGTTCAACTCACACCTTTGTTCAATGTTCTTAGAGAGCAGCTCAAGATCAATTGTTATGGGCTCAACTATTCAAGAACAATGTGTCTCACAGACTGGAATGACCTAGTTTATTTGTGCCTCATTCACTGTTTTAGTACTCCAAAGCACTCACTCTTGGTTCTTTGCTAATGTACAAACTCAGAGAGTTGCTATTCTTTGTTCATTGGCTGTTCAGTTGAAAAATCAGCGCTCCTGATCCACTAATTTTAATCACTTGTTCAGCTACTGCTATTCTATAATTCTATCTATTCTGCAATTCTATAAATGCAAAGCATTCATTAGTTAGGAAAGTGAACAAATTTGATTTAATATACATGTATTGGTCTTTCTTCTTTTAACTGTTTCATTTGTATAGCCTCCTTGAACTTCTATGGTCATATTGTGACGTACAAGTATTGTTGCGTACGTGACTTGGCTGCCCAGATCGGGTATTGCGTAAGAGTGGTGGGGATAAACGAGTTTTAGATAGCGTCATCACGCCGAGTTAGCGTGGGTTGAGTCAGTCAGTAGACGAGAGTCGTGGCTAGTTACTGGAAGAGGCAGGTTGTGTAGTGTGCGCGCTATCCATGCGTACAAGCATGGCGTCCTCACCAACAGACAAGGAAACAAGGAGGTACTGTATCCCTTTACATCAATAAACCCACTTACCATCCATCGTCCTTATGTTTAAATTATCATAGTAGATAGATCCCTTCTCTCATCTGCACCATGTAGTAATCCTTTTACTAGGTATTTCCTAATATTTTTTACATTTCTCTTAGCTGCGTCCCTCGTCGTGACCTCGCATAATGTAAATTATTAAGTTTTAGATTCTTCGGTACCCGAATTGCGAGGCGCTCTAGTGTGTTTAGAGGTCACGACAATATCAGGGGGCTTTGATTTGAGAAACAATTGATGGTGTTATTACTGGAACTGTAGGTTTTCTTAACATTGGATTTTAATTATGTTTTAAACACACTCACATTCATACTTCCAGACTCCGTGAAGAATAGGTATTGATTCTGGTTAAAGAAAAACTTCCTTGTTCCTGCCAGAAATTGAACCTGGGACCTTAGGGTTGAGAAGTCAGAATGCTGACCACTTGACCATAGAGGCAGTCTACAGGTATATTGCTGCTGTAGACTACTATTCATTGGGATCCTGGTGAGCAGCAGGTCAAAACATTTTTTTTTCATAAATATTTGATTTAGTTTGAAATTGTAATTTTCAATGTCCATAAGATTGCAAGAAGATAATTTGAATTTAATAACTGTCACTCTAAGTAAGGTTTCTATGCATGTAATAAAACTGTAATAAAAATGTTCTTGCAATTTTTAATTTTTAATGAATAACTGATACTAATGGACATCACACTTTTAAAATTTTGTTCTGGTACATGTGTGTATTACCTTTTCACGTAAGAATGGCCAAAACAATTGTTATGAAACTTGGTACATATGTGTTACCTTTTCATATAAGAATTGCCAAAACAATTGTTAGGAAACTTGGTACATATAATACTGTAGGTCTCACTTTTAATTGCATCTAATTACTTGCTCCAAAGAGGGGGTACTAACAGGGTGCAAAATAACAAATTATAGATATTTAATAATTTTTTGGAAACATTTTACATAATAAAAGTTTATTAGCATAATGTTTCTGAGAAGTTTCATTATGTACACTATTTTGATAGTAAGAGTCATTTAAGAAATGATATAAATTTTTGTTTACTATTATCTGTGTACCTAAATCTACTACCATGAGAAACAGAATAGTTGCGATCGATTTGCAAGCATACAAGAGGGGCACTGTACTGTTTTGTACTGTTAAACCTTCTACTTATATTTTAATTTTTATTATCACCCCAGAAAAAACAGTTTTATTACAGGTTTTCAAAACATCATGCAACATGCATAGAGGGGGGGGGGATAGACGGAGATGATAAGGTGACAGAGAGGAGAGTAAGAGAAGGGAAGAGAAAGATGGGTGGACAGATAGGGGAAGAAGGTCAAAAAGACAACTATTACAGGGTAGTCTTCACAATTAATGCAACTAACACATCAAAGATGTGGGTTTATTTTTTTTTTAAACAATAACATGTTACCTCAAAGCTTTAAGGTGAATTTTCCTAATAAATATATAAAGTGTCAGCTGCTAATGTATGAAGTACGTAGAGAAATTTTCAATTTTGTAGTAATGCTTCAACAGTTAAAAGAAGCAAACTACAGAAACATGATGTGCCTTAAGTTGCAGAATTTTTGTTTTAGTGAAGTAACAAACATAGACCATTATTCCATGATATGCTTTGTTTGTTATCATCAGGCCCAGATTTTGATGACATGTCATCTATTTTTTCCTTATGCAGTATGCATTGCTCCATAAGTATTAAAATCCTAATCTCTGGTTATAAAAATACTAATTTTATTGGGCATTTTTTCGTCATATTTTCTGTTTCTGAAGTTTTAGGTCACTTTTTTCAATTTTTACGTTATTTGTTGGTCTTTTTTTTTTGGGGTGTTTTACTTCCTTTTCTTTCTTTTTTCCAAGAAATTAGATTAACTAAAATTAAATTATTTAACATTTATTTTTAATCTAATGAAATAAATGGACATTTGATCAGTGGGTCGACAATGTAGATGTTGGGAGTCAGTTTCTTATCTCTACTGTACATATTGTTTTCGCAGCAAGCAATTCTCCTATTTCTAATGTGCCTGTAGTAGTAATAAAAGGCTGTTCGACAATGTGCAAGTTGAAAGGCATGTGTTTGATCCACTATTTTCATTGTCACAGATTCAGTTATTCACAGATTTTCTGAGAGGAAAGTTTGGTGTTCAGTTCAGTTTTTGTACTTTCTTCAGCCATCTAAATCTTGTCATTTAAGACAGACTGTATCTGAATTTGAAGATGTTTTCTCTACAGATGGTGAAGTGTTATTTTGTGAGATGTGCGAAACAAAGGCATCAGCCAAAAGAAAATTCACTGCTTGGCAACTTGTGGGTCGCGATAAGCTTGTACAGGCAGTGCAACTCGCAAGTAAGAAGAAATCCACACAACTTTTACTGCAACAAAGTGTATCCATGAAGGAGAATAAGTTGTCAAATTTTTACAGAGACTTTTGTGAAGCTTTAGTTTCTGCAAACATCCCATTTTGGACATTGAATACTAAATTGAAGAGTTTTCTATAACTACATTTTGGATGTCCTATCCCAGACGAATCAACTCTTTGGAAGACCTACCTGTCATAATGTTACGACAACACTTAGCAAGATACAGGGAAAGGTACATGGAATGAAGATTTTTGTATCCACTGACAAAACCAGTGATGTAGAAAATCACTAGTGGCTAATGTAATCATTGGTATATTGGAGATTGATGAACCAGGTGAAGTGTTTCTGCTTACAAGTGAAGCATTAGAAATTATTAATCACTCCACAATTTGTAGACTCTTTGAAAAATGTTTTTTTTTTGTCATGGTCTGAGGGAAATGAAGATGTCTTGCTATTTGTGACTGATGCAGCTCAATAAAAGCTTTTTACCCGAAAATGGTGCACATTACTTGCTTAACAATGCTATGCATAGGATGGCAGAGGAAGTTAGAGCACATTTTTCTCAAGTAGATTGCCTAGTGTCAAAGATGAACATTTTTGTCAAGGCTTCCTCTCGCAAACTGCTCAAGTCCATGGCTCCCAGTATTCCACTCCCACCAGAACCTGTTATCAACCAATAGGCCACCTGGATAGATTCAGCAATTTATTATTGCGATCATTTCCAGATGGTGAAACGTTTTATCGAAACACTGAATCCTGACAATGCTGCTGCAATTGATAGGGCTAAAACACTATTTTGAAACAGTGAAATTGAAGGACAGCTAGCCTTCATAAAGGCAAATTTCAGTAGCTTAACACAAGGAATCACACGTGTACAGGAGAAAGGTACAAGTCTATAAAGTTCTATAACTCTAGTTAACATAATTGCATCTGATTTGAAAAGTGTAGGCGAAGAAGTTGGAAGAAGGGTATCTACGAAAATGGAAAGTGTTCTTGATAAAAACTCTGGATACAAAACTTTGTGTCACATTTCTCAAGTGCTAACCGGTGAAACATTTGATACTGCCTGCATTGAAGAAGCTCTCACTACCAGTGATTTAGCATATTTCAAGTATGCTCCAGTTGTATCAGCAGATGTGAAAAGGAGTTTCTCACAGTACAAAAATGTGCTTTCCAACAATTCCCTAACTTTCCAGGGCCTGTGCATGCTGCTGGTTACCTAATGGAATAATTCTGAATAAGGTAAGATATTTTTTATACGTTCATCTTCCTAGAACATACAAATTTGCAAGTTTAAATTAATATTAATTTTTAATTTCAGTCTAATGTTACAGAAGTAAGAATTGTGCTGTACTCTCATACTCTGAAATGAAGACAACATTTTGTAAAGTCACTTTTTAGATCATTTTATTGAATTTTTTTAGATCTTTTTTAGATATTTTTAGGTAACAAAATCTGGGCCTTGGTTATCACATACTGTACATACTGCTAGATTTAATTACAAATCACATTAGACAGGTATTAAGCTATTTTATTGCTACAGAATGATGTCAATTCTACACAGTATAATTCAGAAAATAAACAACTATTGCATTTCCTGGCTAATCATACATTAAATAATGGGATCAGTACAAAGTTCTTAACTCTGCTTATGACAAAGACGTTATTCCAACTGACAAATGCCTATTTGTGTTTCATAATGAACCACAATATAATATTGAATCTTAACACAGAAGAGAACTTACCTGATGTGTTACAGGTAGACAGATTTGTTATTTACTTGTGTTCTTTAATTGATGTAATTATCATGTACCTTTATTTGTTAATAATTATATTTATTCATTTCAATCTTCATGTACATCTGGTATGATGAGGAAGCGATTATCAAAATAATTAAAATTTAAAAGCTACATGGCCAACCTTAATATAAAGTGTCAACACTTATAGAAACTTGTGAAGCCAAATATTTAGGTATTGTTTTTGATACAAAATTCACATGGAGAAAGCACATTGATAACAATTATATGGGGAGGGAGAGAGAGAGAGAGAGAGGGAGGGGGAGAGGAGAGAGAGAAAACACACAGGTGAACTTAAAAACCTCCCCATGTGTTTTGAAACAAATAGCACTAAAATGATAAATTTTAAAAATCCTACTAATGAATGGCTATATGTTTACACTGATGGATCCAGCTTACCAATAATGGGGATACTGGTGCTGGTGCAGTATGCCCACTCCTTTCTTTTCATAGAAGATTAAGTTCATTCTACAAATTTTGATGATGAAAGTTTAGCAATTCTTCTCAACTTACAAAATCTTATATATCAAATTAAACAAATTTAAAGAGAGTTGTAATACTCGTATTATCTGACTCTAAAGCAGCCATAATATCCATAGCATATGATACTACAGCCAAAAGCCTAAATGTCCTAGAATCCCAAAAAATTATAAAACAATTAACTAATTGAAATAAAAGAGTAGTACTTCGATACCAGCACACTGTGGAATAGATGGTAATGAAACAGCTGATTTTCTGGCCAGAAAAGGTAGTAAAATTACACCAAAATCATCTATCCACTGTCATATCACTCTATCAAAAGAATAATTACATCAATACATAATACAAAAATTAAAGAAGAATATGTATCACAAACAAAAGGAAAATAATGGGGAAATCTACATAACATGACTAGAATTACTAGACTACTAAGAAAATCCTCAGTAGCAGTGTTTAGTTTACTAACAGGCCATGATTGCCTCAACAAACATCTACACAGGATTGGCATAGCAGAATCTCCTATATATCCTTTCTGTGAGCTTGAATAAGAAATGGAGAGAAACCACCTACTCCAGTGCCCAGCTTTTGATCAACACACCAACATATTATCAAAATAGTGGAGTGCTAGAGAGCAAATGGCTTCATTGGCAAACTGCGCAACATTAGACACCAACCACCTACCATATTAACAAGACAGAAGCCATCAGTCTTCCAGTATTCTGGTAAGGTATAAATTTCAGTCTTCATCAGTATTTCAGACAGGTATACCAAGCAGATATAACTTTCAGCATTGTCATAATGTATAATTAGTCGGCATGTTTTTATTAACCTCTGTTATTATTATGAAAATATAAATTTTGAAATAAAAGGAAACCTCAAAATTAAAAAGGAAATTAATTAATTCGAAATCACCATCCCTGTACCGCGAACCAGAATGAAAAGACATCTCATCGCTTTAAGGAACATAAAAAGAAAATAACTTCAAAATATATAATGCAGCATTAATGAATCAACAAAACTTAGACTTGAACCTGGCACCTTATCCTGCCACAATAAAAACAGAACTAGCAGCACCATTGGTGAGTATTTTTGAAATCACACATTTTTGCAAACTACACAAGACTACAAAGACTATTATTCCACGAAAAACATTATCAAATATTCTAACATGGACCGTTATTCGGCCCAATGGTTCAACTGTTTGCCTTGGTATGTGTGCAAATACATAAAACTTAGTATAGTAATAAAATTCATGTGGCAACACATTCTAACTTCACTCTTACAAGATAATTACCTTGAACGCATTTCAAAGACACCTTTCCTCATCCATGAAGACAAGATGTCTTCAAAACGCATTCAAAGTAATTATCTTGTAAGAAACGCATTCAAGGTAATTATCTTGTAAGAAACGCATTCAAGGTAATTATCTTGTAAGAGTGAAGTTAGTGTGTGTTGCCACATGAATTTTATTAATATTTTAATTACTTCACTGTGTTTCCCATTAAGTGTTATGTTAAAACTTAGCATGTTAATGCAATATTTAATTTAATGAAGCCTTGATTAATTAAGTGCCTTCTAAATTACCTGCCTAAATACCAGTGAATATACAGGCATAATTGAAACATTGAGATATAAGATGGTTACTTTAATTAAAGAGCTTAAACTATGATCAATAACTACAAAACTTAATGTAAAGGTATTGTGGAATTTTCTGAACTGAAGATAATCCAACATAAGAATGTAAGCAATGTCAAGTACTACCTTCTTCATGTATTCTGTGACAGGATTCTGTCGAAGGAACTCTGTACTTTCACGTGTATAGAATCTTTCCGTGTCTTCAAGAAAGACATTCTGGAAAGATTCTTGATATACAGATAAATTCTGACCCTTGGCTCCTGGATCCTCTTCATTTAATCCTGTGAATGAATATAAAAACTTGCTTAATGTATACACTTATGTTCTTTATTTTTTACAAATAATTTTCACATGTATATCTGACTTTAAAGCAGTAGTACTTAATAATAATAATAATAACAACAATGATAGAAACAATCACAATCTTTGTTTCTGGCTTTAAACTACTGGTGTATTAGATCCATTGTATAAAATCATTTACAGATCTTCTATCCCTCTAACATCTGATCATACAGTCATTGTTAATGCAGTTATAAGCATCCTGATAGATTAGATTCTTCTCTGATATAATTTGTTTTACAGCATCACAAGGAAAGTTTCAGCCTCAAAAGCATACATTTTTTGAATCACGTACAGAAGTTAGAAAACTATGATGTGTTTTGAATGTGATGGGACGATACTACTATTTCTCGATAATGGATACTGATACTGATTTTGAATACCAATACTTGATATTCCTTTATAAAAAAAACATAAAGGCAATAGCTTGTTCACTGAATTATGTCCTTCTTGGTAGTTTTCCAATTATAAACGCATGTAACCAATTTTGTATTTATGCTAATTCCAAAATTGTTCCTGTTTGACATTCTCCAAATGGCAGTAATTTTTTTATCCTGATAATGCCACAGGTTATGCAGGGTGAGCCAAAAGACTCCAAACCGCCTGCGCAGTGTTTTTCCTGTCCGCATCCTCGACGCTCGTTGCCGTCTACCGCTATCATAGAAAGACGCGGATGAAACAATACAACATTTTTAAAACTACTTTTAAAGGCTTTACTTACCAACTTTATGAAAGGAAATGCTGAAACTGGTCACCATCGTCCATACATTTTTTGCACCTCTTTAGGAAACTATTCATCATGGAATTTTTGGGGGGAATTTTCCAAACGATGACCAATGTCGTCTAATGTTTCTTCGGTAAGAACCGAACGCCGTCTTTTAGATTTCTTACCTGAACACTTCCTGTGGTCTGAGTTTTACTGTAAAGTTCATGGATTGTTGTACGATCTGGAACTTTTACACCTGTAAATCTTTCTGTAAATCATACTTTCACTTGGTGGGCTGACCAATTTAACACATACGAATCATAAATAAATACACGCTGTGCAGTAGAAAACATATACTGAGCCATAATATACTTTGTGACTAAGTACAGGACAAAATAATAAATAACGTAATAACTGAACTACATCACATCACTGTCAACTCAAAACTGCACTTCACACAGCAAAGCAAAACCACAACAGCGTTACTTTGTTTATAGCAGCAGTGCGTTATGTTTTTATCATATTTCCACATGCCCAGTGAAAAAACACCATGCAGCCGCTAATATTGTTCATAAAATGCCCCTCCAGGGTAACTTAAGACATAAAGTGTACAAGACAAACTCACACACCCTGGAAGAATTAAAACAAAATATCCACCAGGAAATTTCTCAGCGTGAACTATGGCGAGTGATGGATAGTTTCCTAAAGAGGTGCCAAAAATGTATGGACAACGACGGTGGCCAGTTTCAGCATCTCCTTTCGTAAAGTTGGTAAGTAAAGCCTTTAAAAGTAGTTTTAAAAATGTTGTATGGTTTCATCCGTGCCTTTCTATGATAGCGGCAGACAGCAACGAGCACCGAGGACGCGGACAGGAAAAACTCAGCGAAGGCGGTTCGGAGTCTTTAGGCTCACTCTGTATATGCCCTACTGTTAGTCAAGGCTAATAATAATAATAATAATAATAATAATAATAATAATAATAATAATAATAATAATAATAATAATAATAATAATAATAAACAGTAGTTTCTTTGCTTCCCTTTCTATGTAACTAATTTTGTGCTGAAAATGTTCTTTTTAAGGATTTTCTAACCATAGAAAAACAAACACCACAAATTCTTTGTTATTCTGCAATTTTGAACATATAAACAAATATATATTTTACATGAAACTAAAAATACTATATATAACTAATATTATATTATATTTTACATGAAACTCAACTAAAATTAACAAACGTTTCTATGCGCTGTATTATGTCACGTCTTAAGTTCTGATTTGTTTCTGCTGGATTCACAGGTTTTGGTCACCGGAGTAGGTAAATGTAATGGCTGAGAGTGGTCACCAAGCCAAGCTATGAAGAAACATGATTTACTGTGTCAGCAAAATCAGCTTGATTCACAACTCATTTAATGTTGAATGAATACCTCGACTCCTTCCCCCATTGTTTTGCATGTTTTCATTTAGACACAAGAGTCTATGGAATGTTGCATTCATCGCAGTCAAGGTCTATCAAGAACTATAGTCCAGTAACTCTTTGGGGACATGCTCGAGGCAATAACATGGAGTCTCAACTCCTTTCATTCCTTATCTAACAACTTAAAATTATAATATGAAAGTTACATGCAACAACTTTCAATAATGCAAAAAAATTTAAAAGTATTGAAAAAGTATCGAGTGAAAAATAGTGAAAAATACTGCACAGTTGGAGAATGCTGACGACGAGGTAAACAAGCCTCAAAACAACTCCAGATAAAACCACCTTTCAGTGATGTTTTAGTATTACAAATTCCAACTCAGAAATTATTACTAATACATTTTTTTCTCTTGTGCATGTTCTTTAACCGCTTCAGCAATGGCTATTTAAATCTTGCACGGGCCAGGAATGGATACCCAATAAACAGCGCAAGACATTTAAATTGTTAAATGGGGTAAAAATGCTGCATAAATACACATTCATATCTTCCGTATTTATTAAGTTATCTTAATGAAACAAAAACTGGTTTAAAGCTCATTAAAGGTAGTACACATCTACAGTATCAACAAAGTGTAAACTATTTTAAAAAACATTGAAATATCACTACTTTTTTTCTCTGTAGCAAAAGCCATTTGTGCGTCGAACGCATCTAATTTGTGAGTCAACTTCTTGTTTGTGCGTACGAACGATATAGCTGCCTCTGCGATATGTTCTCCGGTTCAAGGTTCCATGTTTTCGTTTATATTACAGTGTGATAATGTACTTCTGTGTATTGAAACATGCCAGCTACAAACAAAGCAAACCTCTCTGTCAGCATTTGTATGTGCCTATGTCTTAGAATATTACACAACCGAAGTGTATGGTAGAAGAATGCAGTGATATTTTCATTCAGTCTGAAAAGCTTTCGTGTTCTGTATTGAAAAGCACATTTTAAATGGTTATATCTCAGTGGTAACCATGGCTTCAACTAGCAATGTAGCAAATCAATTAGCTCACCTAGGAAGTGTACAGGCTTCTGAAATTACTTCAGAAAATGTGGAGGACTTTTTGCTGTGTGATAGTGATTTGGATATAGATGGCGGGTTTTCAGATTTTGAAGGGGGTATTGAGGATATAGGTAGCAGTGAGGAAGAAAATGACACTCTTCCTTCAGGTGTTCATGAAGAATCAACATTGTGGAGTGGTGAAAATAACTCCAACACAAATAGACATATCTTCACGAAACACAGCCTCTGGTGTACAACCCCAGGCTCAACTGACTTCTGACAGCCAACCAATTGACATTTTCAGAAATTTTTTTACTGCTGACTTAGTGTCTCATTGTTACGGAAACAAATGTATATGCGAGTAAGGTGAAGGAAGACCTGACCTCTAAAGGCAATTTAGGCCCTAAGAATAGAATTCAGAAGTGAACAGAAGTAACACTGAATGAGATTTACAGGCTACTTGGTCTAATTACACTCATGGGCGTTATTCGTAAACCTACATTACACATGTACTGGTCTACAGATGACATGCTAGCTACTCCATTTTTTGGGAAATGCATGTCAAATAACAGGTTTACTTCCATTTTGCGGTTCCTACATTTCACATGCACAGAAAATGTAAATGATAAGCTACACAAAATCAGGCCAGTTTTTGATATATTATTTCAAAATTTAAAGAAAATTACGTGGCTAGTGAAAAAGTCACTGCTGATGAAAGCTTGATGCTTTGAAAGGGTCGCTTAGGTTGGAAGCAATACATCAAAACAAAGAGGGCCAGATTTGGCATTAGGAGTTTTGATCTTTGTGAAAGTAAAACGGGATATCTTTATAATAGTTGCATATACACTGGTCAAGGGACTGATAATGCTGGAGACAAAGATTTGGGGTTATCTGGCTCCATAGTAATGTACCTGATGGAACCTCTACTTTATCAGGGAAGGACTGTATATTTAGATAATTGGCATAGCTCCCCAAAATTATACATAGCCTTATACAAAAGAAAAACAAATGCAATTGGAACATACGTTCAAATCGTATTGGCTTGCCAAAGGACGTGAATACAAAGGCTCTAAGGAGAGGAGAAATGCAGGTGTCAGCTCCCACCTTTGACGTACATTGCTTGGCAAGACAGGAGGGTAGTTACGGCATTATCCAATTGCAGCTCTAAGATTTTGATGATTGACACTGGAAAAATACATTCTCACACCAAAATGTTAATTTTCAAGCCTGATGTTATTCAGGAATACAATATGCATATGAGGGGTGTGGATCTAGTAGATCAGGTATTGCAAGCATATCCCTCTTTACGAAAAACAGTTAAGTGGTATAAAAAAGTACTTTTGCACCAGTTGGATATAACCATATACAATTGTTTGGTAATTTGGAGAGCTGTAAACCGACGCAAGGCAATGACATACCTGGACTTCCGCATATCAATAGCTCGTAGCCTAATTGAGCAGTATAACATTCAGAGGCCTCTTCATACTGGGGGTAAGAAATCCACAACCCCTGCACCCCTCAGACTTGAAGGAAAAATTTTCCTAAAAGGATACCACCCACCACAAAAAAGTCGTGGCCATTTCGAAAGTGTCTGGTGTGTCGCAAAAAAGGTGCTCGCAAGGAAACCAATATGATTTGCTGTGAATGTGATGTGCCCTTGTGTGTTTATCCATGTTTTGAGGTATACCATTCAAGAAGAAACCTTTAAAGGTAAGCCTTGATATCTTATAGAATTTATTTAAATTTATTATAAAAGAGAAAAATTATAATAATTAGGGATAAATAAGCATTAAATGCATGTACACACAGGACGTCTATTGACGTCCATATCCTTTCTCCTGCATTTTAACATGGACGTCATATGACATCCATATCCCTGAAAGGGTTAAACTAAGGATAATTTCTTATTATGAAGTAACGCAGTTTATTTACAACCAAATTACGGAAGTGTCAACTGCACACACTCTTACTTCAATTACCAAATTTTTGCTTAGAACATGTTTTCTGGACCAATCATCCACATCAACTTGATAACTGCCAGGGATTTCTGGAACAATCGATATTGTAGTTGGAGGTCTGGTGGTTATTTTTAATGAACTTGAAGAAGGGTTTGCTATCTTCAGGAGCTTTAAAGTTCATTACGTGTAGTTCATGTTTCTCAATGTATATGCTTTCCCAGATGTCCAAAAGCTGAAGGAACTGGACTAGGAAAAAATATACATTATAAATACAAACCTCAGCTTTTGAACTTTGAAACTCCTGAAAAGAGCAACCCCCTTTTCAGTTCATGAAAAAAACACCAGAGATCTTCGACAGTCAACAAGTAACTGATGAGGATGATTGGTCCAGGAAACATAACCTAAGTTAAAATTCAGTAAGTGAAGCAAGAATGAATGTACAGTTGACTCCTCAATATTTTGGTTGTAAATTATATTTGCTTAGAATTTCATTTCATTTCACATTTAAGAGTAACTCAGCTGAGTTAAAAATTAGCTTTAAAAAAAAATTGAAGTAAATGCACTCATAAGAGACCATTACTGCTAACTGTATGAGGTACAAACTAAGGTAAAGCACTTGAATATTCCAAAATGCAAAAAATTATACTTCTAGCTTTGGTACTTCAAAAAATGGTATATTACTCTATACACCATTCAACAAATTAATACAGTTCTACTGCTAATAAGAAAAAAATTCTTGTGTTACATTCACATGACTTTCTCTACCCTTTATTGTTTATTACTGGATATATAAATTATTCTTACAAAAGTTTATTTTCCTATCTACTTCATTTTAATTGGGATAAACCTTTATAGAAGTAGCTATATTACCCATTTTGTTAGGGTACAAAGGAAACAGCAATGGTCAAATGTTTAAGAACTGGATGCTATAGGCTGGCCTTAAAATTCCATATTCTTTCCATGCAATCACGAGAAACAACCAAAAATCAGAACTTAAAAAGAATGACAAAGTATTGAACAATTCAAATCACTATAGACACTGAGATGTGTGCAAGGCACAAGTGTGTCCAACTATATGCACTTCAAAATAGAATTCAAGGGGTTTTCTATGTGACAGGGTAATAAAAATTGCAAGATCTATCAAACAACTATTTGTTGACATGCTGATAATATAAAATATGTGATATTCATTCATACTTTTAGTCAGCATGCTCCTAAAGTCAAGTTCATGAATGAAATTAAAAAAGCACATGTTATTAGTTAGGCACACATAGATGCCACAATTTGACAGATCTTCCATTTTTCATGAGAGATAGAGGACTTAATGACAAAATAAGTGTATTTTTGTTTTTTTCATACATGGTGGAAGTGAAATAGGCCTGTGGACTGCGGGACATGGGAGAGTGGATGTAGATGAACAAAAACCTCCAATACTTTTTTGTAATTAAATGCACCGTTAACTAGTTAATCACGTTTAAAAGTAGGAGTATTTGGCAACATGGCACAACATGTTGATTGAGTAGTCTGCTTCTACTGGCGGCGCCTTGAACTATTCCAACACTATAAAACCATTTAAGTAACGTTAGCCATGTATCAAATTCAGATGTTTTGTCGCTGGCATGCGAGACACCAAAAATATTCCGGGAAAAAGTCAGGTTATTGTTCACTGCACTGTATGTAAACATTACCTCAAATTCTACATTCCCACATAAGGACATTCTCCAAGATGGAGCTATAGTGACAACAATAAAGCTGGTGAAATTATTGAAGAATTTGTAAACTCCAACTTAATGAAAATATTACATAGGGATGAAGACCCAAAAACCTATATACACTACTCAGGACCCAATCCAGACATTGCTATTATATCAACTGATTTAGAAGATAAAACTACAAAAAAAAAGTAATCAAAGATAGTAGTAGTGGACATAGAGCCATAATAACAAAAACAGATTTAAATCATCAACCACCTAGAACAAAAGGAAAAATAAAGCCTAAATGGAATTTCAAAAAGGCACACTGGAAAGAATATAAAACAAAAACAAACAAACTTTTCAAAGAAATTAAATTGGAACAAAACATAAACAAAGTAGTGAAAGAACTAAATGCCACAATTTTAAAAGCTGCAAAACAATGTATCCCAAGAGGGAAAATTCACAAATACAAACCCTTCTGGAATGAACAGTTAGCACAACTCAAATCAAAACGAGATAAAACTAGAGAAAAAGCAGAAAGGACACAAGACAAAGCAGATGTTATAGAATGGCGAAAAGCAAATGCACAGTTTAAAACAGGCTATAAAACTGTCAAAAAAACCGAGCTTTGAAGAATTTTTAGACAAACTAGACTATAGAACAAATAGTGCTAAAGTACATAATTGCATCAAACAAATAAAGAGAGAAAACCAACAAAATCAGCCATTAAATGTCGATAATAAACAAATATACTTGGAGAACCTTATAGCAGAAAAATTAGCAACATACTATAAAACTAGCACTATATTAAAAAATAAATACTTAAGAATAGCAACCTCGAAGATACATCTAACTTTCAAAATATCTCCAATGAACCATTCACATTCCCAGAAATAAAGCAAGCAATAAGGACACTAAAAAATAAAAAGAGCCCAGGTTCTGATTAACATACATCCAGGGCTGCTCAAGAATTTAGGACATGAAGCACTCCATACTTTATTAAAAATTTTCAATAAAATCTGGACAACCAGAAATAACATACCAACACTGTGGAAAAATGCAAAACTTACCCATTAAGAAGAAAGGAAAACCAACTCAAATGATAGATAGTTATAGACCAATATCCTCAACATCAAACATAGCAAAACTCTTAGAAAGAATGGTAGCTACAAGACTGACATACTATCTAGAAACACAAAATCCATTAGTCCCTGAACAAGCTGGATTTAGGAAGGACAGCTCAGCAATACACCAGGTTGTAAGACTCACACAGGACATTAAAGAAAATTTCAATAATAATAAAACTACTCTACCACTGTTTGTCGACTTCAAAGATGCGTTTAACACAGTATGGCGAGAAATGCTACTATACAAAATGAAGACATATGGCATATCAGGCCACATGCCAACTGGTTTCAAACCTTCCTATCCCAATGATGGTTTGCAGTACAATACAAAACACCACATCTAAATCGAAACAAATGAGAGTTGGACTACCTCAAGGGTCTGTTACAAGTACTATTCTGTTCAATATATATATATATATATATAGCGACCTAGTAGATGTACTTAAGAAAATAGGTAACATACAAGTAGGAATGTTTGCTGACAACGTGGTAATATGGACTTCAGAAAAGAACAAAAGATCTGAGAAACATTACAAAAACTACAAACAACAATGGAGAATACAATCATAACCCTAGAACAGTGGACTAATAATAACAATATGGAAATAAATACAGGAAAAACTCAATATCAACTATTCACAATGCAGCATAAAACAGAAAATATATGCCTGCAAATCAACAACAAAAAACTACATGAAGCAACTACAACAACGTATCTAGGGATAGAATTAGATCAAAAGCTATCAATGAAAGAACATGTAAACAATGTAACGAATAAAATCAACAAAAGGAACAACATTTTAAAACGTTTAGCACGAATAAAATGGGGTGGAAACATGGACCTTCTTAATAATACATATAAAACATACATAAAACCTAACCTATTGTATGGAGGAGAACTACTAGCAAAAGTAAACAAGAGACTTAAAAGTAAACTAGAAATTTCACAAAATATTCACTAAGAATAATAACAGGAGCTGTAAAAATGACACCAATTACAGTACTACAAAGCTTCACAAAAAATATGGCTATAGAATTGGAACATGAGTTGAAAGCAATTACTGTAGCATAAAAACTGCAAGTCAATAGAAACAGATACAAATGGTACCACTCAGCAGATACTGTAAGTAATGTAAAAACTCAAATAAGTTTCAGAACATATATTAACTTTGTGACGGTTTTGATGTTATTTGTATTTACTTGTGTTTTGCCCCACGTTTGGGAGCCAAATATGCGACAATGTTCTTAATGTTGTTTGAAAGAATGCTACTGTTTATTTGCCGCACGTATAAAAGACAATTTGTCGCGGTCACTTCGTGTTATCTTTTACTGAGAGCCTATTATTGTATTTAATTTTTGGGTTCACTGTCCTCCGGCTAGCTATGATCTCTCGGTCAAGCAAATCTCTTAATCAAAGGGTGTAAACGGAAAGGAGTTTTTATCCAAAGATAACACTGATAAAAAAATTTGTTTTATACTTTTATTGTCGTAACACATTATGCACTTTCACATATTAATCTTGACACTCGCCAAACTGAAACTGTTATAATAACTTATTTACTGCACATTATTAATTTGCGAACTTCAACTTTTTTGTGTAATTAACTTTACGACACTTGAGATTTTTCAGAACTTTTTTATAACTTTGCTACGCGTACACTGCAAATCGATAAACTATGCGACTGTTTCTGTTGAACTCGGCGACGTGTAATGCACAAATGTTTCCGATGGACTGAAGCCGACGTGTAATGTACAAATGTTTCCGATGGACTGGGAGGGATCTACCTTTGACTTAGCTCTTTTTATACTCCTACACCCCGATATGCCTAAAGATTATAACCAAGCTGCTATTGGTTAGTAAAACGCGCCAACATTAGCGTCTATATTTATATCCAATGAAAATTATGAACACATATGCTCTAGGGAAAAATGTTCCAGCAAATTCTAAGAAAAACGCGCCAATATTACGTCATTTGCTCGTCTCTAATAATGATAAACAGCTCACCCCCTCGCTACATTATTGCACGCTATTATTGTCAGTTTCAGTAAGGCCGTATAAACTTACTTCTCGACAATAATTACAATCAACAAACATCTCAAATCAATGTCACACAACAATGCATATTCACACTACAATCACTCTGACATTTACATAATTTGTGATACAAATTACTGCGTCAACTTAAAATACAAGAATATAATTACAACAAATATAATTGCAACAGAGGTAACCAGTCCGATAGAATGTATTGATATACAATATCAGAATGACCTGATATATACAATACATAAACAAAGCAATATGCCAGATGAAATGAGAGCCATAGTAATAGCTATGGAAAATGAAAGATACCCAGAAAAAGAATGGCTCCAAATATATACAGATGGATCCCTCATCAATAAAAAAAATGCTGGTGCAGGAGTATACTGTAAACATTTTGCACAGTATCTAACATTAGATGAAACGTCTAATCACTATGATGGAGAATTAACAGCTATAAAAGCATCATTACAGAATATTTTATATAGACCATACATAAAACAAAAAATAGTCATCTTATCAGACTCAAAATCAGCCATAGATGGAATAGTAAATTACAATAATAAAACAAGAAGAAATAAGAAACCTAATTAAAGCAGTTGAAACTAGAAATCATGTCACTCTACAATGGATACCAGCTCATGTTGGACTTTTGGGCAATGAACATGCGGATCAATTAGCAAAGAAAGGTGCAATACAACAAATAAAACCTGTAAGACAAATAGAAATAAATACACAATTAAATAACATTAAATAACATTTCAAAAGACAACAGAGACTTGATGAAGAAGATACATTAAAGGATAAAGATAATAAGAATATTAAAGATAGAGTTGATATACAAAAAATGCCAAGGAAGACTGCAGTGGGCTTATTTAGTATGGCAACGGCCACGATTGCCTCGCAGAACACCTCTACAAGATAGGATGCCTGCCTACACCCAAGTGCAATCTCTTTGAAGAAGATGTCATCCTGAACAAACAACATCTCGCCAAATGCAAAGGCCTTAAAAGTGATAACTTAGAGACTTCATATTGGGAATCCAGAGGGAAAATGATGCAGATCAATTAATCCCCAGTGCTATTGGTGAACAATATTCCCACGTAATCACAAATATTTTATTTTGTGTGTTTAAACGGCCTGCATATCTGGCCTATTCTGTTTGAGAGGCTTATGCCATGGTAAGGTAACAAACTCACATGGAATTTTACTGATATTCAACAGTTTTAAGGTTTGTGTACACACAATACCTATGTATGTAGTTTAAAAAGGTACATTTTATTATTATGCAATGCCATACTGCAGTGATATTTATTTGACAATGCAATGCTTTACTTGAAATGAAAATAAGTGTTCCGAAGGTTATGGCACTCTTATGTGAAGCACTTCTTACGTTATTAACACCATTATTCTGTCTGGTAATTGCTAAACGTTTAGGAAAGTATAATTTATAATGTGACTTTACACTCCACTGCAATATGCTTGAAGGAAATTTTTTGCAATTGTTTATAGTTTGGCCCAAGCGGGAAGTGTACGCTTCTATTTAATTTTTAATATACCCATTTTAAAATGGGCCTAATGTGCTTCATACCAGCACGTACATCTCGTAATTACCAGTCTAAAAAAAGGAATCTGTATAACATGAGCAGAAGTTTTTAGAAGCAATTTCATCAATGGTTACTCCAATATGATTTAACAATAAGCTTATGAGTGCATAAAAACTTGAGTTGGTGAAATTTGCAACACTAACGTTACTGATAAGATTAGTGTGCGTGAGTATGAGAGACAGATATTAAAATATTTAAAAAAAAACATAGGTAAACATAATTCACACTGCTCTTCATGCCTAATGAATTCCACAGTCACGAACTACCATTATTTACTTAGTAGCTTTAGAAACAAAAAATGACCATAACCTTAATCACTAGCATTTATTAGCATTTACAAGTATGCGAAAACATTGGGATTAATTTAAAATATCTGAACTTGCCTCCAGGATGTAAATTTGAAATAAGAATTTACAGGAAGTGTTCCACCATTTGCTTGTAGACAGGCTTCACACCTTCTTAACCAGTTGTGACGCACCTCGAGAAGACCCCTGGGTTGTTTTCTAATTTCCTCAATTGCAAAGAAAATGCGCTGGTGCAGCTCATCTGCAGTTTCTATTTCACCCCTGTACACTTTGTTTTTCATGTCCCAGAAATAAAAATCTAGGGGATTCAAGTCTGGCAATCTGGCAGGTCAAGCCACAGGTCCAAATCGACCAATCCAACGGTTTGAAAAAGTCTTCGTCAAGTGACGATGGACTGCAAGAGTGATGTGGGGTAGTGCATCATCATGAAGGAACCACATCTTCCTCCTTAACTCCAACGGGATGTCCTCCAACAGATTAGGCAATTGGTACTTCAAAGATCACCGATAACAGTTAAGCATGGTGGAAGGACGAATGGTCCAATAAGATGATCTCCAATTATGCCAGCCCAAACATTAATCGAGAATCTATGCTGAAAATTCTGCTGTTATATAGTTCTCGGGCTCTCCGCTGTTAGTGTGTTTTTTTTTTTTTTTTGTGAAAGTTCGTAATGTCACTTCGCGTAAAACAGGCCTCGTCTGTCACCAACACATTTGTTGTAAAATCTGGATTTTGTGCAAACTGACAAAGCAGCCACTCGGAAAACGCAACACATAGATGGTTATTTGGGAATAAACATTGTACTTGCTGGATGTGATATGGGCGTAATAACTGTTCTTTAATAATTCTAAGTACAATCCAGTACGACATCCCCACTGTGCGAGCGATATCGCGATTGCTCCGATAAGGATTTTCATCAACCAAATTTAACTCTTCCTCTTCCATGTTGATAATTTCGTCAGGTCGTTGTCACCCTTGATTACGGCAACAAATAAGTCTGCACTTGGCACAATCCTGTTAGGAAATCTTTCAGCATAGAGCCGTTGAGCAGATTGAGAATTGCATTGTATTTCTCTGTAAATTAAGATCATGTCCAGATATTCGGACGTTGAAAATCGCGGCATAGTGTATATCATTCTGTAACAAGATTTTCTATCCTTTGTTTGTTTTTCTTTTATCCACGTCTCCTTTAACTGCTCTGATCTTAACTTGTGGCTTTGACATAAAAACAATTGCATGCAATTAAGTAAACATTCCCGCGACCTACACCGATATCGGAAGAAAGTAAACGTAGCTGATACACTGTTGCCAGTTCTAACAAAACTAAGGAGGCAACAAATTATGTACTTTTAAATTTAATTTATACAAAAACTGTTCATTCTATTGAAATACGCCAAAAAAAAAAGGTCGTTTATTCCATTTTCTATGAATATAGTCGTAAATTAAGAACCTTTAATTAACAGTAATCCAGCAAGGTAATGGTAAATTTTTTTTGGATAAAAGCATGTTTTACTCAAAAACGGGGCATTTAATTACAAAACTGTGTTGGAGGTTTTTGTTCATTTACATCCACTCTCCCACCTCACCCAGTCTGCAGGACTATTTCACTTCCACCCTGTATAGTACTATAAAACCTCAAAAAATTGGGAATAGAGAGAACTCACACATAATTTAAATTTTTAAAAATTCATTGCATCTGAAAAATATATTTTCACTCACTTTGTTAAACTGTTTGGTTTATAACATTACAAAAATTTCAGCTATCTAACTTTAATAGTTTCTGAGAAAAAATGCACCTAAAGCTGTACAATTTAAACTTTCAGAAAAAACTAAGTAATGTGGGGCTGTGACCCAGGTAATGCAATATTTAAATCACCATTTAAAGGGCTTAAACATTAAGAATACTTGTGAAGTGATACATCATTGGATTCAGAAAATCTTGTAGATTTTTTTATAAGAGACAAAACAAAAAATTGGTTATATGAGCCATTTAAATGTCCTTGTACCCTTAATGACATATATCTAAGAAATGGCTTATGCTACAAAAAAAGTTATTTGAAATAAATTCCATGTTTTTGCCTATCGCTTAATGTTTTCAAGTTATACAAGATTATACAAAATTACTTTCAAATGAAGAGGACTTAGCGTCTATTCTCAGAACATTCAAGATATACATTTTATTTACCATGTAAATATCTTTAATAATGGGTATTTTAATCCAAATCGTTAGAGCCATTTTTTAGAAAATAAAAAATTTTGAAAAATGTTCAATGCACAAGGGCAGACTGAAAAGTAACGCACAAAAAAGTTTTTTACAAAAAAAGTTTAATAGTTAAGACAACAACAAAAATCACAAATGAACTTACACCTTTTACCTGCTTTTCGACATAGTCACCAAGTTTCTCAACACATTTCTCCCATCATGATATCAGTTTCAATATGCCCTGTTTGTAGAAGTCCGTTTCCTTGGAGTATAGCCAACTGCGGACTGCTGATTTCACTTCCGCATCTGTCGCAAAGTGTTGGGCAGCCAGGAATTTCTTCATGGGATCAAACAGATGAAAGTCCAACAGTGCAAGGTCCGGACTGTATGGTGGGTACTGGAGCACCTCCCAACCAAATTTGGTGATTTTCTGATGAACAGCAGCAACTTGGGGGCAAGCATTGTCATGAAGAATTTTGACATCGTCAGCATTCAAGTTGTGATGTTTGTCACGAAGGGCATGATGCAACTTCACCAAAGTTTTCATATAGGCTGCAGCATTCACAGTGGTCCCTTGTTCAGCAAAATCCACCAATACAACGCCATGCATATCCCAGAACACTGTCACAAGCACTTTCCAAGTAGATTGAGTCACTTTGAATTTTTTCTTCACTGGAGAACCAGCATGTTTCCACTCCATACTTGCCTGCTTGGTTTTGGGCATGTAGTGGTATGCCCATGACAATTCCTTTCAGAAAGTCATGCCATTCTGCAGTGTACCGCGTTAAGTGATCCAAGCTCATCATCATTCGCTGGCCCTTGTGATTGTCTATCAGGTTCTTAGGCACCCAGCGAGCACTAACTTTACAAAATTTGCGGCGGTATTACTTATAATGTTTGTGTATGTGTGTTTACTCCACGTGGTGAAGCCATTTTGTGACGTGATTCTTTGCTAGGTTTGTTAGCTCCATCTGGTGTCAGCAATTTGCGGCAGTATTAGTTTTTGTTTGAAAGAATGCTACTGTTATTTTATTTAATTTTTGGTTCACTGTCCTCCGGCTAGCTATTATCCTTTTGGGTCGAGCACTTCTCTTTATACAGGTTGTGTAAACGGAAAGGAGTCATTTATCCAAAGATAACACTGATGAAAGAATTTGTTTTACACTTTTTATGGTCGAACACATTCACTATCACATTTACACATTGATCTTGACACTCGCCAAACTGAAACTGTTATAATAACTTCATTACTTATCATTCTTAATTCGCGTACTTCAACTTTTTGTATAATTAACTTTACAACACGAGATTTTTCATAACTCTGCTTCGCGTAACCTGCGAATCGATAGCCAACGTATACTGTACAAATATTTCTGCTGGACTGAAGGCGACGTGTAACATACAAATGTTTTCGACAAACTGAAGGACTTTACCTCTAACCTAGCCCTTTTTATACTCCTACACCCCGATATGCCTAAAGATTATAACTGAACTGCTATTGGCTAATAAAATGCGCCAACATTAGCGTCCATTTTTATATCCAATGAAAATTATGAATACATATGCTCTAGGGAGAATGTTCCAGAAAATTCTAAAGAAAAAAACGCACCAATATTACGTAACTTCCTCGTCTCTAATAATGATAAACAGCTCACCCCCTCGCTGCATTATTACACGCTATTATTGTCAGTTTCAGTAAGGCAGTATAAACTTACTTCTCAACAATAATTACAATCAACAAATATCTCAAATCAATGTCACATAAAAATGCATATTCACATTATAATCATTCTTTACATTTAAATAATTTGTGATACAAATTACTGCATCAAATTTCAACATGTCATGAACAATATCGTATACTGCATCATAGGAAATGTTGAACTGTTGCGATAAGGTTTGCAGTTGCACACGCCGGTCATTCAAAATTGCCGCTGCAATGCCTCTGATGTTCTGCGGGGTTGCAGCTGTTACCGGCCTCCCGGAGCGTGGCGAATCACTAAGGTTCACACGGCCCTCTAGGAAGCATGCACACCACCTGAAGACATTGCTATGGTCCATACAATCATCCCCATACATGCCACACATGTCCCTGTGAATATCACTCGGTTTATGCCCTTTGACCCACAAATAATGAATCACACCTCTCTGCTCTTCACACGTGGATGACGGTAACATGCACGCCATCTTTGTTGCATATTTCACGCTTCTCTCGCTAGAGCTGTACATGAAACAAAAAATACCCTCTCTAGTGAAAACTTCAAACTATATCTGTGTGAAATTGCAACATTCCAGCTGCAATACCAAGGCAGAAACAAATTATTATGCGTTACTTTTCGATCTGCCCTCATAAATGGTAGTTGGGGTGGGGGATTTTCTTGAAAATCTCCATGTCACATCTTTAGAAGATACTGAACTTAAATACCAAGTTTGGTGCTAAACCGACGTTTCATTTTTGAATCTCTCTCTCTCACACGCATGCACCTTTTTTTAAAAATGCTTTTTTGAGTTCAGGGAGCCTCCAAACATATATTTCCGTGGAATCTCGACATCTAAATTTTGGGTGGAATAAATACTTCTCTTACTTAATGTATGTAGTAGAGAAAGTAAAAACAACTGCCAAACAAGAAATAAAGAAATTTAGAAATGGTCCTGAATTTAGGCTGTTTAACAATCAAGGTGTTTTCTTTGGTACAATTTCCATCTATGTTCTAGCAATACTGCATGCAACAAATTTGATGATCTTACCTAGCTCCACATAGCAGTTGATTACACCACTCACTAGCCTTGTGTTTATAGTTTCACCATTTCTTTCACGCTCTATCAGCTTCAACACTGCATTAGTAACCTGTGTTCAAAAACAAAAAGTTTCATAAATTAATTTGTAAAATGCAATGCATGGTACAGTTAAAAAGACACATGCTATCATTTGCATGAAACAAACAACAGCATTGCTACTAACTGTAAACATTTAAGGGCTGTATTTGCTAACATCTGTAACCCAGTTACCTCAGATTTTAGTAGCAAAATTCTCCAACATTACCTTGGATATTTGAGATTATGTCAGATTCAAATTTTACCAGAGAAGGATTGTCCAGTAAAGTAGGAAAACCATGGTATTCAGTAAGGCTAAGATAGTTATATAGTAACATCTTTTTTCTTTTTGATTAAAACATATGCAGGAAATAATGTCTCCCGAGTCTGAAAATCTAAATTTTATAGTGCATTTTTTTTTGTATTATGGATATTTTTGTTATCCCATAATATTTAGAGTGTTTCATTATAATTGTACATATTTTTCGATTTTCACAGGAAAACTTAAAATATATAATTTATTTATAACCTTTTTAAAAATAAAAAAAAAAAAAAAAAATTACAAACTGGATTCATTCTTGTTGGATATTGTAAGCTAACAGTAACAAACATATTGAATGACTGCTAATCTCATCAAACATAAACCCATGACCATAGCAGATACTACTCTAAATGTTTGTCTGCAAACATAAGATACATAGATTTAGTAGCGCACTAAGAATAACTAAGATTACAAATACTGTATAAACACTGTTCTTGTATATAAATATTGTATTGCATATCATGATGGGATGAATATGGTAGAGTTCAAGGCATTTTTAGGCTTTTAATTATTCAGTCTCTCTGCATTCCTATTCAGTTTTGATTATGAATGTTGAATGGCTGGATGTCACATTTCTGTGCTCATACTTGTTATAGTTAAACTCCAGTGTTCACTTGTAGAAAAATACCACCAGTGAAATTACGGTTATCTACTCATTTCAGTAAATATATATGTGAAAATGAAGGTGTGCTTACTACAGACAGGCTTGTGTTATTTGGTGTTGTGTGTGAAAGATGTATAAATGCAGCAACTCATTTTCAAGTGATGTAACATTTAAAAACACATGGTGTCTACTGCCTTGAAGGTTTAAAATTCCAGTATATCTCCAGTACCAGTTTTGGCAAACTTCCAGTACTGCATCGTCATATTGCAGTAAAAATGCAGCAGTATTCAAATGTGTGTTGTGACTAGCTTAACATCTTTACTGGTTTTATTTGTTTCTGCAGGTGTAATATGAAGCTGCATTTATTACTAGCTGCCATACCCAATGTTGCTTTCTAAATTTCAAATTATGATTTAATTATATATTCACACTGTATTTTTTATGCAATTATTGTACATGATCTAGAACATCTTTTATGATGAATTCTCCCATTTACCGCTTAGAACTGTAATGAATAATAAGGCTTTCACGGCTGGTGTCACAACTAAGTAAGAAATATCCTGGGCATGAAGGCCGTGGTCCACTGGGCTGAAGAAGGAGCAGCCCAGTTGATCAAGGCCTACAAGCCCGGGATATTTCATTAGAACTGTAATGTTTTCATGCTATTAATAATAATGGACCAAAAAATCACTGATATTCACAGAAATGAGAATGTAATATCAGCAGATTTTGTATTTCTAATCTTAGCCTCCCCGCAACAGCTCAAAAAATCTGGAAATGTTGTATAACTTGTACAAAATTTTAAGGGTGAAAGATGGTCCAAATGTTTGAGTAATTTTTACATAAGATAAAAAATTATTGAAAAAACTATCATGCAAACAATAACATTCAAAAAATATTTATTTGTTTAACAGATTCTCCAAGAATCAATCACTGAAAATTCAATTTGAAATAAATCAATGCTATATGGATGTTTCATCTAATTTTTACAGTAAGTAATCACTAATTCCAGTATAATTTCAGGATATCCAACATGCAAAAAAAAAAATTCAAGTACATTTTAAGTATCAGTAGACACCTTGAAAGCAAAACATTAAGAAACGTTTGCTGAAAAAAAGATCTAAACTGTATATAATAAAAGTAAATAGCCCAAACAAAGCAACTTATTCAACTTTCGGTCCCCAGTTATCAGCCTTTAATAAGGACCTATGTGAGACTTTTACTAGTGCTGACATTACGCCATATAAATTATGTCCTATGTGAGACTTTCACTAGTGCTGACATTACGCTATATAAATTATGTCCTAAATTATGTACATTCTTAGAAACATACACAAAACAAGCTATACCACATGAGTCTACTCTTCACAGACATTATGTTCCTTTAATTTATGAAAGAACAGTACAAGAAATTTGTGATTTTATTAACCCAACTGCATCATATTTAAATGCCTACTCAACTAACCAAGGAATCAGATTTAAATCCTCTAGCAGAGAGGGTAGTAACAGCTTAATGCTTAAAATCATGTAAAATCTACCAATAAGAGTTTTTTGCTGAAAATTTGAGTGCATAATATTAAAAGCATAAACTCACCAGTGCTGTTGTCCTAGTACTGTTGTGTGTGATAGACTTCAAAATAATCCTTAAATGAAGAGCAGCATCATCTCTTTTACTTACAGTTGGGGTATCAAGGCACTGGTTTTTGCTCCAGTACAATTGAATACGTGATTTTCACACTTGATGCATCAAACTAACAATATAGGTTTTCTGCCGTAGTGTTAGCCATTTTTCACGCCCTTCAACATCTTTCTGTTGGATTGTTCAACTACCTCATTGCATAAGCATTAGTTTCGTAACACGTTTTGTCAAACAATAGTTTCATGTATTCCGAAACAATTGAAAGCACAGATGACATTTGTGATGCATGCTTGTTCAGTAAGTCTTTACAAACACCACTATTTGCAGTAAAAGGGTAGAGAATGGGGTTATTGTTGGTTTTAGTCCAATTGCAGTACCTGCTTTTTTCTGCATCCTAATATGAACGTGTTTCGAAGGGCCGGGCACGTCATCATTGGTTTCATAATTAATTTCCTCGCTGCTTTCTGAACTAGATTCATTAACACTGTCACTAGAACTTTCTTCAGTCTCTGTTTCATATTCAGAGAAATCATCACTTTCACTATCACTCTCTAATACACTTTGTATCAGTTTCTCAAACCCTCTTTGTAATCCACATGGATTCTTTTCGCGGTCATGATGGCTACTGATGCAAGTGCAGGGAGAATATAGTTCCTTGATTAAAACTCAGTTGGTGAGATCATACTGCAGGAATGACAAACATCACATGTCAACACTTCATTCGGAACGTATACAACTGACATCTGTGAGAAGTAACCTAAACTACATGTAGTTATGTAGAGCAGTGCAGCATTGTGAGCTGAGCTCATCATATGATTCATATGCCAAAAAAGCGTGTGTGAGACCTGGTCATCAAATGTTGCGAATGGATTAAAGATAATCTAATGTGGGTTAGTTTGGATGAAACTCCAGATGCATGTAAGCGATCTGTATGCAATGTAATTGTTGGTACACACTATCAAAATGAAATTTCAAAGCTTATTTTCTAACAGTAGAAGAAATAGTAACAACAAATCATTCCACTATCACGAAAGTGTTCAATAACACAATTTTATTGTGGCCAGAGGAAATTAAATATGAAAATGTAGTTTTGCTCTTATCAGATGCTACCTGCTATATGGCTAAGGCAGGTAGGGGACTAAAACTTTTGTATAATGAATTATTCATGTAACATGCTTGGCACATGTAATACACCGTCTGAGTAAAATGGTGCACTTAAATTTTCCTATTGTTGATTCTTGAATTTCAAGCATAAAAAAGGCTTTTCTTAAATCTCCAAGTAGAATCAATGTGTTTAAACAGTATGCACTGGAAATTCCACTTCCTCCTGAACCATTGTGAGATGGGGGACCTGATTATAGGATGCTATATATTATTGTAACGATTTTCACATTTGGAAAAGATACTACAAGAACTAAATGAAAAAGAAGCAGAAAGCATTGTTGAAGTGAAAAGTGTTATATGTAGGATGGAATAGAGGAATTGATTTACATTAAGTCACTTTTAAATTGCTTTCCTACAGCCATCACAGCACTTTAATGAAATGACATACCATTGATTACAAATATGAGTGTAATAGGAAATCTCTTACTGGAGCTTAAATTTACACAGGTGAAACTGAAAAGAAAGTAGTAGAAAAATTTAACTATGTACTATTTTGCAGTAACATACATTACTACATATTGCCAGTATCTTGTTTGGTAAAATGGAAAGCAAATTGTGCGACACTGAAGAAACATTGTCACTGGAAGAGATAGCAAACTTTAATTATGCATCTATAATGTCTGTTGTAGGCAAATGTTTTTCTCAATACAAATCAATTCTTAGAAGCAACAGAGAATCGTTTCTGTTTTCAAACCTTAAAATGATTCCGTTATAAACTGCAATGGAAGGAATTAAGTTCCAATTCCAGTCCACAAAATTGGTGAGTTGTACAACAGCATTTTTATTGCTTTGGTAGATTATACAATATGTTCACTTAGGTTTTCAGTGTAAAAAAATAATGAATAAAAGAACATTATTTCAGCATTTTTGTGAAGTTTTGGATAGTATATATTTTCTGAGTTGTGAGCCATGTTGGCTCCCTCCTCACAGAATGATTTACGCTGCTGATCGATACTGACTTCTACAAGAAAGCTGCCAGCAAACTTGACGTCCATCTGCGCCTGGCTGAAAGTAAATACCACCATCTTCCTGCATTACCGGCCGCCGGCACATTGCAACTTTCTAGTCAAAAGATGGCAGTGCAAATGGACTGGCATGGCACTGCATATGTTCCTGACGTCATGTCACGTGTTGGGTGGCCTGAGCGACCCCGGGTGCAAGGAAGGCGAGCTGAAGAGAGCAGAAAGTCTGAGTTTGTTGGCTGTTTGGGAAGCAATGCATCGAGACTGGCTCTAGTAAAGCATTGCCATGCACATGCCATTTTTCGGCTATGTCTAAATTTCTACTATAAAATCTTTTTAATAACTAACTTTCCAAATTGAAACATTCAGTGCATGTGCTGACTTCCTTTAACTTATCGGATTAGAGTGAAAATAATTCATTTTAAATCACATTGTAAATTTCTTTATTATGAAGGAGTAATGCAAGAGAAACTAAAGCTTGATAGTGATAGTTAAATGCACTAAAGCTAATTTATAATGTGTAAACTTGATCAAATATTTTGTATTATAAAGAATATAGTTCTATGCTTTAGCTGCAAGAAATCAAATGTTTATTGAGTTTAGCAGTTGCTTGGTGAATCCTCAAATTCATTTCCTTTCCTACTTTGTCACAAGATTTAAATAATTTGTAACATCTGGGGACACTTCGTGTTTCGAAGGGTTTATAAAATGGACCCAGCACTGTAACAATATGATCATTAGATAATTTGTATTTAGTTACCTTTCCTTTTATTTCCTAATGTTACAAAAATAGCAGACCGCTGCAGTTGATAGTGCACATGTACCTATCTTAAATCACATAATTAAATACATATTTTGCATTTTTTTAATGTATAATTATTCTAGCCCTAGTAACCAGTGTAAAACATGGTGCCTTGGCAACTGGAATATACAATTAATGAAAGAGAAAATACAGTAATGAAAATATTACTAAAAGTAGGCAAGTAAGCCTTCTAAATAGACAAAATGGTTCATCACATATTTTGAGTGCTGTATTGATTTTGTGACAGACTTTACTTTTAAACTTGTATAACAATAGCACATTGCAACAGCTCTGTAGAAACACACCTTTTTGTTTTTGTTTGTTAATTCATTTATAAAAAGACATTAATGACAGCAAGTTACAACAGTTTTCATTTCCTAATTTATTTATAAAGTACCATTTGGTTTATTTTAACATTTCACTATTATTAATGTTCATTGTTGGATAAAGTCTGTTTTGAATTACCTCAAAACTCATTTTAAACTTACCATGAATAAGTCATGATAGAAAGAATTTGAATTTAATTGCTTCATGTGACACATCCATATGTGATGCAAAATGCTTCAGTCATTATTTATAAACTAATGTATAAAACGCTATATTTAAATTATTATCCTTATTGGTTTTATTTTTCGGGTTAATTCTTTTATGGTTGATTGCTGTAATGCAGACCATTCATTACTTGATGTTTAAGGTTGTTCTCAAAGCTTCTTGCTACCCATTTTTTGTGTTTGAGTATGATTATAAGGATTGTGTCACATAACCACACAGCACCATAAATAGCTACATGATTGGTTTTAAGCAAATGGTTTGTGAGTAAGCTGTTGCAGTGATCAGAGGCACCGTCTATCTTCTCCTGGAGTAATGTCTACATTACATGATGTGAGATTCTGCATTTTTGTTTCAAATTGAATGTGTTTAAGTGAAATATTTGTGACGTGAGAGCAGAATAGTTGTGTGGCTATTTAAGCTTACCTCTGAATCGTATCTCTCAGAAGCGATTTAGCAGTTAATTATAGATTCATCCCTAGTGATACACTAAAACATCAAATCTCCCAAGTTCTTTATACCACCTACCAGCTACCAGCTACCAGCTTTCGGCCATCATAGTTTTACCACAGACCACTTTTCTGTCCATTAGCAGGTAGAGTTTCTGCTATTATCTTTTTATAATATTAATTGTAAACCATGCACAACAAGCCAAACCAGCCAACACTACTCAGCTATTTGGAAATTATCATACAGTCAAAATGGGGTAGTTAATTATAAACAAGTAAGGCTTTTTTATTTCTTACTAAGTCAGCTTTAACTCTACAGTACTACCCTGCATTTCCATTTTCACATCGTTTATGGCACTTTCTGTTGGTTGCCTCAGATTTCCTATGTTTACGTTTTCCTTGGGTTTATGTTTTTGAAATTTTATGTTTCACACCGTTTATGGCATGCCAGGCAGTTTGAGTGGGAAAAAAATTGAAGTAAAATGGCAATCAGAAATGCTTAACCTTCATCATAAGGCTTCTGCGTTCCCATGCGGCCAGATGTGATGATGCAGTCACCCAAGTTTTGCAATCTGTAGCGCACAGTTATCGTTCATACCTTGAGATTATTAAGCGAATCTGCATTCATTGTGCTAAATTTTTTTCATTTGATGTTTACTGATTTTGTTGCTGCAGTTGCTGAAGCTAATTTTGGTGATTCATTACACTTATTTTTTGTTTTTCTCATTGATTCGTTACATTTATTTTTTGTTTCTCTTGTTGGTTGTTATCCGAGTGCAGTGGTCAGCTATTTGTCACTATCTCGTCATTGTTTTTTGTTAATCCTTGTTGTTTTATCGTGAAAGTTTATGTTTTGTGTTGATAATGGAAAAAAAAAGAAAGAAAAACAGACTTTTCACTATTGAAGAGAAGATTTGGATCTTGGAGAAGGTAGATTTGTACTGGGGAACACATATTGCACTTGCATGTCAGTTGCAGTTTTCTGTGTCCACATTGATAATAAAAAGCAGTCAACTATAAGTTCCAGTGCTTCAGAATGTGGGCCAAACTCCAAGAAACAAATGTATGCAACATATTCAAAATATGAGGAACTGCAAGAAATCGTGAACAGCTGATTTGCAACTACAAGAGCAGTAGGCATCCCATTTGATGGAATGGTTTTAAGAGAAAAAGCACAAAGGGTGACCAACATGCTTAGAATTGAAAATTCAGTGTTCCTAATGGCTGGATCAACCACTTCAAAAACAGGCACAACATAACCTATAAAACTGCCTGCGGAGAGTCAAATGTAGTTAATGGTGATACTGTGGAAGAATGGATTGGTGGAAAATTGCAGGAGCTTACCAGGAAATACAAACCCAGGGACATTTTTAATTTGTATGAAACTGGGCTGTTTTTTGGTGTGTTGTTCTGCAAAACTTTAGCATTTAAAGGTGATAACTGCCATGGTGGGAAGCATAGTAAAATGAGGTTAATAGTTTTGTTGGGAGTCAATGCTATGGCTCTGAGAAGCGCCACCCTTTTGTAATAGAGAAGGCCAGGAAGCCTCATTGCTTTAAAAATGTGCAGTCATTGCCAACCTCTTATGATGCCAATCAAAATACTTGGATGACTTTTGATCTTTTTCAACAGCAGTTGGCTGCTTTGGATGCAAGAATGGGGGCACAAAATAGGAAAATCCTACTTTTCATCAACCGTACCTAAGGAATGTTCAATTTGAGTTCCTTCCAGCTAACTGTACTAGTAAGCTGCAGCCAATGGATTTGGGGTTATACACTCTTTCAAAAAAAAAAAAAGTTATTTCTTAACAATGCTGTCAATTGCCAGGATCATATTGGTGCCGCCGGTATGCCGGAATTTTGTTCGGCAGGAGTTCTTTTACATGCTAGTAAATCTACTGATATGGAGCTGTCGCTTTTAAGCACACTTAAAAACCATTGCCACACCAGATTTGAACCAGCGACCAGAAGGCAGAGTTCAGTGAGTTTTGTGCCTAATGGATAACGGAAAGGATCCTGCATCTTTCAAGGCATCAATCTTGGATGCACTCCTTTTCATTGCCAAGTCATGGAAGGCTGTGAAGCTGTCTACTTCCTCAAACTGCTTTTTGAAAGCAAGATTTTCCAAGAACTGCACCAACTGCAGAGGAGGGAGGAGGAGGCTTGCTTCCTGCTAATTGCAAAACGTTAGAGTCAAACTGCACTTTTCAAGACTTTCTGCAGGTGGATGATGCCGTGATTACTAATGAGGAAAGAGATGTGGACTTTGTCACAGAACGAAAGGCAGACAAATCCACCATCAATGAAAAAGTGAAGTGGTGGACACCACTACCAGTGCTGAGGCATGTGCAGCGGTAGAAGTTTTGTGTAGAAATTATCATCTCTTACGGGAGCTGAAAATAATTTTGACAATCTGTATGAACTTGAAAGATAAATAGAAGATATAAGAAAGTAAAGGTCCAAACAGAAATCCATTTAGGATTATTTTAGGACAAAACAGTAATTGTTTCCATTCTGACATAACAGCTCATTCATATTGTTATTTCTATACTATGTACATAGTTATTAAAGTTTGAAAATTTCATGTAGAAGGATATTTATTATATCTTAGGTAATTTCATTTCCATACTATAAAAAAATACCAAATTAAAAGGATGTGAGTATTACAGAATACTTAACTGCACTTCTCCTAGCCAATGAATAAGCAGAATTACAAAGGCAGTGTAGTATCAGCAATTGGTTTACACTCTGGATATTTGAGGTAAGTACTAGGAATAAGAACAAAACAATCTGTAATTATTAACAATGTGCATTTGGGAAATGTTAACGTCTTTCTCAAGGCATTTTTACCTATGCAAGTGGTTTTCCACAATTTGCACTTTCACCCCATTACACCACTATTCCCCTGGTGTAAAAGAGGGGTAATACTGTACTTGTCTTCGAACTTCATCCATTGTAAAATTATCCCCCTGTTTGAAATATGAAGTGGTGCTTTTGCTGCTTATACCAACTTAATTTTAATAGGTCTTGCTTAGCTGTACTATATATAAAGGTATATTCACTTACCTGTTTGTTCAACTGTCTGAAGAGATTATCCCTCCAAGTGACAAGTGCAAGTTGATATATCTCATATATTCCTTTGCGGCCCTCTTCACACTCCCGTCTCACCCAATGCCTGTATTGAAAACCAAATGTTTACTTTAATACACCTTCTCATGAGGCATAATTATTAGAATAACTTATGGGAAATAACTCACCTGTTCAGGTAAGCACAGACACCATTTAACACTTTTGAACTAAATTGATATTCCTCCCATTGTCGAGTATAGAACTGAAGTACATCTTCATCCATGAGATCAATTCCATCCTGAAACATACAACATCCAGTCTGTTAGGTTCATCAATACAGAGAAGAAACAAATATCAAAATGTGCTTATTCAACTCTTAACCTTCACGCTTGGGATGCAGGCATAACTGCAAGTGCCCGAAGGTAAGGTAAACATCAACTGAGCATTTATGGCTGAATCTATTTAATGTTTGCACAATCATTATCAGAAATATGCACGGAATTGATTCATAAACAGTTTAAAGCACATTTAAGGGGGATTCCCAGCTTCAAGTTTATGACATTGTACATCTGCAAGTGTGAGGAGTTATGCTTTCTTAAAGATTTTTACATGATGTGCAAAGATGGCATCGAAATGAACACTGACAGTGAGTGAAAAAAATGTCAATGTTCAATTACTTCTGTGAGAATCCTTATTTCAAGTCATTTGACCCAGAAGAAGAAAGCAGTATAGAAGCTACTTTGCAGAAAGCTGTGTGTAATAAAGTCGCATGTAGCTTGAGTGATGACAGTGGTGAGTACTCAGATTCACACTTAATACATACTGTTACCAATAAATTGGCAAGCCTTATTTCCATCCAGATAAGTATTAATCACTTTATAACACTCAGAAAACCTACTTAAACTGAACCTGTGAGTGTATAAAACAAATGCATATATGTTAGCATTTATATAGCTTGGTGTAACTTTCAGCATATAGACCATTTTTGCACCCAGCACCTTAGTAAATGTTTTCAAAATCGTATATGATCATTTATATTTACACAAAATTTGTAATAATGTGCATGAATGTGTTAATAGCATAATAAAATATTTTCAATTTTAGAACAATTATTAGGGATGGAAATTTTTAGCATTTTGAAAATCACAAACTTAGCATTTTGATTTGTAGACTTATCATTTATACATTTGCAATTTAACATTTTATAACATTTTGAAGAAAAACAAACAATTTGAGTTAATTCTTATAGGAAATGCATTTTGAAATAACATTAATGTGACATTAAAATCACATTTATAAAGGTTTAATAGTCGGACAAAACTGCATACAGGAGTTAAATTAACATACGTTAAAGCAACAGAGAGAAAAATAGAACAAATTGATACAGGATAAAGCATAACAAAGAGAAATTTATTCCTACTGATGCAAAACTATAATAAAAAGAAAATACTCAAAATTAACTAAGTCATGCAATTTCATGAATTAGTAACAATGTTGCATGAAATCAGAGAATATACCTCAACATTTTCATTTATCATTCTGTTATCCTATCATTTACAATTAAATTGTGTTTATTGAAATATCTCTCAGCATCTATGCAAGAATACAAAACAAATAATCAAATCCATTTTAACCACCCAAAAAATGGATTATTTTTTTTACTTTCACTTAAATATTTCAAATGTACCGACTGTATTCTGTCTCCAGTGACAGGTTTAAAAAGCTTACCACCCTCTTGGAAAAAATCTGATGTGTTACACTCACATGACTTTCTCTACTCTTGTACAAACTATTTTTACAAACGCTTATTCTCCATCTACTTCATGTTAATCGAGATAAACATTTGCAAACTCTATCTTATTGCTAATTTTCTTGTAGATGTAGGGAAAAATATATTTACAAGGGCAATATAGAAAAACAGTAGCCTTTAAGCACATACATATCTCTTAATAGCTGGTTGCTAGGTGCAAAACCATTCCCTTTGCCACAGATTATAACTCTTTGCATATCCAAGACAAAAAAATGAATAACAAATTCCCATTTGAGAAAATAAGTATTGAAAAATTTAAGGGAATAACAAGCAATATCTCGAAAATGGTTCACTCAACAAAAAATGTATATGACATAAATTGTGTATTTTAACGCGATCTACATTTTTTGTGTAGTAAAATTTTGTCTATCTCTTATGGTTTACCAGTTATGCAAAAGTCGTTCACAATAAAGAATAATTTTGGAGACATTCCCAGAAAATTCAGGATATACATTTTATTTGTCATAAAAATATCTTAAACATATGATATTTTAATCAAAATCGTTAGAGCCATTTTTGAGAAAATTAAAATTTTCAAAAAATCTTCCATGTAAAGGGTACTCTGGGGTAGGGGGATTTTCTTGAAAACCTTCGTGTCGCATCCTTGGAAGTTACTGAACCCAAATACCAAGTTTGGTGTTTATCCGACTGTTCATTTCTGAGTTATGCTGTTCACAGACACACACACAGACACACACACACACAGACAGACACACACACGAACATGTTTCCAAAAATGCTTTTTTTGGATTCAGGGGGTCTCAAAACATGTATTTCCGGTGAAATCTCGGTATCGAAATTTTGGGTGGAATACAATACTTCCCCTACTTACTATATGTAGTAGAGAAAGTAAAAATGAATAAAGAATTCCCATTTGAGAAAATAAGTATTGAAAAATTTAAGGGAATAACAAGCAATATCTCGAAAATGGTTCACTCAACAAAAATTGTGTATTTTAACGTGATCTACTTTTTTGTGTAGTAAAATTTTGTCTATCTCTTATGGTTTACCAGTTATGCAAAAATCGTTCACAATAAAGAATACTCTTGGAGACATTCCCAGGAAATTCAAGATATACATTTTATTTGTCATGAAAATATCTTAAACATATGATATTTTAATCAAAATCGTTAGAGCCATTTTTCAGAAAATGAAAATTTTCAAAAAATGTTCCATGTAAAGGGTACTCTGGGGTGGGGGGATTTTCTTGAAAACCTTTGTGTCGCATCCTTGGAAGATACTGAATCTAAATATCAAGTTTGGTGTTTATCCGACTTTTCGTTTCTGAGTTATGGTGTTCACAGACAGACACACACACAGACACACACGGACATGTTTCCAAAAATGCTTTTTTTGGATTCAGGGTGTCTCAAAACATGTATTTCCGGTGAAATCTCGGTATCGAATTTTTGGGTGGAATACAATACTTCCCCTACTTACTATACGTAGTAGAGAAAGTAAAAATTGTCACTATTTGACCAATCTGGACAAAACATTAGACACTTGGGCTATACACAAGTACAAGTTGCAGACTGCTTAAAACTTTCAAAAATCAACCCTATCGTCATTTTCATCCCCGTGCTTATAGAATGTACCAATGCAATGCAGGTTAGGACAGCTAGCATGTGATGAAATCATTGCTGCAAATGTGTATCTCGATAAACAAGAAGAAGATACGAGGGCGATACTGAAAATTTTTAGAATGCCATGTTTCTACAAACAAATAAATTTGTTAGCTACTTTCTAATGTTGGTTGGCGTGTAGTTTGTTCGATTTGCTCTAACAGTTTGCTAATTATCATCATTTAAATATTTTGTGTTCACCCAAAAATGAATTTGACTGAAGACACTTCCGGGCTATGATTTTTTGTATTTTATTTTAAATCTTCATTAACGCCTAAACAATGTGAAGATCGGGTTAGAAATGCAGTTGGCGAAGAAGCCACATCTAAGGCAACAATTTATAATTGGCATAGCGAATTCAAGAGAGATGGGTTTTTCTTAGTGATGAATTTCGTGAAGGATGCTGCTGTTACTGATAAAAATACTGTCGCTGTTCGAGCAATGCTGGAAGAAGATCGACAGACGTCTTGTGAATTTATTCGGGCGACATTGGGCATTTGTATGAATCAAATCCAAAACATATTACATCAGCTGTTAGACGTGAGAAAACTGTTGTCCCGATCAAAAACAACGTAGAAGAACTCTGAAAAAATTCCAAGGCGGCACTTAAAATTTGGTTTGGAATATTGTTACCGATGCTGAATCTTAGGTTTATTGTCAAGATAGTGAAAGGAAAAAATAATTGGCTCAATGGGTCTTTCGAACAGAACTAAACATACAAAAGTCCGACAAATTCGTAGTGCTGGTAAGAAGATGGTTGCTAGTTTTTTTCCTAAAACGGACCATATTGATACTATAGCATTAGAAGACAGACGTACCGTTACTGCCGATTGGTACACAAATGTAAGTTTACAGGAAATGTTTGAAAAAGTTCGTGAAAAACGCCCAAAAGGAAAAAAAATCTGATGTGTTACACTCACATGACTTTCTCTACTCTAGTACAATCTATTTTTACAAACGCCTATTCTCCATATGCTTCATGTTAATCAAGATATCGAGATGTCAATCTTATTGCTAATTTTCTTGTAGATGCAAGGGGAATATGGTAGCTTTTAAGCGATAGTCAAATATTTTAACACTGGTTGCTATGTGGCACATTCCATTCTCTTTGCATGTCCAGGATATAAAAAAATGAATAACGAATTTGAGAAAAAGTATAAGTATTGGAAAATTTAAGGAAATAACAAGCAATATCTCGAAAACGGTTCACTCAACAAATGAAATGTATATGACATAAGTTGTGTATTTTAACGCGATCTACATTTTTTGTGTAGTAAAATTCTGGATTTTCTTGAAAACCTTCGTGTCGCATCTCTGGAAGATACTGAACCTAAATACCAAGTACTATTCGTTTTTGAGTTATGCTGTTCACACGCACGCACACACACACACACACACACACACACACACACACACACACACACACACACACACACACACACACACACACACACACACACACACACACACACACACACACACACACACACACACACACACACACACACACACACACACACACACACACACACACACACACACACACACACACACACACACACACACACACACACACACACACACACACACACACACACACACACACACACACACACACACACACACACACACACACACACACACACACACACACACACACACACACACACACACACACACACACACACACACACACACACACACACACACACACACACACACACACACACACACACACACACACACACACACACACACACACACACACACACACACACACACACACACACACACACACACACACACACACACACACACACACACACACACACACACACACACACACACACACACACACACACACACACACACACACACACACACACACACACACACACACACACACACACACACACACACACACACACACACACACACACACACACACACACACACACACACACACACACACACACACACACACACACACACACACACACACACACACACACACACACACACACACACACACACACACACACACACACACACACACACACACACACACACACACACACACACACACACACACACACACACACACACACACACACACACACACACACACACACACACACACACACACACACACACACACACACACACACACACACACACACACACACACACACACACACACACACACACACACACACACACACACACACACACACACACACACACACACACACACACACACACACACACACACACACACACACACACACACACACACACACACACACACACACACACACACACACACACACACACACACACACACACACACACACACACACACACACACACACACACACACACACACACACACACACACACACACACACACACACACACACACACACACACACACACACACACACACACACACACACACACACACACACACACACACACACACACACACACACACACACACACACACACACACACACACACACACACACACACACACACACACACACACACACACACACACACACACACACACACACACACACACACACACACACACACACACACACACACACACACACACACACACACACACACACACACACACACACACACACACACACACACACACACACACACACACACACACACACACACACACACACACACACACACACACACACACACACACACACACACACACACACACACACACACACACACACACACACACACACACACACACACACACACACACACACACACACACACACACACACACACACACACACACACACACACACACACACACACACACACACACACACACACACACACACACACACACACACACACACACACACACACACACACACACACACACACACACACACACACACACACACACACACACACACACACACACACACACACACACACACACACACACACACACACACACACACACACACACACACACACACACACACACACACACACACACACACACACACACACACACACACACACACACACACACACACACACACACACACACACACACACACACACACACACACACACACACACACACACACACACACACACACACACACACACACACACACACACACACACACACACACACACACACACACACACACACACACACACACACACACACACACACACACACACACACACACACACACACACACACACACACACACACACACACACACACACACACACACACACACACACACACACACACACACACACACACACACACACACACACACACACACACACACACACACACACACACACACACACACACACACACACACACACACACACACACACACACACACACACACACACACACACACACACACACACACACACACACACACACACACACACACACACACACACACACACACACACACACACACACACACACACACACACACACACACACACACACACACACACACACACACACACACACACACACACACACACACACACACACACACACACACACACACACACACACACACACACACACACACACACACACACACACACACACACACACACACACACACACACACACACACACACACACACACACACACACACACACACACACACACACACACACACACACACACACACACACACACACACACACACACACACACACACACACACACACACACACACACACACACACACACACACACACACACACACACACACACACACACACACACACACACACACACACACACACACACACACACACACACACACACACACACACAGACATGTTTCCAAAAATGCTTTTTTTGGATTCAGGAGGTCTCAAAACATGTATTTCCAGTGAAATCTCGGTATCGAATTTTTGGGTGGAATGCAATACTTCCCCTACTTACCATACGTAGTAGAGAAAGTAAAAAATTGTGGCATTTTCTATTATCGGACTGCTCAACTTTTTATTGCACTTAAACACACGGCAATAAAAATATTTCCCATCTTGATATTTACATTTTCAATTGAAATACAGTCTACGATTTGGAATACATTTTGCATTTATGTACCATTTTAGTATAACTTTTGCATTGTGAATGAAGTTTGGATTTTATCGTCTTTTAAAAGCACATTAAAAATGGTTTACAGGCCATGAAAAATGAATTATGAGCGTTACATGCTATATTCATTTGCAAAATACCACCACCATAACAATTTTTGAACTATGTTAAATCAGGCTCAAACTAATTCCACATGGGAAGAGCTAAATCATGCTACTCCATTTATTCATTTGCAAACCAACCTTCAGTAAGCTGATGCACACAACACATACAAAAGCATTTTTACATAAAACAAAAAATAATTAGAATGTACAACATTTTACATTTATGCTGCCCAGCCATATTTCCAGTCCAGCTCTATGCTTTATGGATTGTGTTGATAGTGTATGTATTTGAATATATCTAAGTGAAACATGGTGTAACAGTACGTTGAGGGAATTATGCATCACCACAACATTGTTAAAGCAGCTACCCATGTTCAGCATTGTAACACTTGATTACAGTGCGGCAATAAAGAAGCCGGACTCGCACAGGGTTATTACTAGCAGTAAAGTGTCCACAGTCTAGGGATACCATGCTAGCCTCTAGTTTCTGAGTCACGGGTTCAAACCCGGCAGAGGGCAATGGATTTTTTTTGGGCGTAAAAATCCTTAGCATTGGTTCCTTCCTTCAGAAAGGTAGTAAAGCCGGTGGTCTTGTGTCTTAGAGTTATGGCGCGTATAAGAGCCTCAAGCCTTATTAAGAGGCCTCTGAGCAAAATTTCCGGTCTTTCATGCCCATCATAGAATGGAACACTAAGAACCACAGTAGTTAAAGAGAATCTATAAAGAAAACTCAATTCAATTAGCAGTAAGATGCCAAGTACCTCTACTAAACTGAGATGCAATACAAGTGAAAGGTGACCTATGATAATCCTTTAAACTATGAAAGAATATGTTTTGAGTGTTTTTCCTTAATAAACTTGTTTCATAAAACTTTCTATTTTTAAGATCATTACTATTTTATTTTGCGCAAAATAGCAACACAGCAAATTCAACAGGTTAACTTTTAATTCTTCAGCTTCTACTGCTATAGCAATGAACAAATAAAATTTCCAGTATACAAATAAACAGAAAACTACACATGATTTGTAACACAACCTAAATATCATATACAATATGACATAGAATATCATAAGCCATAAGCGCAATAAACAGCTGAGGTGTGTTTCTTTATAAAAAAAAAAAAATGAGTGCATTTCTTTCGATCTTACAGTGTTGTCATGTTGTGTAGTCTCATGGTTAACAATGTAGATTCCATTGAGACAAATTTCGAAAGCTTATAATAAGAGAGTCCAAATTGTTTTAATTCAAAATGTATTTACCATACAGAAAATATTTATCTTTCAATCTCCTCTAAGAAATATTTGAAAAAAATATTTAAGCTTTATAAAATCTTCATTTAAAATAGTTAACATTAAGCAATTTTCACTTTTTTCTCAAAAACTCTGTTAAAAACAACAAAACTGCACTAAGATTTTTTGTTCTCTTCATTACAAAGTGTCATCCTGTTCAAGGATGATCATAGGTCACCCTCCACCCTGTATAATGCTTTCTAATTGGTTAAATTCTTACAGCTATATAGGAGGTTTATTACAATAAGAATATATGTTCCATAAAAGTTTTGCTTCCAATTAGCCGCAGAACGACTTCTTGGAGAATTAGTGTGAAAATTCGTGGACACACTATATATCACACATACAGAATGAAAGGTAGTTATTGCTCAATACAATGACAATGATTCTAATGAACAAATCTTTCTAATATAATTTTCTTAAAAAGTAATTTAGTTGGGAAAAAAGGTATAACAATTTTTGCATCAAGTTATGCATAAACTGTCCATGAATAAGTCTATAGACTTATGTCTTTTTATCAAAAATGCTTGCTCCTCACAGACTAAAGAAAGACTGAGTTTAATGGAATCTGGTTGTGATGTGATACTATGTATAAAGGTGGCCTTTGGCCAAGGTTTCCCACATGGCAAGTTAGTGTTTACTTCTTTTGAGGATCTTGTTCAAATTGGGATATCAGAGGAAACATAATTAAACCACAGAAATCTCCTTTCATGATGTCAACTTTATTTGATATCACCTATCTTTATGCTGACCTGTTTAAATGCAAAGCATAGTTAAACAAACATTGAATAAACCCATATCATCAAGAACATTGCAAATACCCTCCCCTGAGAGATGGTCCTAAGCTTAGTGCATATTTCCCAAAGGAAAGCTGACTTTAAGTATTCTGATGCTTTCTAGTTCCTGAAACCAAAAATCTAGAATCTACAATATAATTTGGGAACCAACCTTAAAGTTAATCATATGATGTTTATTTCAAGAACACTGGAACTCTTGTCATTGTCGTAAACTGACTGGTCAAGTTTTAATTGAAAAACGAATCTCTGAAAATTTAGCCGTAAAGCAACGTCAACTTTTTGTATTTCATTACTTTTCAATCAAGCTTAAAAGTTCATGCTTAAAGTAACTTTCCCATGACACAATTCATTTCTTGAAAAGTTAGTAAATTTTTAGTACTGTTGCTATAAAAACACCTCAATGCAATTGAGTAAAATTGATACCTCTTTTATCTGTGTAGACCCATTCTCTACAGGAAAACTTACATTTCTATCAATATTTTTATATTTTCATGTTTGACATTTATTCCAAATTTATTTCAACTATTTACTTGTTTTACTTCATTTTATTTTATGACAATTCAGTCTTTGTGCTTCAATGTCCTGTGACTGCCAATTATTGATTGATTGATTGATCTTTATTGAGTGTTGAGCTATTACATTTCATTTGGGCATGATCAGCATCGAGCCCTGGCTCCTACTGCCGATCATACCCAAGCTTACAGCATTTAACAATCATGTGTGTTGAGTTTGCTTTATTACATTAACAGTTCCTCATTTAAATTCAATATACTGCTTAATATTCTTTTCTTATTCCCATCTCACTTCACTTATTTCCTCCGATCGTCTTTAAATTTACACTACCAGCGGGAAGTGGCAACTATTAGATAATACCTTAAAGGATACTTATTGTGTACCCCATGCTGATCGGCCATAACAACCTTGTTCGTTCATATTAACAAAGGTAAACTCTCCCTCCAAAATCTTCTCCGTGCCAATTATTATGCAGCATGACCATTCACTTTTTCTTTCATATATCTACATTGTGGGAAGACAAGAGTTGTATTTATTCATATTATCTTGATTGTGCTTGTAGCATTACTATTTGTGGTTTTAAGTTCAGGTTTGAGTTTGATTGCCCATATAAACACAACAAAAGAATCACATGGCAGTAAAGTTGTATATGTCCACTGAATCAAGCAACTAGGTATTGTAAAGTGACAAAATTCATGCTTTATAAGCATAATTATATTCTTCCTCCATCCTTCCCCTTGCTGAAGCTTTAGTAGTAAACAAAAGGCAACATATTTTTGAGAGTATATATATACATACATCACTCTAATAATAAATTTGTTAAACTAGAAAAACAGGGGTTTACAATATGGTGGAGAACACTTTTCCTTGCACATTAAAATCATTTCTTTTTACAATTTGGTTAAAAATAATGCAAGCTAAACGTCTCTGGTTGATTTTATAATGAAAAGTCCTTGAACAACTAACTGAGAGCATAAAGCCCGAACATTCATTAAGTATTTCCCAAAATGCTGATTTGCAACAACTAATGGATCAATGATGCACTCAATTCTTTTTCATTACTACAGGCACCTCATTCGTTATACATAGAATTTTTCTTCTTTCATAGTAGTGGTTTCTTTGTGATTTTCTAAGCAACATGTTTGTTTAGAAGTGTGCTTTCTTCCAATTATATGTAGAATGTTTTATTTTTTGGGGGTTCCTGGTAGTAACAATGTGACAGCTGCCACTATTTCAGAGATGTCTAGTGAATGTTCCAGCAAAGGACTTTATTATGACAAAGGTATGTGCGGTTGTGTAAATGTTGTGGTTCCTGGTAGTAGATATTGCTATGGAACAGCCTTTGCTATTTCAGAAGTGTTTAATAAACGGACCAATTAAGGATTTTATTATGACAGGGGATGTATGTGTACATAATGAGTAAGCTGAGGCAGTATTTTTAACACTTAAATGATTTCAGTCAAATTATATAATATGTCAATTCAATAACAGCCTGCCTTGAAGCAATATGTGTATGTAATAATTTGTAAAATGTATGTAACAGTCATTGCATATGCTTATATTATTGTAAACATGTTCAATAATGTTATGTGAATGTATTACGTAATTTAATAATGTAGGAGCTGTGAGAATAATAAGTTAAAAGTTGCTAACAATGAGGTAACTGTGAGGCAATAATGAGTTTAAAAGTTTAAATGTTACTTGTGATTCTTGGAAGCAATAATGTAATTTTGAGACAGTTTAAAAAATAGCCAATCAACAACCAGAAAAAGCTTTAGTTAAATGCAGGTATTCTATTGGAGTAGGATTAGCCAATTAGAGACTTGAAATACAGAAATTTACAAGTTTAGATGGTTGAAATCAGTTCAGTTGCCTGCAGACAGGAGAGATTTAATACGTATTCGTGGTTAGACGAAAAATAAGTTTACGTGTTAAAAAGTGTAATTAATTAATTAAAGAATCTCACAGCTCTCTATATCAGTGAAGTGTTATTTAAATTGTATCAAGTATTAATAAAAGGAGTGAAGTAAAAATTATAATCTGTGTAAGCCTACATTCTTAGTCGTATCACAACCTTGCCAAGAGAAACGTGTCTCTAACAAATACTGACGCAGCCGAGGCAAACATAAATATAATATTTAAAGAAACAGTAAAAAAATACATTTTGGGGCAAAGGCTACCGGAAACTGTTTACTATACGTGTGGTTGCAACTACAAGTTTGGCCCCCCAACAGTTGAAATGTAATACAACTACTACTTCAAATCGGCTTTTCCATACGTGAAACAATAACTTTCTCAAATTGGCGCCCAATGTGGGGCTTGAAGAGACAAGAATTGGCGACAACAACTGAAAAGAAGAGATCAACGAACATCAGAAAAACTTCAGAATCATCAATAGCATCCAAGGACAGCAACAATTCTTTCAGGAGTACGCGGCACGCAGTCAACAATTCAACAATAATCTACGTGGGAACCATCAATTCAACAACAATCTACGAGGGAGCACCAGAATAAAAAAGTTTACTATAACAGCCAGAACAAAAGGTCAGAAAATTCCAGTATTATATGTATAATATTTGTCAAGTTAGTTAAGAAAATATATTGTTATTCAGATAATTTCATGCTGTTAAGAAGCAGTAAATTAAAATTGAGCCATTCTAAACCAAAAATAACAAAAGAAAATATAAAAAATAAAATGGAAACAGAAAACAATGAAAATATGGAAGTAGAAGAGGATAGGTCAGCCATTACAGATTGCAATGTAAATTCACAATCAGAGCTAGAGGAAACAAATAGGTTTGATGCAGAAGAACAATCATTTGTAAATTCACGGGTAGGCATAGAAAGAAATAGCAGTAGTATGCAAGGTAAATCACCTTTACATATATTAATGCAGGGAACAACAAAAGAAAGAAACCCTCACACATCTAGCCAACAAGAGCAAGAAAACTTATCACAACAAAACATTATATGGCTTCTAAAAGATTTAACTAATAAGATAACTAAAAATAATAATAAGTTAACTGAAAAGATAACTGATAAAATAAATAATAAGATAACTGAAACTAACACAGAGTTAAGAAAAGAGTTAAGTAATAAGATAACTGAAACTAACACAGAGTTAAGAAAAAAGTTAATAAGATAACTGAAACTAATACAGAGCTGAGAAAAGACTTTAATAAGCTAAATGAAACTAGTATAGAGTTAAGTAATAGATTAACTGAAACTAATACAGAGCTATCTAGTATACGAGGGTGGTCTGAAAAGTTTCCGGCCTCAACATGAAGATGGCAGCACTCGTAAATAAAAGCTAGTGAATTTCGTTGTTCATCTGTTGACAGCTACTCACCAAAGTTTCAGCCATTTTGGATGCTCAGTTGTTATGTAGCAGTCGTTTGAGTGAGGTGATGTGAGTGTTTTTATGAAAATGGACAAAATCGAGTATCGAGCTGTCATTAAATATTTGTTTTTGAAAGGCAATACACCTATGCAAATCAAAGATGAGTTGGATTCTGTGTATGGGGACTCTGCCCCATCATTTACCACAGTGAAATTTTGGGCAGCTGAATTTAAACATGGCCTTAAGAGCCTGGGAGATGATGAACGTTCGGGACGTCCAAAAATTGCAACTACCGACGAAAACATCGCCAAAGTTCACCAAATGGTGCTAGACGACCGCCGAATTAAAGAGAGAGATAGCAGAGGCTATGAACATGTCAAAAGAATGTGTTTTCACATATTAAATCAACATTTAGACATGAGAAAGCTGTCCACGTGTTGGGTGCTGCGTTAGCTCACGTTTGACCAAAAACGTGTTCGAATGAACATTTTCAACGCTCTGTTGGCGCAGTTTAGGCGCAATAAATCCGAGTTTTGGCACCGATCAATTACTGTAGATGAAACTTGGATACAACATTATACGCCCGAAACAAAAATACAGTCCAAACAGTGGACTGCAAAGGGGGAACAGGCTCCAAAAAAAGCAAAAACTGTTTTTTCAGCTGGGAAAGTGATGGCAACTGTTTTTTGGGATAGTCATGGAGTTTTTTAATCGATTATCTTCAAAAAGGAAAAACCATTACAGGAACATACTACGCATCATTACTTGACAAGCTGAAGGCAGAACTTGTGGAAAAGTGGCCATATTTGCAGAAAAAGAAAATCCTGTTTCACCAAGACAATGCACCGTCTCACCTCAGCGGTTGCAATGGCGAAAATCCACAAATTACGGTTTGAACTGCTTGACCATCCACCTTACTCACCAGATCTAGCCCCAAGCGACTTCTTTTTGTTCCCTCATCTGAAAATTGCGTTCGGAGGACAGAGATTTTCGTCAAATGAAGAGGCAATCACCTTCCGTGAACAATTATTTTGCAGAGAAAAACGCTGAGTACTATTTGGACAGGTTACAGAGATGGGAGCATTGCTGGGAGAAGTGTGTAGAGTTACAAGGAGACTATGTTGAAAAATAAAAAAAAAAAATTCTGAAAAAATGTCTTGTATCTTTATTAGGTCGGAAACTTTTCAGACCACCCTCGTAAAAAATGATTTATCTAAGCAAATAGAAAATTGTATGAAAGAAAACAAAGCTGAAAGCAAGAGGTTAGAAATCAAAATAGAACAATCTTCTAAAACACTTCAGAAAGATATAGATTTAAAAGTAAATAAAGGTTCCAATCAGCTCGAACAGAAATTGTCAAGTCATATTGACAAAAATGTAACTGAAATGGAGTTCAAACTTACTAATACTAAACAAGGTATTTGTAATAAGTTAGATAAACAGGGTGAAGAATTGAAAACAATGGTAGAAAATACAAATGCAGATCTTGTACAAGTACAAATAGATTTATCAGGGGAAATAAATAAAATGCATGAAATGGCAAAAACAAATGCAGATGCAATTAAAGAAGCACACAAGTCAATGATAGATGAAATTAAAGATAAAGTACAAGAAAGTAGTAAAGAAATAGGTAAACTTAGAAATAGTTTTGAAAATTTAAGTACTAGTGTACCAAAGGTAAATGCAAATGTAACTAGTTCTGTAAATGCTAATCAAATGCATGACAATAATGCAAGTGCAGAAAGAAGTGTATCACCTTTGTTAACTAATAACACAGAGACGCTACTGCTTTGTCCATAGCATCAGGCTCTCAAACACAAAACAATAATGACGACACACATGTGCATGTACCAAATCAGATGTCAAACTATTATTCAGTGCTAAATGAATTACCTTTACCTTATTTTAATGCTTCCTCAAGTCCAGTACAATTTATTAATGATCTAGTAGAATATTTTAAATTGAAAAATGTGCCTGAAGTATTAAAAATGATCCTTATTATAAAATGCTTGGATAACAAAACCTTAGAATGGTTACACATGCTAGCAGACAGTGAAAGAATTTTGAAACATCTAGAGTTTTATTCATGAATAAATTTTGGAATACAACTGTGCAGCATAAGATTAGGGCAAGCCTAAGCTATTCACAGTATAGTAGAGATGACAACTTATCAATGACAGATTATCTTATAAAATATGCAGGATATGTCAGATATTTAACTCCAGCCATGCATGAGGAAGATTTTGTTAGTTTAATTACTAGACACTACCCTCTACACATACAAAACTACATTCTTATTGCAAGACCTAAAACTATTTGAGATGACAGAGCTAATATCATCATTATAACAGCTAGGAGATAGTAATAGGAACGAAATTTGGAGTCCACACAAATGAGACAGACAAATCAGACGCAATAGGCATAATGATATGCCTTACAATACACGCTATCACCAGGAAAATAGGAGAAATAATGAATTTCAGGGCCAAAACAGATCCATTTACAACACACAAAAATCAGAGATTCAAGACAACAGGGAGACAAGAACACATCAATTATGTAAGAATAGAAAGGATGAATCAGCAGAGTTCTACTTCACCTAGAGGTAATAATCAATTTTAGCATAGAGGAAATATGCAAAACAGAGGGAACTATAGTCAAACAAGCAACACACATACAGAAGAATATACACATGGAGGACATAGCAATCACAGTGGGAGAACAAGAGCTAGGGGGTGTGACTCATACACAAATGTTAATGATAATGAAATAATAGTAACTATGGTACAAAAGGCAATCCTGTAAATACTGAAAATACTTTCTAGGAAAACTAAATTATGTATTGCCTGATGTAGATTCTGGTAATACAGTACCTTCTGCTCTAAGTGGCAAGAATAAAATATCTACACACTTTGATTGTTACCGTCTAAATACAAACACAGGGAGTTGTGAAAACAAATATTAATCACCGTATATACAAACTATTATAGCACGAAGGGAAGTAAATGTTGCAATAGATTCAGGATCATCAAGCTCTATCTGCTCAAAGAAATTTTATGAACAACAGTTAAATGAAGGGATAAAACTCATGACAGCCCCAATAAGCAATCTAGTATGTAGGGTAGCCATAGGTACAATGACCCAAACTATAAAATCTCAAGCATTAATACCTATACAAATAGCAGATATTACATTGGAAGTCATGTTTTTAATAGTTCCAAACTTAATATGCGAAGTTATAATTGGGTGTGATGTATTAATAGAGTTCTCTGCGAAAGTTGATTTTAAGGACAGACTTGTATTAAATAAAGAAGAAAAGAATATATACCTGCCTTTTATAAAAGATAAAGTATGTAGAGTGCAAAGAATGGAACAAGAAAATGCAGTATATGAAGAAGAATGCTTCATACAAATAGTAAATGTCCAAGCAACCAGGGAAAACAATGAAAGGTTTCGAAGAACAGAAAACTGATCTTATCAAAGGAAATCCTAATGCAAAGAAATCTATGGCACAAGAAACTATGCTGGAGCAGGTAGAAGATAGCTATGCAACAGAGATAGATGACAGGAAAATACAACAAATACACTGATGACAAATACAATACTGACTGACAGTGAAAAGATAATAATGGAAAAGGTGTTACAAGACAATAAACATGTATTCAATGAAATTCCAGGATGGTGTACATCATATATTCATACATTCACAGTAGAAAATGTACCAGCATTTACAAGAAATAACCTACCAGTAAACCTAAAAGATTAATAGCTAGTATGTTAGAAAATAACATCATTGAGCTTAGCAATTCACAATATATAAATAATGTTTGTTGGACGGTAAAGAAAGATAATAGTTTAAGAATCACTATAGATGGAAAATATTTAAATAAATTCATGCTACCAGACCACTGTCAAAATGAAAGTATAGAACAAACAATTGCAAAGTTATCACGTGACAAATATATTTCTTCTATAGATCTTACAGCTTCATTTTGGCAAGTCGAGCTAGATCCTAAAGTACGTGATTACACAGCCTTTCAAGTTTTTGGATTACAATATATGTATTCTGTAAACCCATATGGATTAAAGAACAGTGCTAGTGGATTCCTGAGAGCAATACATAGTATCTTTGGTGACACAGCAGATGATTTCTTAATCAGATACACTGATGATTTTCTAATAATAAGCCAAACCTTTGAGGAACATTTAGAAAATATAAATTATGTATTAAATAAATTACATGAACATGTCATGACCATAAATATTAAAAAGTCAAAATTCTGTGTACCTGAAATCAAATTCTTGGGATATGTAATTAATGAAGTAAGCATTCGACCAGATGAAGAAAGAATAGAAGCCATATTAAAAATACCACCACCCAAATATATACGACAGCTACGACGCTTATTTGGAATTTGGAATTATGAAAGTAAATTTTTACCAAGATCTGGTATAGAAGTAGAACCTTTAAGACAACTTCTACAGAAAACAAATAAATGGAAGTGGACAGCAGAGCTACAAAAATGTTTTGAAAATGTAAGAAAGTTGTTTGCAAATGCAATATTGCTGGAATGTCCAAGAGATGAATTACATTATGAGTTGTATGTGGATGCATCTTGTCAGGGATATGCAGGAATATTAGGGCAAAGAGAACATGACAACACATCTCATGTAATAAGTACTGCTTCACGTGGCTTAACCAATATTGAAAGAAATGCATCAGTAACAATGTTAGAAATTGGAGCACTATATTTTTCATTACTTAAATTTAAGACATATATATTTCAGAAGAAAGTGAAAATATATACAGATCATATTAGCTTAACTTTCATTCAGAAATGTAAGTTATATAGTGGCAAGTTAGCTACAATGATTCTCGCTATAATGGAATTTGATGTAGAAATTATACATATTCCAATCAAACAAAATACATTCAGTGATTTAATATCAAGAATCATCACAACAAACAATTTCCTGAAAGCTGTTCTAGACAACAATATGAAATTAAAGTGCTTACAATAGGCATTCCAATGAAGAAAGAATTGAAGAACCAATTTAAAAATATTAAAGAGCAAGACAGAGACATTAAATTAGCAAGTTTGAAAGAAAAAGCTCCAAAGATAGAAGAGGCAAAGAATAGTACAATCGCTGTTGAAAATGGTGTATTATATGAGGTATGTCCAGAAAGTAAGTTCCGTTTGGTAATAAAATTAAATTGTGTACAGATACAGCAAAATTATTTATTGCACAAAATTCTACAACTCTTAAACTACTTTTCCACATAACTGCCGAAATTTTGCAGGCATTTGTCATAGTGTGGCACAAGTTTTTGTATACCTTCTTCATAGGAGTTTGCCGCCTGTGTTTTCAACCAGTTGGAAACATTTTCTTTCAGCTCTTTGTCATTGTTGAAGTGTTGACCGCCAAGGAAAGACTTGAGATGTAAGAACAGATGAAAGTCGCTAGGAGCGAGGTCAGGGCTGTACGGAGGATGGTCAAACACGTCCCAGCCAAATCCCTGTAGAAGGTTTTGTGTCACATTTGTAGTGTGTGGTCATGCGTTGTCGTGAAGAAAAACAACACCTTTTGACAGCAATCCTCGGCGCTTATTCTGTATTGCGCGGTGCAATTTCCTAAGTGTCTCGCAATAAACATCTGCTTTGATTGTTTGACCACGCTGTAAGAAATCAATGAGTAGATGCCTTTCCAGTCCCAGAACACTGTGCACATCATTTTTCGAGGTGTCAAGATTTGTTTCAGCTTAACCTTTGCTGGGGATGAAGTGTGCCTCCATTCCATTAATTGCCGCTTACTTTCAGGGGTGTCGTAAGAAACCCAAGTTTCATCTCCTGTGACTATCTGTGTCAGAAATTCTTCGCCGCCTTTATTATAACGGGTCAAAAACTGAAGTGAACTACCCATCCGGTTTGTTTTGTGTTGCTCAGTAAGAATCTTTGGTACCCAACGAGAGCAAAGTTTACGAAATTTCAGTTTATCGGTAACAATTTCATGAATTAGTGATCGTGATATTTGGGGAAATTCCATAGCGAGAGCACTAATTGTAAACTTGCGGTTTTCCTGGATCTTGTCATCAATCGCGTGAACCAGTTCTTCTGTAACCAAAGATGGACGCCCACTTCGTTCTTCATCGTGCACTTCACTACGTCCTTCATTGAACTGTCGAACCCATCTTCTCACCATTGAATCACTCATCGCATTTTGTATGTAAACTTCGCAAATTTGCCGATAAATTTCAATTGGTTTCACTTTCCTAGCATTCAGAAAATGAATCAAAGATCTGATTTCATAAGCGGCGGGATTTTCAATCAACACCGACATTGTAAACAAGCACAACTAAGCGTACGTGGCTGACAGCGATCTCAGAATGGCGCACGTTTCTTCTCCTTGATACAGAGCGTCTACCACGCATGTGCGGAACCGCGATCACAGCGCTGCAGCGGAGAAATTGAAACGGAACTTACTTTCTGGACGTACCTCGTATAAGAAACATGGAAAGGAGATAAAGAGGTGGAAAACATATATTCCAACAAGTATGGAGTTAGAAATAATAGAACAATTTCATTTAGGATTAATACATGCAGGTACAGAGAAGACAACCCTAACTATTTTGGAAAATTTATATATCTCTAAACTAGGACATAAAGTAAGAAAATACATATTATGTTGCGATCTTTGTCAGAAAGCAAAACAAATTAATGTAGCTTATGAATATACAACAAACTCAGTACTTAGAGATAAACCAAGATGTTTATTAAGTTTAGATTTGCATGCTCCAATGCCTGTAAGTACATTTGGGTACAAATTTTTATTTGCAGATAGATAAGATATTTTATTTCACTTCGTTAGTTACTAAATTAATTCTCATATAAGTTCTATAATACATAATTTTATCTCTATACATTACCCTTTACATATCATTTTCACTAAGTTGCTGCATTACTAAGGGCCCGCAAACATCCAACACCATGGTTGTTGAGTCATTGGGTCCTATTTAATTTATGATTCAACAATCTACATTTTCTTTCTATTCCCTATTTCTAATTTTTTTCAACCATTTATTTCTCACTACACCTAAATATTTTCCTATTTCAAATAAACTTTCCTTGGATTTAACTCTTAACAACCTTTTACCTATAATTTCATTTGGTAATCTAGACCAATTGTTTCTTTGTAATTTTTTCCTCATATTCATTGTTCCTTCACATTCTAACATTAAATGCCAGTAATTATTAAATTTGCTATTACATAATGGGCATTTGCCTTCATTTTCTCCTTCTCCTATGCCTTTTAACCTCACCACCACTGACCTAGCACATGCAAAGCCCTCTCTTGCTATTTTATTACACACATCAACATAGTTTTCTCTTTTCCATGTCCTTTTAATTCCTGTATATACATGTAATGATCTTTTTGAATTAAAACTACCAATTATTTCCTGTCTTTCCATATCTTCAACCCTCAATCTAACTCTTTTCCAACATCCCTTCTCACGTGATTGTCTATATTTCCAAATATCCCCACACCCTATTTCATTGAGAATTGCTTCTAGGCGCTTATACCAAGTATCCTCTTTATTTAACTTGCACTGAACCTCCAAACATTGTTTTAAAATATTATTACTCTCTGATTCCTCAATTCTCAACCAATATTTCACTATTCTTTCAATAATTTTCGCCTTACTACAAATCTCCCTAACTCCATTTGTGCAACCCCATTAGGTGAGGCTCTTGGTAGACCCAGAGTTATTTTACAAAAGCTCCTATGCACTTTATTTACCCGTTTCCATCCCTCCTCAATACCCCAAATCTCTGCACCATACAACATTTTTGCCTCAACTACTGCTCCATATACTCTTTCTATCCATTTTGCGTGCATCTCAGGTATTTTATCTAAACATGCTCTAATAACTTTCATTACCACTTTTCCTTTTGTTAAAGCCTGTTTCTTTTGTTCTCCCCATCTACCGTTGCTACTTAGTCTTACTCCCAGATAATCAAAATTTCTGACAACCTCAATTTCCTTACCTTTCCAACTCCATTTCTCGTCTTTTCTCAACTTATTACCCTTTTTAAATACCATTATTCTTGTTTTGCTTGTATTAACCCTAAGACTCCACTTATTACAAAAACTATCTATTGCTCCAATTACTTTGTTTAATCCCACAGTAGTTATTGATCCTGCAACCAAATCATCTGTGAATAGTAACCCTGGTATCTCCTCATTCCCATTATTGGAGAGTGGCTATTTTCAAACTTAATTATCTCTAGAATATCGTCAATGAACAAATTAAATAATATAGGGCTTAACTTGCAGCCTTGCCTTAAACCTATACAATTTTTAATCTCCTTCGCCGTTACATTTTTATCAAATCTTATACAAAAATCATTATTTTCATGTATTGTTTGTATTGTTCTTATACACCTGTTGCTCACTCTTTTCATAGCCAATTTGGTCCATAAAGCTTCCCTATTTATTGTGTCGAAAGCTTTTTCTAAATCAACAAATAAGATATACAATCTTCCCCTTTTGTTTGATAAATATTTATTTACCATTGAAGATATTATAAAAATAATGTCTATTGCTCTCTTGTGTTTCCGAAATCCTACCTGTAGATCAGATCTTTTCCCTCTTGCTCCGCCCAACTTTGCACTCTTACAGCCAAAACCCCTGTATAAACTTTACCTAACACCGATAACAAACTAATTCCCCTATAATTTTCTGGGTTATCCACCTCCCCTTTATTCTTAAATATTGGCAACACTATTGCTGTTTTCCAACTCCTAGGAACCTTCCCCCTTTCAAAGATTGCATTTAATATCCTAACCAGCAATTCTAATTGATTTTCATTTAAACTCCAAGCTTTCCAATACTCCCCTGGTATGCCATCAATACCGCATGCTTTGTCCCTTTTCAATCTATTAATTTGTTCCCTCACTTCCCCTACATCTATCGGCTTATCCAATTGCTCAACATAATTGTTATTTTCCATTACCCAAATTGTTTGGTTATCATGTTGCCCTCCTAGCAAATTTTTAAAATACTTGAACCATTCTTCCGCACTTATATTATTTTCTCTTGCTCTAACCTATACATTCTTTTCACCAACATCCATATTGTTTTGCTATCATTTGCTTTTGCTGCCTCATGTAACTTTATATTCATCTTCTTGGCCCATTCTCTCCTCTTTACTTCCAACAAGTTTCTGTATCCCCATCTTGCAATCAAAAACTCCTCTCTTTCCTTTTGCCCTTCTTCCTGTCTCCACCTTCTTAGTTCCCCTAAAACTCTTTGTTTTGCCCTCCTACATTCTTCATCGTACCATCCCTTCTGTTTCCTATCTATACAATCTTTCACTTTCATCCTTACACCTGCATATTTTACTAACATTTCTACCTTTAAAACTGCTTCGTCTGTTTTATTTTCTTTCAGCAACTCTTCTACCTCTTTCTCCCTTATTACCCCTATGTCTGACCCTAATTCCTTCATAAAAACTTCTGCCTTCTCAATTTTAACTCCTCCTTTTGTTCTCGTTTTAGTTCATTCTTATATGTACTTATAAAACTTAGCCTCAATGGGAAATGATTACTAGAACATAGTATTCAAGACTTCAAAATCTGCAATATTTATATCTAAGACTATTGAGTATAACATATAGTCAACCACATTCTGACCATTTTAATTGACACAGGTAAATTCCCCCATTTTCTCTTTCCCTTTTACCCCATTACACATCTCCTCACAAAATTCCAACAGCTTTTTTCCTTCACCATTCATTACTTTATCTTTACTCATTCTTCTTACCATCTCTTTTTCTCCCCCCATTAATTCATACTCAGGATCTATTAGCTTTATTTGACTTACTCCTACTCTGGCATTGAAATCACCCATTATCATAAAGCTACTGTCCAAATATCTGTTTGATAACTCCTCAATATCCTGTCCAATTAAATTGAATAAGCTTGGATTATAAAAATCCGAGGTACTTGGCGGGTTATATACCACTGCAAGACTTATCTCTTTCTTCTCCCCATGTTACACTTAATACACACCACAACACCGAATTTTCTCCCAAATCTTTATACACTTTCACTTTGCATTTCAAATCTTTCCTAACAAATATCCCTAACCCACCTGACATTCATCCTCTTACGCTCTTCTTTGTTCCACTTTTTCCGTAGAACTCAAAGTCACTTATTTCCACATGAAAGTCGTTTGCCAACCAAGTCTCTACCACCCCTATCACATCACCTAATCTTAAGATCTGCATTATTTCTCTATTCTTTAACTTTTCACACAATCCTTGTACATTCCAGAATATAGCCCCGAATGCCATTCGCTACACCAAACTCTTCCTCTCAAACCTGAATTGCTGTAATTTGGCCTTGCTTCTTGTCAATGGAAATCTGTCCACAAGTTTTTGGCCTTGCGTTCCCTTTTCCACCTGTATGATGCTTCCTGCCAGGGGGGTCTCTTCCCGCACCGTTTTCGCTTGTACTGCTTTCGGTTCACCTGCTGCATGACATCATCGAGAGTGAAGTTTTAGCTAGCCAGTATTCTGTACCGTACTTTTCGGCATGAAAGTTCGGATAATATTCTCGTTATACAATCTGTTTCGACCCTATACTACTTGAAACAAAATCGCATCTATAACTAGACTTAGTCTTGGAAATAATAAACACAAACCTGTCTTTTTACAGCTAAATACCCAACTGGCGCCAATTTCATTTCTCCTTGAAATATTCACTAAAAAGCTGTCGATATATGAAATTTGGTCTTGAGGGATGACTTACAGCATATATGTTATTCAAAGAAAGAGAGATATGTAGATATAAAGCAGATATTTGTTATATTAAAGTTGTTCAGAAGCTCTAAGTTGCAAGCTTTAAAACCATTTTCTTAGTTTATGCTATTGCTTAACTTTAATTATATTATGTTAAAGAAAACCAATAACACATTATTCGGCCAATTTTAGCAACGAAAATAAAATACGTTATATGCTGTATAAAATTCAACATTATACACTATCGGGTCTTAAACTTTGATTCGAAATTAAATTGTATTGTTTGTTTATGGATTGTGAAAAACGCAGCTTAATGAGAGAAACTGTATGTTGATCATGCTATTATGTAATATGATGTAAACATAGCAGTTTTAAAAGTCATGATATCTGAAAACTTGATATATGTGAATTTTTTCCGAGACTTTTTTTTTCGCGTCTAGGTAAAATCATGAATAATCGACTTATGCATATGAAACTGTGCACAAATGCTGAAAAACAGTTATCTGCACAGCAAGTCTTGCAAATATCCTCCAATTTTCAAATAAACCTAATTTACAGAGTAGTGCACATTCAAATGATGTGTTCAGAATTTTGATATTTTGGCTTCATTATTTAGGCTGAGAATGTGCTTGTATAAACATAGTTTCTTAATTATATCTAGTATAAAGTTGTTTTAATTTTTTAATTAATGAATAATTAATTGTACATAGTTCCCATTTGATCCTTCCTACTTGAAAGAGTAAGAACAAGGATGCTTCTAGCCTTAATATTTTGGAGATATTAATTTTAGAACAACCTTTCTTGTATGCTTTAGTATACGCTCGCAACCAATACCCTTAAAAGCACACAAATGTAATGCTTACACCCACGGGAAAGTGGGTGTTGTTAAAAGGAGGTATATTAGTGTATTGCACTGGCGATCATTGAAACAAATTACACTGATCTTTTTAAAAGGAGGTAGATCTAAGGAACTTGCCAATTGTAATTAGGTGCCTATATTATTTAGTATTTATGCAAGGAAAGTGCAATAACTTACTTGTATCTTAGTTTTCGTTATTTTGTATAAAACATGGACACATTTCACGCCAAACTGGCAGGAGAGGCTTTACGAAACAAATCAATATTATATGAGCAAATACAGGGGAGATGAACGTAAATACATGATAGGAAATAAGGTCAGAGCGGTGTTTTATAAGCAGGGCGCGGAATTTTATGAATAATTTTTTTTAAAATGACTGCATTTGTTTTAAAATGACTTTGTAGTTACAAAAATTATCTAAAATGAGATTTATTTGATTTATTAAAATTAGTGTACAGAAAGTTATAAATTAATTTATATATTGATATAACTCCTATACAAGAAGAAAAAATAAGTAAAAGAGCAGTGAAAATGTTCTTGTTCAAAGAATCTGAAAAGAAAAGAAAATTTTCTTACTTTCCTTTTCAGATTTTTCAAACAAGTAAGAACATTATTTTCTTTGCTTTTCAGATTCTCCAAACAAGAACATAGAACAAATATATTTTCAATTAATTTTCTAAATTATTGTGTTTTTAAACAGGTCTTACAAAAGTGTAGCATTAACTCTTTTGAGAACTCAGAATATGCAATGTTTATTGCGAATGAAAAGGATTTCACTGTCCATGTTGTACATAAATAAGAGCAATACACACTTATTAAGCAAAAAGGGAAAACTGACCTTCTCATCCCTAATTTTGGACATGAATTCATAACAGCAATTATACCTGTTTCGCTGACAATAACCATCTCTCCACCCACAAGCAACTCTTTCCAGACCAACCAATAATCTTTATATAATCTATACTTATGCAAGGAAATTACCAAATAAAGAGGCAAAGGACAAAGAAATTACAAATTAATGATGTAATATCGAAAAAAAGATTATCCAAAATAGAAAACTTGAAACTACCAAAATGACCTAATATATATATTCTTAATATGGGACCCATGATAAGGATTTATGTACACTTACGCAATACCTTTATTGCAAGAATTAAAAGATGGCATGTCAGAATCCGGATCATGCTTATATGATAGTAGGTCTTCAAATAGCTTTTGCTCACAATAATTAATGTTTAAGACGCATTCCTGAGGAATATAAAGAACTTCCTTTTTGGCAGGTAAGCCGACTCATAAGTCTGCACATGAAAATAAATGTAATGCGGGCCAAAGGTATTCTTCCCTGAAAATGGCAAGCTTTTCCAGGTATATAATCCTTTACAGAACCACAGTGGATGGAAAAAGGTTGTTAAACTTTGGCTGTAAGAGCAAACAGCATTTCCTTTGAAATAATTATGCCGCTCAACTGCTAAAAGGCAACAGATATTAATCTGAGCTTCTCTTTGCTTTAAAAGTCACGTACAAGTGCAATAAATCAAGATGTACTCATATATAGGAAAGGAATATATGCTTCTGGCTTTATTTTGAAAGTATAATATATTTTTAGCTGTTTTGGTAAATTATCCTACTTTACCTCGCTATGTTGGCGGAAACTTCACAACTTAACAACAGAAGTATGAAAGTGCATTGTTCCTTATCACTCAGTCATATACCCCCCCACTTCAACAAATAAGTTGCACACACATATTTAAACTAGAATCTTGAATATAGATTCAGTTTTCTCTGCTTTGGTGAAGTGTTTAAGTCGGTGTGCAATGAGTGAGAACGTTAAGAGTAGAATGTACTGTGCTGTAGCACAATACCGTAATTACGATTTTAAAACGGTTGGTGTGAATTATCACACATTTCCAAAAAAATGAGCAATTAAAGCGCGTGTGGGTGTCTCGCTGTAAGTGTACTGACAAATTTAACGCTGATAATTCACGTGTATGTTTAGTGCACTTTCTTCCTAGTGACTATAAACAGGATTTGAAGAGTGAACTTTTAGGTTTGCCGGTTAAGAAAATTCTGCTCCCAGATGCAGTTCCATAGCAGTTCATTCCCAATTGGCATGGATATGCACTTAGTGAAGGTTCAAGTACAAGTGGAATGTTGCAGGTATGTCTTTTTCATTTTTACATCCTGTAACAGAACAATGTATTCTGGAATTATTGTTTTCATTTCTTACGGTAAAAAAAAAAAAAATACACCAGCATATCCATTTAGCGATTTCTTTATAGTAGTTGTAAACTTTCCTTTAGTACTAAAGTAATGTATGTTTGAAACTCTTGTAGCGCCTACAGTTTAAGTTGAAGTACTGGATGTGTTCCAGTAGTTTTGTTTATACGTAAATATATTACGAATGTAATGCAGTTTCCATTCGTTTTGCTTTATGGTTAGCCCACAATGTTTGTAGAAAGCTCTGAAATAGTATACCTTTTAAACAAAACTGGAAGAACGTGCTAATAATAAACAATTGGGAGTTAATCGGGAGGAATTTAGTGTGTTCACTGCACTGTGTATGTATTCCGCGCGCTCGTCTTCACTCTCACTTACGTCACAGGCGGGCAGCCAATGGCAGCTCCCACCCCGGAGTGGCTCACCTTAGTTATCTAGCCACATTGGCTTCCTGCTGGTGAAGAGAACATGTTGGGCTCCGTCTCGTCCATTATGCTTGGTCCCGTGACTATCTCCACTGGCAGCCTTGTGAATCTTCTCTCAGCTGTTTTTCCAGTCCATCTTGCTTGCCCGGTGACGTCATCAACTCCCTTCTCCTTGTCTCTTCATCAAAGTTACTTTCCCTGCTCCTTTTCTTTTCCCTGGCTTCTTCTTCCTGTCCTCTGGTTCGTGAATTTTCTGAAGAATCACTCCAACTTATTCGGCGGATATCCTGTTTTCTATCATTGATCCAAAGGTCTAATCCTCGTACATATGCCTTGTCTCCTTTAGCTCTAGCCTTTTTCATCTCTCTTATTAATACACTTCTTAATTCTCTCTCTTTTTTTCCATAATCTTGTTCCACAAATAATCTTGTCCCTTTTAGTTTTTTAGTACTTAAAATTGTCCATTTTATTTTCATCATTGCCAACTTGACTATTACCGGTCTTGGGTTCGTGCCTGTTCTTCCCACTCTAAAAATGTCTATTATTTCCCAGCCGCCCAACTTTATTTCTAATTTATCTTGAAAAATTTCCTCCACTTGCTCCCTGATTCTTCTTCCTCAATTCCAAATATTATAACATTCATTCTGCTCCTCCTTTCTTCGGCTCTCTCCAACTGTAACATTCATCTATTACATTCTATAAATTCCTTATTCACCTCGTGCTCGAAACTCGCTCATGTTGATTTTATTGCGTCGAATTGCTTTATTATTTTATCCTCAATTCTCTTCTCCATTCCTTTGAGGTTTGATATTTTTCTGCGATACCTTTCAACATTTCCATAATTTGTTCCATTTCCGGTCCTGGGTTTAGTTCCACTCCTCCAATCACTAATATAACAATTATCACCAACACATACCACTCCACCGTTGCATTTAACTCTCCCAAACACTTTCTTCCCAAAGTACGTCCTCCACCATTAAATAAGCCTATTCTGGCTCTATAAGCGTCCAACTGTACTACCATTTTTTATCCGCACTAGAGCTCGTCACACACATCCATCTCCTCTCGCTTCTTGGCAGTGACTCCTTTTTATTTGTATGCTATGACGTATTTAGCAAATATGTACGAATATATGCACTCAAGAATGCAACCAGCACAATATGTTTAAACAAATTAACAAAATCATATTTCCCAGAGGAAGGAATAGTTCAGGCCATACTTTGTGATAATGCATCAGTGTTTACCAGTTCTAAATGTATGAATGGAATCAAAGATTTGGGAGTTAAACAGTATTTCTCATCAAGATATAGACCTAATGCCAATCCAGTAGAAAGAGAAATAAAAGAAATTTCAAATTATCTACGTGTAGTGTGTCAAAACAAGCAGAGCAGTTGGTACTCATACATGAATATTATTCAAAATCTACTTAATCAATCCATAAATACAGTAACAGGATTTAAACCAATAGAACTTCATCATGGAAAATTATACAATACTTTGAGCCACAATGTACCAGAAGTTATTGAAGACCAATCAGTTAAATTGCCAGAAAAAGAGGAAATTTTTTCAGCATTTTTAAAAATACAAGCAAAGGCCCTGAAGTTAAAACAAAAACATGAAGAAAGAAAAAGAAGAGTTTGGAAAATAAAGATAGTACATCAAGTGTTAGTGAAGAACAAGAAGTTGTTCAAATAAACTTCATAAAGAATATTGGAGGTTGTTTCTGAGCTACCATGGTCCTTATGAAATAATAAATATATTTAGAACAGATACATACAAACTTAGGAACAATAAAACAAATAAAATAATTGGAAGATTCCACAAACAAATGTTAAAGCTGTATAAATGTAAACAGTCTGTGGCACAAGAAGAAAAAGAAAATAAAAGTATCTGAAACATAAAAGGGGAAAGGCAATGTAATTTAAAAATGTATAACAATATGTTTACTAAATGTAACAAATTGTCAATATAACAAAAGAGAGATTAAATAAAAAAAGATGTAATAAAAGAAAATCCATTGTTAGTAAAAAAAAAACATAATAAATCTAAATAGCAATGCAATTATATTGTATAAGGTATAAATTGTTAGAAATTGTAAGAAAATAATAAAAAAAGTTTAAGAAATAAGTTGTAAAGTAAGGGTAACAAGTGTTAATATCACTAATTAAATGTTAAATCTATAGCAAATAAAATGCTTAATAGTGAATGTGCTAGCGAATAAACAAACTTCACTCAGGTCATTGAACACCAGATCATTGACCTCACACCAGGTCATTCACCTCAAAGTGTCGAACAAGTGAAAGAACAAAATGAAGTATTCTGCTATATATGAGTGTAGTGAAAACCCAGTGAGTGTTATATAAAAGTGACAGTGAAAAATAGGAAGTGTAATAATAATAATTAAAAAAAAAGTGACAGTGAAAAAAAGAAAGTGTAACACTAAAAAGGTTACATTTCTTTCTTTCAGGAGACTTTCAGAAAATATTTAAAAATGTAAAAGAACAAAACAAAAAAAAAACAAAAAAAAACAAAAAAAAATTCTAAGAGGGGGCAATTTGAGGCAGTATTTTTAACACTTAAATGATTTCAGTCAAATTATATGTCAATTCAATAACAGCCTGCCTTGAAGCAATACGTATATGTTATAATTTGTAATGCACGTAACAGTCATTGCATATGCTTATATTATTGTAAACATGTTCAATAATGTCATGTGAATGTATTACGTAATTTAATAATGTAGGAGCTGTGAGAATAATAAGTTAAAAGTTGCTAACAATGAGGTAACCTTGAGGCAATAATGAGTTTGAGAGTTTAAATGTTACTTGTGATTCTTGGAAGCAATAATGTAATTTTGAGACAGTTTAAAAAATAGCCAATCAACAACCAGAAAAAGCTTTAGTTAAATGCAGGTATTCTATTGGAGTAGGATTAGCCAATCAGAGACTTGAAATACAGAAATTTACAAGTTTAGACGGTTGAAATCAGTTCAGTTGCCTACAGACAGTGATACTAACTGGACGCAAGACATTCTTCGAGAGATTTAATACGTATTCGTGTTAGACGAAAAATAAGTTTACATGTTAAAAAGTGTAATTAATTAATTAAAGAATCTCACAGCTCTCTATATCAGTGAAGTGTTATTTAAATCGTATTAAGTATTAATAAAAGGAGTGAAGTAAAAATTATAATCTGTGTAAGCCTACATTCTTAGTCGTATCACAACCCTGCCAAGAGAAACGTGTCTCTAACAAATACTGATGCAGCTGAGGCAAACATAAATATAATATTTAAAGAAACACTAAAAAAATACATTTTGGGGCAAAGGTTACCAGAAACTTTTACTATGCGTGCGGTTGCAACTACAAGTTCAGCTCCCCAACAGTTGAAATATAATACAAATACTTCAAATTGGCTTTTCCATATGTGAAACAATAACTTTCTCAAAGTGCTATATTTTTGTTACTGTATGTATTGGCATATTTTCTGATTTGTTTGTGCACCACTAACTATATTATCTTGTAAACTCACAGGTTCACCATTCTCAGCTGATTTCTGTTATGATATGTTACAGATTTTTTTGAGCATTATTCAGTGTAGAATGTTTCAGCCATGTTAGTAATAAATAGCTCATCAGTTCACTCATGTCATCTGAAATTTGGGAAGACAGTGTAGAGATATCCTAACACAACAAATTACTGAGTATTTGAGGTTATGTATCAAGTGTATCACATGTTTTGGACAAGTAAAACTTTTATGAATATATTCTATAATGACATTTTCTTACTGTGTTTGATAATGAAGTGTATTATTTGCCTATGTGCCATGCAATGCTTAAATTTTTATTCTTTTGAAGAGTAACTGGTTTATTTTTGTTTTATTTCCTCGAGTAATAGTGTGAGAAAGCTTATTTGCTTATAATGTTCTAGTGGGTATTGTTGTATCATTATATTTTTTCATGTTTCATTATAATGCTATGACTATTTCTTGTGTAGAGTTGTTGCACAGTAGTGTTTTGATGAAGTTTTGCCTCGGTGGGATTGCAACAAGGTACCCCGATGGTGGTAGAGTGTTTTCAATGTGTATGAGATGTTGGTGTGCACTGTTTTTTGTTAGTGTTACTTCAATGGAATTGCTACAATGTATCCTCAATGCGTTTTTTCAGTTTCTTTGATTTGATAAGTTGCTGAAATGTGCTTGTGGATTAAATGAGATGTAAATAGTATTTGGCTTGATGGGGTTGCTGTTATGTGCCTGTATGAGATGACTTTGAAAGATTTTGAACAATGAGTTGATTTTTACTGAGTTTTAATGTAATAGTTATTGTGTTTTAAGCACATGTTAACACGTAGTAGGAATGAAGTTGATATGCCGTACCACAGGTTGCAGATGATCTCAAAGTATTACAAGGTAGTAGGCATAAAACTTTTCAATTCACTTCCCTCAAAGATAACTACCACAAATGTGCAACTCTTCTTTTTTGACAAAACATATTGTAATTACCAAATGGTGAATAAATTATTATTATATTTTATTTCACAGTTTCATACTGATACCTATTGAGAATTAATATCGTAATACATGGGTGCTACATTCATGCTTTTGATGTCTTGGAAGAGATTAGTATGTGTATTTTCTTGTGCTTTTATGATTATATGTATTTTGAATTATTGCTGTGTATTTTTTTATGAGATTTGTTGTAGGCGTTATTCCCTTATTCCCACATGTCACCATGTTAACCCCTTATAGCCTGGTGTATCATATCCATTACAAAGTTTTTTATAGGTTTTTTTTAATGGGCTTTTGTTCTCCTAATTTCACATTACACCAATCATCAACAATAAAATTAGGCTATTTATAGCTGTTTTATATTGTAAATATATTAACTTTTTGCAGTAAAACTGTTGTTTTTTATTAATAATAATCATAAAAATCCATGCAACTGCAGTCAAATGTAACCCCGTCAGCATCCAAGCGTGCCATTATTCCGATTATTTCACTTGGGCCCTTCCCGTTCTTTACCACAAGCACATTCGACTGCAGTCGCTGGGACTCAAACTCATGATGTTTGGCTTTGAATGGATGGCCAGTCCATTTCATATTGCGCTAATGATCACGGCTATTCAAATTGCTTAAGTTGTGGTGTCAGTGAATGGGATACAAAAGCCAGTTTGGTAATTAGAGGAAGAGTGGCATATATAGCAAAATAATTACAGCAATAACACGCTAACACGGAAAAAATGACATGGATCAGGCTAACAGAGCAATATTGAACAACAGTTATTTCTTTAGAATTTTCTGTGTGTGCGTGTGCGCGCGCGAGTGTGTGTGTGTGTGTGTTTGTTTTTTAAATGAATTTTTCTTTAAAAAAAAAAGAGAGATAAAATAAGCAAAGATTATTGACTTTCTTGTATGTCGCATGTTTAAAGAAATTGTGAGTATAAGGTTTTTATATGAAATGGTTTACTTAATATTGTTTACATTTTGTCTGATTTGTATTCATTGCAAGCATTTGTATCTTCAGTTGTACGTCACATGTTTAAAGAAATTGTGAGTATAAGGTTTTTATATGAAATGGTTTACTTAAACATTGTTTACTATTTTGTCTGATTTGTATTCATTGCAAGCATTTGTATCTTAAGATTATTAGTATGTGTCGTATGATTGGCTGATCAGCAACACTTTTTTTTCCCCTTTTTTTTAAATATTTTCAGGTGGGTGCCTGTTTATGTAATGTATGACATAATAATGTTCACATTGTTTAGGATAAGTTGTTTCATTTCGAATATTGATACTTGTGGACACACTGTTTTAGAATGCCATCTAACATGCCAACCTGGGAACACTCAAGTTTGTTTCTGGGAGTAGAATACAATAACCCAGCTTCAATGCAGCACCCATTATGAAGCATCCTTACTGTGGCCAGCGTGCCACATTTTTCCAGGCAACCAAACCTGCAGTTGTCCTGTGACTACTATATTTTTCAAGTATACATTGGCTGGGGGTTGAAACAGTATTTGTCCCCGATAGCAAAGGTGTGATGTGGTTCGGCAAGAGCCACCCAGCCTCGTGTGAACCTTGTAAGATCAACATTTCTTACTTTTCACGAACTTCAAGGCTTAATAAGTAACAGTGGTGCTTCATTTTTAAGTGAACTGTATAGTGCCAATAAATACGCTATACTTGTGTGAGGGTGGGGCTGCATGTAGCACTTTTCAACATTAATAAAATAAACACATTCAATGAGCATAAGACAGTATCCACAGTGAAACCTTTACACTCATGATGCCATAAACAATTAACATTTCAACCCACACTTCCATTTTGTTTCTTTTTCATGTCTGATTTTGTAGTCCCAAAAGTTATAATCATAATTTAGAGAAAGTTCTAAATTTTGTTGTAAAAAATGTGAAGTAGATTCAAGTGGGGATTGGTATCATACACACTGATATACCACAGACATTAATATCATAGTGATTTTTCCTTGTACTTTGTGTAGTTTGTAAATTATATGTAACAAGTTTACAAAGTCCTTTATTTCAATATTCTTAAAACATTTATTGTTATGTAAAGACTATTTGTTTTTTCACTTCATCAAATAACTTGAGTTTTTGAATTTATTGTATTTCTATTTTTTGTTAACATAGTTTCTAATGTTACTGGTATTGGTATTTGTGTTGATGAAAACGTCAACTGTTGCAAACCCAGGGGAGGTTGGCAGTTGCATTGTTTTACATTAAATATAACATGTTCTTCCAGTAACATTGAACATTGTACAAATAAGTTATGTAAAATGTCTTAGAAGCTGATAAAGTAACTATGGAATCGTTAGTAAGATATTCAAATTCTACAGGCTTATTTGAATAGGCACACAGTACTAGCTATGGAAGAAGGGTGGGTGTATAACATGTTTTATTGGAAAAGAATGCAATTTAAATGTATCCACAAAGAAAACAAAAATAATGGCACATCAAGGAAAATATCTGGTAAGGTCAAAAATAAGTATTGAAATATTCTCTATTTGGGCTGTGAAGTAACCTTGATTTAGACAAGGATTTAGAAAACAAGATAAACAAGCATCAGCAGATCTGTGGAACCATAGCAAGAACTTTGAATAATAAATCAAGGAAATAAAACAAAATCTAAACTTTATAAAACTATGGCAGTTCCACTGCCCATGTATGAAGCGAGTCCTGAATATTAAAAGAAAGAGACAAAAGTAAAATACAGGCAGCAGAAATGAGGTTTTTAAGAATAGTTAAAGAATGCACCAGACAAGATTTAATAAAAAATGAAAAAATTAGGCATATATAAATTACATAGGAATTAGGCATATATAAATTACAAGATAAAATAGAAAAAAATAAACTGAATCGGAAAGAAATATGAATAGAATGAGTGAAGAAAGAATACCAGTTTTAATCAGAAGATACAACCCTCGTAGAAGAAGAGATGTAGGGAGTCCTAGAAAAAGATGGAAGTAGTTGTTGGAATGTGAAGTCAGAAGAGGCAGAAATGCCTAATTCCTGAAGTGAAGAAGATGAAGAAGAAGCAAGGGTAAGAGTTAAGTGCTGTCTAACAAACAACTCTTCCATTTGCAAGCAGGTGAATAGAATATCTAAATGGACAACATGTGACTGCTACATTCTTTGGCTGCAGAACTAATTCTTCCTTCTACTTTCTCAGGTATGTAAAATTAAGATAAATTGCAATGTCTAGTTTTGTTAATAATATTTAGTTGAATCAAATGTAAACTTCGAGTTTTCTTTGGAGTGATTCCCTGATACCATGTAGATCTTTTGTTTATGTTTCCTATCTCTGAACTACAAACTTCTATTCAAAATTACTGACTCCTCATGAGGACATGCTGACGATGGGAACAAACCGTCTCCCGAAACGCGTTCAAGTAAGAATATTATAGTGATGTAGTGTAACAACCCTCAACTCTCTTTATTTTAAATTCTATTCAAAAGCTTATCCTTCTTTCTACTTCATGTTAATGGAGGTACATGTTTACAGAAATGGTTTTATTACAAATTTTGTTGTAGGTACAAGAGGGATACAGGGGGCTGAAGCAATAGTCAAATTTAAAAATCATTCATAGCTATATGATGACTGAAATTCTGCATCTTGGCTGACCACGGGAAACAAACAAATGGGACCTTGCACTTGAGAAAAGTAAAGTATCTGAAAATTCAAACTAATAACAAATATCTCAAATGGTTAATACTGCAAAAAAGTTTGATAAACTGTGATTTAACAAGGTCTCACTTTTTGTGTTGTAAGTTTTTGCCCATCTACAGTTTAGCAGTTATACAAAATATACAAAATTCACATAGAATAGGACTTCAAAGGCTATTCATAGAAAAATCAAGATGACATTTTCTTTTTAATGTATGTGTCTTAAAAGTATGGTATTTTAATCAAAACAATTAGGGCCATACTTGAGAGAGGAAAAAAAGAAAAATATCACATGCCAACAACCTTTTTCTAAAACTGATATATTTTTTTGGGATTCACAGGACTCAGGATGTATATTTCTGGGAATTCTCAATATTGAATTTTTAGGTGAAATACAATTACTTCCTCTATTTACTACTGGTTAGTGTTAGAGAAGTCAAGCCATTTATTCATCCATAAAATCATATGCATGATATTGGAAATCATCATAATTATTAAATTAAAATTACAAATTATTAAGTTGAAAACTACAAATAGTAAATTTACAAGTTTTTTAGTATGAGAAAACATTTAAACACTAATTGTCAGGATCATGATAACGAGTATCCGTGACATACTAATGTTTAAATACATGTCATGAGTAAGATGTGGATGCATCTAAATATGCATCCACACTACAAAAACAGTTTCTCAGCATTAGTGATTCTACACCAATTTTAAAATTTTTTAAACAACTGATTTCTATTATCGATTGTAGTAATTTGTATAACTTAGTACCGCTGTACAAAGTACTATATTCATATAGTGAGGTATTGTGACTTATGCTGCTCAACTGATGATTGTTTCTTGTGTTATGATGTTTGTCTTTGTTTAGCTAAAACATTGAGATTTTTTTCTGGTGTACATTAAGGCCTCTAATATGTAGATGCAATAGAAAGGGAATATCTTTAAAGATTTAAATAGTATTTTACAGGATTCAGTTTTCTTTTTAAATGTAATAATTCTTAGTGACCTTTTCTGCAATTTAAATATGTTTTCTGCCTTTTTGCCCCAAAACATCCATACCCAAAGTGACTGTGGAAATATGCATAGTATAGATTTATCAGTATTTTTTGAGTCACTCTTTCCCTTATTACCTCGATGGAAAAGCATAATTGACTCAGCTTTGCGGACAGCTTCTCAACATGTGTGTTCCATTTTAAATTTCTGTTTAACCACACTCTTAGAAAAGTACCACTGTCTAGATAGGAAATGGTTTCATTTTCAAGTTCTATAATGTGTAAGTATGTATGTGTGTTCCTTGATGCCTAAAGGATATTGCTTAGGGATTTTCTTTATTAATTATTAGTTTATTTGAATGAAACCATTGCTTTACTCATTGTTTCATTTATGTTTTTGTCTGCTTGTGTTTTGTGACCATTAGACGAAAGATTGGTATCATCTGTAAACAGAGTTATATAACATTCTTTTATGTTTTGGTAGGTCGTTTATGTAAGGTAGAAACAGTAGGGGCTAAGTACTGAGTCTTGTGGAACTCCTACATTAAGACAAGGCATAGTGGAACTGTGTGGCTCATAAGTGTTTGTGAATGAATGAATGAATGGATTTATTGTACAATTTGTTCTACAGTTTGGTTTACAATACATACAATGTATATTCGTATATCATTATCAGGGTTACGATTTTTAGGTGCAAATTTCAGATGAAAAAAGGAAGGGAAAAGGTGCTCAAATAAGGTGAAAAAAGGGACAATAAGGTGCTGGTTTATTTAAGGAGATGCACAACTGAAATTGCGATTTTCTAAACTATCCATTCAATTGGGCTGAAATTTTAACCACATGTCAGTCCTGTTTAGATATAATTGGTTAGTGAATTTCAATCCAAAATCTTAAATAGTTTTCAAGTTATTAATTATCAAAATATAAAATTATGGGTATATGTAAAATGCAACACATTATGTATTTTCAAAAAAAAAAAAAAAAAAAAATCTTATGTTTCTTCTATGTCAAGGAACTACAAATCTGTCGTGTAATTTTTTTCTACCATTCTTAGTTTATAAGAAAAAAGTTTTGCAGTTTTGTATTTGCAGTTTTTTTGTATACATTATCTTTGAAAATTAGTAGCTCAAAAACTATTCATTACACAGAAAAATTATATGACAGTTTTATTATTTATTTATTTATTTATTCGGGTTTTTGAAATAAGCATAAAAATGTCAATATGAATGGATGAAAACAATATCATGTAGAACATTTTGAATATGCAGAAATGCTGAAAATAAGAAAGGCCTTAAAATCAAGTTTTGAAAATATAAACAGCTAGCAACCAAATGCGCAAGGGTACTTAACAAGTCTCATAACGATCCTGAAGCGTTCACTAGGTCAAAAATAAAAGTGGATTCTAAAACTACAAGCAATGGAGAATTTTTTTGTGAATATAATTTTTTTGTTTTTTAGATTTTTTGAGATTTTGGGTTAATTTCAGTTGTGCATTCCCTTAACTAATTCAACGATTTCTCTTTCCTCTATTCTAATTTATTGAACTACAAACAAGTACATCAAATTATCACTCATCAAAAGAAGGAAAAAAACATGAAGCTGTTGTACTTCAAGGCATTAAGCATCTCCACATTTTTAAAAGTAAGTCTGTTTCTATTAGGAGATAGAATGTCTTTGTAGATGCTAAAGCTTCTTTCAACATCCACAGAAACCAGTGGGGCAAAGCTTGTACTCACTCGGAATGGCAACTCTACAGATGTGGTGAATTCCTCAATTTCTGGATTCTTCTGAAGACTAGATTCAAGTTTGTCTTTGGCAAAGCCATCTAACTGCTCCCTCACGGAAGTAAAAATATCCCATTGTTTTTCCTTTTCCAGACCTTGTTCTTCCAATTGTTTAATAGCTGCAGGCAGGTACTTTAACTATGGACACAGTATAGTTCTGTCTGCAAATTATGTATTTTCTCCGGTAACAGAAGTTGCTGTGCCTTGGAAATTGCCCTGCGTCGGATGGATCCAAAGAAAGCACAAACTCTTTAATTTTGTCAAAATTCTCACACAACATAACAGCACACTCAATCCAAGATCCCCAGCGAGTAATAACCGGGAAATTTGGAAGGGGCAGGCCAGTGATTTCCCTGTAGTAAACAACACGGCTCGGAGCTTTCAGTAGAATCTTCTTCAGGGCAGAGATGAATTGATTTGCGATGTCGTATTCGTTCATTATGAATTCACAAACCCTGTGAAGGGCATGAGCCAAGCATGTCACATGCTTCAAGTTAGGAAATAAAGGTTTCAATTGGTTAACAGCTGAAACCATGTATGGAGCCTGGTCCGTAACCACAACAAGAAGTTTTTCAAGAATCGATACCAGTAGGCCAGAGTTTTTGGCAGAAGTCCATAATGGATTGCATTACTATACTGGCATTGGCTTTCTGCAGCTCGTACATTTTTAACAACATGGGCTTAACTTTCTCCCCAGCTGAGGGAAAAACTAAAATGTTCAAAACATATCGTTCCATTGAGTCTATGGTTTCATCCACAATGATTCCCACATCGCAATCAGACACTTTCTCCTTGATTCTTTCTATGGTTTCTTGGTAAACAGGCTCCATGTAGTTTTTTCTTAAAGTACTCTCATCGGGCATTAACATCTTTGTGTATTTTTCAAGAAATCCCTTGAAGGTTGGATGGTTCGCCTTATTGAGTGGAATTCCTGCTTGTGTAAGATCTGCACACAAATCAATGTTTAATTCCTTCAAATTTTGGCTTTTTGAAGAACTCTGTTGAAACGCATTTCATAATAGAGGTTGCCGTGATTTTTTTGCTTCAAGAGTCTTGTTCATTTGATGCTTAGAGCTAGAAATGTGTTGTTTGATGCGATCTAGCTGGTGTTTTTCATCTAACAAAATTCCTGAATCACAAACAGTACATTGCATAACACTGTCATCAATGTCTATGAAATCATGTTTGAATTCCTCAGCCAGAACAATAAATCGAGCACTGGACAACTTTGGCATGGTAAAATCTAGTACTAGTACACTCATTTGGTAATGTAACATAGACACTAGTTCACTTGCTAACACAATGCGACTGTCACACAACTCACTCTTGCGCCCATTCGCTTTCCACATTCTCTTATAACACCGCGACAATTACCAGAATGTTCTCATTCATGCTGGAACTTCGGTCTCAGCGATTTCTAATGGTTTCAAGCAGAACCCAGTCTTAATAGTTCTCGGAACTGCGCGGGTGAGGTTACTGCCATCTCTGCATCTCTGAGGTTACTGCCTTCATTTCCAAGCAAACAGATGACGTCTCTCAGAGTAACAAACTCACATTCACGAACAGCAGGCTACTGATTCTGGTGGGATAGAATCACTCATTGTCAATTGCATTATTGCGGGTTACTTTATAGCAGTAAAGCGAGAGAAAGAGGTTTTCGTCAAACACACAATTATTTTCAATTGTTGCGGGTGTGCTTTCAATTCCCGCACGGCGTTTACTGAAAGAGGTAGGTTTACTATTCGCACGTACACAGCAAGCTGAGGAGATGTTAATTGAAAGTTAAAGAATAAAATGGAATGAAACTTAAAAGAAAAAAGGGGAAAAAAGGGGATTATGGGCATGATTGGGGGGAAATGGGATAAAGGTGCCAAAAAGGGGTAAAGGTCCCAAAAAAGGGAAAGAGGTGCGAGAAAAAATGCCTCTTTTCGCAACTAGAAACAAAATTTCACACTGTGATATCTTTCCGCACAGCTTTAACTTACCCTAAGAAAAAAGGTGTGCACCTAAAAATCCTAACCCTGATCATTATACCCCTACATCTATTGTATAATTTGTCTGGTGCTTGTTTCCTTATTGGGCCACTCAGATTGCTTGGCTCCCTGGCCTTTTCACTCACTGAGCAGCCCTTGATTCTCTTACTTTTCTATACCATTTTTTCCTTTACCTTCCTTAATATTCTCCCATGTCCTTGATTTTGTTTCTTAGAACCTTTTATTGAATCAGTCATATCTTTAAGATTTCATCTTCCATCATTTTCGTACATCTAACCAAAATTTTTAAACTTCTTTCTACTATTGCTTTTTTCTCCTCGTTCTTCCTAGTTCTACTAATGCAACCTCTCCTGGTGCTGCTCTTAGTAGTCCAATTAATTCTTTATAAACCATTCTATACTTCTGGGCAATTTTCCTACTTCATCTCTAATTTCCCCGCTATTACTCAACCTTACTCCTAAATAGCCATATTCTTTGACTACCTCCAGCTCTTTACCATCTAGATACCATTTTTCTTCTTTCCTCCATTTATCACTTAGTACTTACTTATATTTACCTTAATTCTCCATTTTTCACACATTCTCGAATTTCATTTATTGCTTTCTGCAACCCTATTATCTATATGGTGCCTACCATAAAATCGTCTGCATATAATGAACCTGAACCTGAAATCTCCTTATCTCTTATTACTGGACAATACTAATTTCTTATTTTTACTCCTTCTAATATATCATCTATGAATAGGTTAATAATATTGAATTCAGTTTACAACCCTATCTTAATCCTATTTTTTTATTTTGTGTCAATTTACTCCCCCTCCTTATTTGTTCTTTGTTTTATTCTGATACATAAATTTCTCCATTGCTTTTCTAAGTCTAGTACATCTGGATACCAGGTCGACACTTTCCTCTCCTTGTAGCATTACCCTCCCTTCTCTCAAATCTATTATTTTATACCCTCCCCCCTTCTTGCAAATTTCTTACGCTTCACTAACCATTCTCTCTTATTACTTCCCCACTTCTCACCGTATCACTCCGTCCTCCACATACGCATTTCTTGCTGCACTGTTAATCATCTGTTCTCTCGGCTTCTCCCCATTTCTCCTTCTTTGCATCTCTTCTCGCCCCGCCGTTGCAACCAATGTTAGCTCCTTCTCCTCCCTAGCTGCTGCTTCTTCCTCCATATTTTCTTCTGTGCTCCTTTCATGGCTGTTTCCCTCCTCCGCATATGCATTTCTTACTGCAGGCATCTTTTCTCTTGGCTTCTCGCCACTTCTCCTCCTTTGCCTCTCTTCCCATCCCACTGCTGCTACCAATGTTAGCTCCTCTTCTCTCTCCATGGCTGCTGGTTCTTCTTCCCTATTTTCTTCTGTTCTCCTTTCATGACTGTTTCTCGCGTCTGTCAAGTTTCTAATTTGATCAGCTGTTTTCTGCTCCTTTCTCCAAACTACCGACTCAGCTATTCTCTCGGTTCTTTGACTTGTATGTGTCCTGGGCCATTGCTTCTGCTGACGTTTGCACATTTTTTCTCATTCATTCCTCCGTATACTCATACTCCATTCTTCTCCTTCCACGAATAAGTTTAAACCTTTCGAAAATGCCTTTTTTCCAGCTGCTCTTGCTTCTTTCATCCTGGCAATTAGTTCTTTTTTCAAAATTTTTTCCTCTCTCGTATAGTCCTGCTCTATAAAAATTTTTGAGCCTCTTAGCTTCTTTTCCGATTCGGTACATGCCCTCTATCTCCCAACCAAACGTTTTTATACCTAGTCCTTCTTCCATGATCCCATACAGCACTTCTTCTAGGTTTCTGTACTCTTCTGTCACTCCAAAAATTACACAGTTCTTTCTTCTCTGTTCTGCTTCGAATTTTTTCTCTATATCTTCAATTTTTTTCTTGCAAACCATTATCTGCTGTACCATCTCTTCTCTCTGCTTCTTCATAACCTCGAGTCTTCTTGAATTTTCCTCGGATTCCATTAACTGGTTCATTTCTGCCGGTCCTGTTTTCACCTCCACTCTGCCAATTATTCAGCTCTCGCTCCGCACAACCTTCTCCAACCGCTATCAGCACCAGACTCCAAATGTTTGTGCTCTGATTCTGCCAATTATTTCTACAATTTGTTTTCGTTCGCTGAGGTGGGAACAAAAACAATCCTTTGCAATTTCCCTTACACCATAGGATTCCATTTTTTGTATAAGGATTTTCTGATCAACCAGATCAAAAGCTTTTGATAAGTCCAAGAACAATCCTATATTATATTCCTAGTATCTATAGATTTATAAGTGTTTTCTAAAAAGCTTGGATTGCTGACTCTATTGATTTCTACTTTATAAATCCATGCTGCACAGAGTTGAGAATTTTTTGCTTTCTAAAGAATGAATCCAGACGGTTAAACTTTACTTTTCCAAACATTTTTGGGACTGAGCATAATATTGATATTGGTCTGTAATTTACAACTTTAGTGGTTTCCTTTTTCTTATATATTAGTTTATTTTGGCAGTTTTCAAGTTCTTTGGAAAGTTTCCAGATGACAGTGAAAGTAATAAGCAAACAAATTGTAGATACTGGTTTTTAGAAGTCAGTGAATATTCTCCTAATTAAACTACGGTGGTGACTGGAGCTTAAAATAAAGAAACAGGTTACCTAGATATTTTTCATGATCCTGTCCACATTTTCAATGGAGTAGTTTATTTGATTTATTGAAAGTTTCTTCTGTTGACATAATTTTGAAAGTTGCTGTCTATTCCATTATAATTCAAAGAATGGTTACATGCGTAACAACTTGTAGATATGTTTTATTGTATATACTTGTGGACGAAACCAATAACTCTGTATGATTTCTTATGGTGAATAAATATGTATGTATGTATAATAATATGTTTATTAAATTTACAAAACACATCTCATACCAGGTATTTCTATTTAGCCTGTCGTCAGCTTTTTTTAACTTTTCTTTGTGCTACATGACACTCAGTGGTGAGGTAGAGCACACAGTGAGTCTAGAAGCATCCCCAATAACAGTAGAAGCTATCATATAGCAGAGTGCAAATTAGACTCTTAGCAAGAATAAAAACATAAATACAAAACATTAAGGTTTCTTTCAAAATTAAATTTTTATCTACATCTACCCTAAAATGGCTGGTAGTGAATGTAAAAAAACAATCAACAGTAGAACTGTTGGAAACTAAAGTCCTTAATAACCACACTTAAAAATAACTGTCTAGAGATAACCATACCTTGAGTAGGCTGATTAGATAGTTCCGAAGAAAATCACGAAGTCTCTTGTATAATTCCAAGCCTACAAGCTGAGCTCCACCTGAAACTTGTCCTTTCTTTGATTTAGTTGAAGTATTTCTGTTAATCTGTTGATGAACGCTTGTGCAATAGTTATACACATGCCTGGTTTAAAAGTTAAGGAAATGCTCCGACATTTAATTGAATAACAATTGCTTTTAAACTCCTCTCCATGTTAATACCTAGACACAATGCATCTTAATCCTTAACAACTACACAAAAACCTACTAAAACCAAGAGATAATTTTCTGGTAATTTTCTTACTTTGGACAAATCATAGTATTAATTAGCATGTATAATGAACTATATTAAAACTCAGAGCTACATTTTTATAATTTTGGTATACATGCGTGTATACAGTTTGCCATGAAACTTGGTAATGTAAACAAGTTTGATTTCATTCAGCTTATTGGCCATAATATGTCCTAATTACTTTTTCCAAAAGAGGTGAGGAGAGAGAGCATTAAGTAAAAGATTCAATGTATCTTGATTGTTTTCAAGAAAATGGCATACAACTTTATATCCATGATTGTTATGACAAATTTCGCTACTTACAACATTTTGATAAAATGCATCTTTAAAGGCTGCACTAACGTTTTGTTTCAGTTTACATATGCAACCTAATGTACTATAGTAGAGATCATTGTTGCCATTTATAGTCAGCATAACAAAGAGCAGTTGTCAATTTTGAAGATGTTTATAACTTGAAAAAATTGCCAATATCAGTTAAATAATATTTTATTTGTCAAAATATTTCCTGTATTTTGCAAAAATCATTTTTAGCTTTAATTTATATGTTTACTGAATGTTAAACATTGCATCAAACCATTGCTTATGCTGTAACTTTAATTAACTCAGAAAAGGCATTTTATCAATTTTGAAAATATCTAGATGGTGCAGTCATTTCCTTGTGCACATTACAATACTGTTCTTAAAAATAATAGCCCTTAAACAAAATGTGTTAGTTGCATTTTGCATATTGTATACGAGAACCAGAGTGTCTTTGACAGTTATTAAGCCTTTCAGTTGAACAATAGTTTGAATATAACATTACAGAATGATTAACTTTAAAGAATGTTAACAGGACATATCTTATTCTGCAACAAATTTCAAGCATACCAATTATATTTTCAATAGGATATTTTTAATCCATTACAAAATTACAAAAGTTAATCAGATATTCAATGATGTGTAACAAATTTCATGTAACCTTTTGGTTCTTAATATGACTGAGCAATTGTTAATTGCACAGGTCTTTGCTTCAAATGAATTTGTAGAACTCTACATCAACATTTGGCATCCATTTCATCCTTACCTACTTTTGTTTTCTTTGGTTTAGCAGCATTTGCAGCTTGTTGTTCTCATTGTTTTACTGCTGTTGGATCTCTTATTTTCACTTATTTGATATATTCATTAAAAATTGACATAAGTTAACTTAGTGGTTTGCATATCTTTTACAAGTTTCTCAACTCATTTCACAAATCATTCATGTTATGGGATTGTATTGTATTTGTAACATGCATGTTACAGATGGTGACATTAGTAATGTCACCTCATTGCACTTAAGTACTTATGAAGCACCTTACTTTACAAAATCATTGTAGGGTTAGTTGTATATTCCCAATTTTTTAGAATGAAAATAAAGAATGACATTTTAAAGCTATAGTGATTTTATTAATATTTTAAGGAGGCACATAATCCTTCTAGAAAATTTTTTATTTTTGTCATTTTTATTTGAAATGAAGTTTTAGGTATACAGTAGAGACCCGGCAATTCAAGCTAATTGGGGCCAAGGCTACCCCAAATTACAAAAAACTCCGATTATACGGAAATATCACTAAATCAATGGGTAAAACATGAATAAATGTTTAATGAGCACAATAATGGTAAAAAAAATAAAAAATTAATACATACCTGTGTTATATTTGTACATATATGGGCACACATTTCCAAGTTGCAAAAATATGTAACATTTTAAAGAAATTGTCCAAAGTCCTTTGTTTTAAAATAGAACCTTGTTCTTAGCAGCAATGTTGTGCCATCTTCTAAGAAGCATGGTGTCAGTTGGAGTAGCTTCTTCTTGCTGCTTGATATAATGCAATGCCACACCTAGCGCTGCCAAACACTCAGTGTGAGTGATCACTGATACAATTACAATTGCAAGATCGGTCACTTCAAACTGTTCATCCATTCTGAAACTCCACTCGCATTCACATTTTCACATCCAGCAAGATTTTTCATCAGTTCTGCCAATGGTAGATCATCTTCATCTGCACTGTTGGTACCCATTTCATTCCGTAAAATCTAGAAGCATTGAAGCAAACAACAATACTTTTTTTTAAGCATTGTAAAACACCTTGGTCCATAGGCTGTATTAAACTTGTCACGTTAGAGGGTAAGAACAATGTGTGAATACCATCACATTGTAATTCTTCCTCATCAGGGTGTGAACCAGCGTTGTCAAGCGTTAAGATTGCTTTGGAAGGCAAGCACTTTTTCTTTAGGTATCTTATGGTCTGGAACAAAATCTTTGAAAAACCACTTCTTAAAAATAGTTTTGTCCATCCAAGCTGGACATATGTATAAGGCAGTGTAGAAGCAGTGATTTCTATTCTTCTTTTGAGGCTAGGGTTTTAGATGGAACCATGTTATAATATATCACAATTATGCAGTTACACAGTTGATAATCAGGAGTAAGATTTTCTTCTTGTATAATTCTTCTTAATTTTTGACAAAATTGTGTAACAGTTTGAGAATCTGCAGAAGTTTTTCATCGCAATTTTCAAGCTGCCTTATGCTGTATCCCTCCTTCCACATATTCAACCATCCTGAACTTGCAGTAAAATCATCCTCACCTTCCTTTAACTCATTCCTAAAACATACAGCTTCTTCTTGCAGAATAAGCCTTGAAATTGGATTTCCTTTTTGTCTTTGTTGAGTAACCCAAATGAACAAAGCTTCACTCATTTTTTCATGCTCAGATTTCTTCATTGGCTTCCGTTCAAATGACGAAATAGAACATTTGTAAGATAGAAACTTCTCAATTTTGTCTCTGTTTCTATGCCAATCTCCAACTGTCACTTCACTGACTCCATACTCGGCAGCAAGTTTTTTTTTAATGTTTCTCCTTTGTCTAGTCTTTTCAAAGCCACCAGTTTCACATTCAATGGTACAAATTTTCTCTTACTCCTACCACTCATTGTAATGTATGAATTAAAACATTAAGAAACACACAGTTACATACATACAACATTTTAAATTAACATGACACAGGTGAGTTCACTACAGTACAGATGTTACTACATAACCATCTACATACAACAATGGTCAGTCTGTGTTGTAGAATGTGTATTTTTACTTATGCGTATTTTAATGATCACTGTCGCTGAGTAGGAACAACAATAGGGATGGTATGCACGGTATACAACAGGTTGCCAGGTGGTCCCAATTAGTGAAGGATCGACAAAGAAAGGGCAAGCCCACTCCTCGAAGCCTAATGGTACCCGTCCATCTGTAATAGAAATACAGTAGCAGTCTGAGGCCAAAGTTATTTCTGTGGACCACCTGACAACCTGTTCAAAATGTAACACATTCAGAAGTGTTTAAAATGTACATGCAGATAAGGTATAAAAACGGGATTTTACTCTAGTTTTATGTAAAAACTTTCTTTCAATTTTCCATGTACAATACAGGTAAAACTGTCCCACTTAGGGTTTTCATAGCATTAGTAATTAAGCTAGAAATTTGGAATTTTTGTGATGTGTAGTAAATTTAATACTCTTCAGTATTATGTCAGGTTTCCTGAACCAATTCATTACATATAACTGTAGAAAAATAAAATAAGACCCAGGGTATACTTGGACTCCGCATAGCAGTTTAAGTCATGTTCTTACTTCAAAGAATTTTAGATTTTATGTTTGCTGCCTTGTACTTTCTGGTTGTTGTAGCTTCAAATATTGTGTTCCGAAAATATTTTGTTGAAATTGTTGGGAACTCCAGCCTGAGCTTCAATCGTCGACTGGTTGCTAGTGTAAAGTGCAGACATGACAAAGCAGAAACACGAAATACATGATTTGAATAATCCTAAAGATTTAGATAAAGTGATGAGTAATACAAAATATGATGGTGGTAGTGAAGATGAAATTGAAATAAACTTTGAATATGATTCAGATATAGAGACTGGGGATGCTGTAAAGGTACAAGAGAAAATCCCTGATGTACAGGAATGTGAAAATCTATGACATCAGATGCAGAAATATCTGCAGAGGATAATAGCGACAATGAACAAAATACTGAACACCTCATTGCTAAGAATGGTAAGATATGGCTAGCTGACCCACCAAAGACAAAGCTTCGAACCATGCACAATTTAATTTCTGTGCCTCATCTCAAACAGTCCAGTCAGTGAGTGAACCATTCAAATTATTTATTGATGAACATATTATACAAATAATTGTTGATTTCACTAATAAGAAAGTCCAATTATTTTATGACAAATGGAATGCAAAAGTTCCAAATAAAGAAAATGAATGGCATATAACAAATACCATTGAAAAGTATATCTTTTAAGGCATTCTTATCACAATGGGTTCCTTGAAGACTAAAAGAGAGTCTGCAGAATTGTTGTGAACTACTGATCCCTTGTATAAAAGGAATATATTTCTTGCCAGAATGTCTAGAATTAGGTTTCAACAGTTGTCGTCGTCATTCATTAGATTTGATGACTTTAGTAAAATTCATTTCATAGAAATCAACAAAACTCCATTAAAAGAATGCACCAAGTCACTCCAAAACACATTGACAGAAACCAAAACATTATCAAAAGCCGAAAAATCCAGAATTAAACCAGACTTTCCCACCATACCTAGGTTATATGCATTACCAAAAATACACAAACTCTGCAACAAAATGAGGCCCATAGTGAATAACATAAACTCTCCCACATATAAACTAGCAAAATGACTTTCAAATACCTTCAACTCCATGCCTTTGTTCAAAAGTTGAAGTATAAAAAATTCATTAGAATTAACCAGTCACCTTTCAGATATACATATATCACCACAGACATGATGGTATCATTTGATGTCACTGCACTTTTCCCAAGCATACCAAAAGAAGAATTATTACCACTCCTAGAAACTTGGATATTAAACAATGGCACACCTAGAGCACAAACAGAAGATTACTTAAAACTAACAAAATTATGTCTGGACCAGAATTTCTTTTCATTCCATAGCAAAATCTTTAAACAAACCACAGGCCTAACTATGGGAAACCCCCTTTCACCATTTTTAGCAGAACTATATGAGCCATTTTGAATGCCATATTACTAAATCTTTCCCACATCTATTCAAAACCTGGTATAGGTATGTAGATGATATTTTTGCTATAGTTCCAAAAAAACTTTCAGAAGATGCTTTGAAATTATTGAATTTACAAAAAAGATCTATTAAATTCACAATAGAAAAAGAAGAAAATGGCCAATTATCTTACCTAGACATCAGGATCATCAGAAATAATGCACACAAAAAACTAACGTTTGGCATTTACAGAAAACCAACTCACACAGAAAATTATATTAAAAAACAATAGCTACAATCCTACAAGTCACAAACATGCAATGTATTACAAACAGGTTAGTACATTACCATTGGAGAAAGAGGAATACCAGAAAGAATACCAACACATTATCCACATAGGCACTGTGAATGGATACCAGAAAAAAACAATAGATAAGAAGATAAAATGTTTGAAAGACAGAAATACATCCAACAAACGACTATTTTACTCAGACAACAAAAACCACAAGCATATAGGAAATTCACTTATCATCCTTGAACACATCATAAATTTCAAAGGATTTTCAAGAAATACATCACCCTCTCTCCACAGAACAACCACAATATACAGAAACTACTATGCAACAGAACAAAAGATCCTATCCCCAACGATAAATCAGCTGGTATATCAAATTGTTTGTAATGACTGTAACCTGGTATACATAGGAAGAACCAAAAGAAATCTTGAAATAAGACTTAAAGAGCATATGAGATGCATCTACCAAAAGCAGCCAGATAAATCAGCAGTAGCACATCATTTCTGGTCTTCAAACCATGAAATCACTCCAAACATAAAACTCTTAAAACCGATCAACAGCAGCAATAAATTGGACATCTGGGAAAAATTACATATCGTCAAACACAGGAATCACCTAATGAATTTCAAACTGCTGCCACCCAACAGCCTTTGGAGGTTCATCAGCCCAGCACCAGAGAACACCACTAGCCACACACATTCCCCAGACAATAACCGGCAAAATCAGTTGAAAACATGCTGACGATGGGAGCAAACCATCTCCCGAAATGCCTTCAAGTAAGAACATTTTAGTGATGTAGTGTAACAACCTTCAATTCTCTTTATTTTAAATTATGACACATCACTGTTACTAGCTTCTAAATCTTAAAAATGAGTTAAAATTCATGTACAAAAAGAAAAGTACATAGAGCTCCCACAGGGAATTTCCAAGGATTTATAAATAGATTAGAAAGAACCATCTCATACATTTACACTGAAAAGCTAAAATAATAGTTTGCAGAGATTTTAATGTTAACGCACTTCATGCTAGCAAAATGAAAACTTACCTAACTTCCCTGTTAGATACATTCAACTTGGAACATGTGGTTCACTTTCTCACCAGAATTCATATTAACACTGCAACAGCTATAGATAACATATTTCTAGACTCAGAAAAAATTCCAAATTATGCCATATTCCTATTGTAAATGACATGTCAGATCATGATGCTAAGTATTGTTGGTGCATGCCATAGCTAGCAAACAGATTGATAATAGAAAAATAAAAATTACAAGAGTAATTTGTGATGAGCATATAAAAAATTTAAACGTGTTAAAAAACAAAAATGGATTCTGTCTATTCCGACACTCAATTAAATGATAAATTTGATGAATTCCTTAAAACTGTGCTATTAACATTTGAAGCTATTTTCCCTAAGAAAACTATAACTTCATCGCAGGTAACAAAGATCAAACCCGGGATTATTTCAGGTATAAGGAAGTCCTGTGCAAATAAAAGAAATTTGTTCTTACTATATATGCAACTAATGATTCAAACATTAAAGCACACTATAAAACATACTGTAAAATACTTAAAAGAGTAATTAACGAAGCAAAAAGAAAGTATCACTCACTAGCTTTGATAATTCCAATAATAAAATTAAAACAATGTGGAATATAATAAAAACTGAAATGGGGAGAATTAATTTAAATAGTAATATTACCCACATAACTATTTGAAATAAAGAAATCAGTAATTCTTGTGCCATTGCTAATGCCTTTTAACACTATTTTCTTAATAGCAAAAAGCATAAGAAACAGAATCGACCCAAACTCAACTGCACTTAAAGTGCTAAAAAAGGTACATCCCAAATTTAATTGTAAATTTAATGGACTACACAACACCAAGAGAGATAGAAAATATTATTAGCTCACTGAAAAGCAAAACCTCTCATGGGGGGATGACATAAGTACCAAAATGTTAAAATATTGCTAGCAGAGTTGGGCAAGCCTAGTCAAATATGCAAGCATTCCCTTTTGTCAGGGATATTTCTGGAAAAAAGGAGACATACAATTGTTAAGCCTCTATACAAGAAAGGGAACAAAAGCCTGCCTTCCAATTATAGGCCTATCTCTCTTTTGACATCCTTTTCTAAAGTAATGGAAAAAGCTGTAAATAATTGGGTTATAAAATACTTGGAGTTCAACAACATGCTCTCAGCATCCCAATTCGGATTTAGGAAAAAAAATGCCAACAGTAAATGCAACATGCATGCTCACTTTGAAGTATTAATAGCCTTGGATAAAAAGGAACTACCATTAGGAATATTTTGTGACTTAGACAAGGCATTCGACAGCCTAGATCACAGCCTCTTGTTGCAAATGTTAAAAAGTTTATGGCTTCAATGATATGTCTATGAATTGATTGGAATGAAAGTGATATAGGTAAATTGGTAAAAAGCAGAATAGAAGACATGGAAAGGCATAGAGATATGGGGAAGCTTAGAAAAGCAAAAAAAAATCATTACAACTCTATAAACAAATAAAACAAAATTGGGTATGAGAACCATATGTAGATTACTGTAGCAGAGAAGAAAAAGAAGGAATAGCTTGGATGAGAACAGGAACAATATTTCTACAGGCCGGTTGTACGAACTTGGAAGAAATCATGGAATAGCTATCCTAGGAATAGCCTATCAACGGTATAAATGTAGCGACAAGTTGTATAACACAATTTTATTCCTTAGATAGCTACTTGACTGTTTGCAGATTTAAAACTATGTTGGCTACATTGATGGTTAGTCATGGCCAGCTTGATATGCGCTCATGACTAGTTTCAGCCTCAGATTTGTTGAAACTTGTGCAGCATCTTGCATTTGTTTTTGAGATTGATTGCGGCTAACCTATAATTATTATTACTATTTGAACTGATTTTTTGGGGAAAACAATTATGAGTGGTCCTAAGCGTGTTCAGACTCAAAATTATAACGTTGAAGATAAGTTAAAGTTAATAGAGTATAGAAAAGTACAAGCAGGTAGTGGAAAAAAAAAGTACAGATGCCATCACTTCTCTCAAAAAGGTAAGAGCATGGGAGTCAGTATGTGCAATATTTAACGCACAGACGACTTCCAACAGAACTGCTGAGCAGCTTAGGCAAAAATATGATTTGCTGAAGAAAGAAGTGAGAAAGTATGCAGCAAGAAAACAACAGCATAGGTTACAAACTGGTGGAGGTTCTGCAGGCGAAATTAAACTCAACATTGTATTAGAAAAGCTTTTGTGCATGTTAAAGCTCTACAGTGAAGGTCACGAAAGCACACTTGACTCTGATGCTACATTCCCGAGTCAGGAAGAAAATCATGCGGTGTATTCTTTGGAGAATGATCCTGAGTCAGCTGAGTGCATGTTGTCCATCGTTCATACTGAAAAGGCAACAGAGTCTGAAGTCCAGGCCGAATTCGAAAAAATGGACACGTGTGATGTATCATGGGACAAATATAGCCTGCTGTTAAGGGCTCTCATGCAACCAGTTCTGCAAATCAACAGATTAGTTACTCAAAATCCCCTAATTTTGGAAAAAGGACACAGAGAAGACACTGCAAGATACATCCATCATACATCTTACTACCGAAAAAGAACCTGTCACAATTGTAAGTGGAACGCAAAGCTCAGCAAAAGGAAATGAAGGCAACAATGCTGCTACTGCAGTCTAGGTCCAAACACCTAGCCTTGCGGATAATCGTCTTAGGTGACAGAATCCAGAGATGCAAGCCTATACTAAAAGCAAACTTTCATCTCTTTCATTGAGTGGAAGAAAACTAGAACCAATGGTAGACGCCAAAACACAATTGGCAAGAGAATCCATTGATTATGTGAAGAAACGACGAGCAGAAGAAGAAACATGAATTGCACGAGCTGAAAAAGAAGAAAACGGAACTAAAACTTTCATATATGAAGAGAAAACAAGAAGAGGAGCAGAGGAGGGAAGAACTATATGCAATAAGGAAACGAGAGTTGAAACTTAGCATTGCAATTAAAGAGGCGATGCTTAAAAAGATGAAACAACAAAAGATTAATGCTCAGTTGACTGTGGTATATTTTGCATACATTTCACTAATTTTACATATATTTATGCAATCCTTGAAGTGACATGTTTAAAAGAGCTGTTACAAACTATACCACAGATAAATCAAGAAAGATGTTTAATATATGTTGTCTTTAATGTTAATGTTATATTTTGTTTTAATTCTCTATGGTTTAACTTACACACAGGATGTTTTTGAACAATGAGATAAGTAACCTATAAACTGACAGAAGATTGAACATTTCACTGTCATTAATAAGTATTTTCTTTTCATGACAGAATGTTGATAATGTAGCAGATGATTATTTATCATACTCACTACGCTGTCTCTACAACTCTTAACATGTTTTTATGCATTTTTCTGCCAAATATGCAGCATCATTGAAGTTCCAGTATACTCACTTTAATGCATACTGTTTGCCCTCCTTACATCGGCTTGAATGGAGGTGAACTATGAAAAATTATGCTGGTAATAGACATCATTAATAAATTAGCAGTCGAGTCAGCAAACAAACTAACGAATACAGGATTAACACCCTTGAAGTAGTGCACAAGACTGCCAAGCAATGAATGCTTATGCTTATATTTGATTTGTTGATGTCTTGTACTTCTTGCCATTAAATTGTCCTTTCACTTGACACAAACAAACTTGACTATGACAGAAGTATTTACATTGGGCTTCCAAATATGTACTCAAATTGCAGTGTGGCTACATGTTTGACAGAAAAAAATGTTACTGGGAATTCAAGGATGATCCCTAATATGATGTTATAAGCAGCATTTTTTCAAAGAGAAGAGAAAGTGTTAAACAACATATCCATTGTGTGTGTTGACTCTGGAGAAGGTGAATTCTTTGTAGTTTACAACAGTGTATTTGTCCAATACCAAATGACACTCAATCCTACGTTATACAACAGCAGCAAACAAAAGAGCCATCTCAAGTGTAAAATCTATGTTAGTGGGCTATGCTGTACCTGTGTTAAGCCCATAGTAAGCTGTTTACAAAAATGATATTTAATATGTGAAAGCACTGGACAGAAACTACAAAATAATTTATGCTCTAGGTACAAAACTGTTCTGCATTGGAGAACAATTCATTAAAAAAAAAATTAAATTTGCAAATCTTGTAACAGAATGTAATGTCTCAGTGTAGTGGGAGATCCTTGCTACCAGCAATGGAAAACTTAAGCATGCCATGCTCCATAGCAGGTAGGTGTGAACAAAACTATAAGAAAAGGAGGAAAAATTCTGATAATTTATACTAAATAGAATAGAACATTCACTGCCATTTATTTCATGCTGTTCATATATATTGTATTTCCTATGACTCTGAAAAGGATTTTGAAACGGTTTCAAAAAATTATTTTGTCACTTAGTAAATCGCAGGTAAATTTTCAATTTCAGTGTGAATTGCTTTTTAGCAACTATCCTTATTTTTGTACATACTGAGGCTTTCACAGCCAGCGTCACAACTAATAATTGAATCTATCTGGGCTTGTAAGCTGTGGTCTAGACGGCATCATAGATACTGACATTTCGCCAAGTACAGCACTTTCTAACAATACATTAAATGTATCTCTTTGTTTCCTAATGCCATTTTCAAAACCACAACTTATGATTTCATTGGAATTAGTTGTAATTTTTTCTATATATTTAGAAATATTAAATATTGTAAACAAACAAGTTCAGTATCACCACCTAACACCACATTCAAAACAGTGTAATACATATGGGCATATAATTAAGTACCAAATTCCACCAAATCAATACAAAAGTCATTTATAAATATGGATGTATAATTTGCAAAAATTTAAATTACTTTTTACAACTATGTTATATATTTTTCCTCACAGTTATTTCAGAAATGCAGCTGAATTATTGCTCAAATGATGATGGAGGCATGTTTCTTTGACACAATATATCTAACAACGGAGTGAAAAATAGTTACATTATTTCTAATTAGAAAATAAGTACTGAATATTAAGGATGGATAGCATTTATTGTTGCCTGTCCTCAGATAACAAGGTAGATGTTAATTACCAGAGACCAGAACTTAGGCAGAATGCCTTTTTAAATACCTAGGTCAAATCTATCTTCAATTTGAAAGTGAATCTGTACGAATTATAGCTTTGTGATTGAAATGCCACAGTTTTATGTTGCCTTTTTAAATATAAATGCCTATTTTACGAAATAAATGCTTTTTGTTGCCTTTATTTCATTATTCATCTATTATTAATTATTAAACATTTCCTTCAGATAAATTTTATTTCAATAATCCTTAGTCCGTGTCAATTAAAGTTAGCTCGCCGAATGTATATTATTGTCTTTAAGTTGCAGACAACATAGGCGTGCTTCATTCAGTTCATTATTTTTTTTGCAACAATGAGTGCTGCCGCACAAATAAATGTGTAGATAACAGAAAGCGTTTGAATTACTGCTTGTATTTATTTTAAAAGGCAATGAGTGCGGGTCTAACATTGTTTTTCTTTCAGTTTTCATCACGACGTTGTTGTAGCTAACAGTAAGATGCCGAAATTCAGTGTTTCTTTATGCAGTAAATTACAAAGTTACGTTAATACTTTTGGATCCGACGTATTTTGTACTGGCAGTAAAATACTCACATGCAAAATATGCAAGCAGTCAGTGAATTCCGAAACGAAGTATTTTATATCACAGCATATCAGCATAATCAAACACAAAACTGCACTTTCCAAGGCTACTGGATAGAAGATTTCTTTGCTTACAACAGTAATTGCAACATCGAGTTGAAAATCCCAGTTTGCATTCGACTTATGTAAAGCTTTCCTCAGCACCGGAATCCCTTTGTGTAAATTACAGAATCCTACATTATCACAGGTTTTGGAGAAGCATACTAACCAAACTGTACCTAGCGAGTCAAGTTTGCGATAATGTTATTTAACCGAATGTTACGATGAAACAATGAAAATCATTAAAGATAAAATGAAAAATAAGATCTGGATTTCTATCGACAACTCAACTGCTACCATGGGTCGTTTCATTGCCAATATTGTTATTGGACTATTAGATCCTACAGAAGATGAATCAATGAAACCATTGCTTACAACAGTGTGTCTTGAGAAAGAGCAATTCAACTGTCGTGCAGTTATTCACCAGTTCATTAAAGTTGCTGTGGCCTGAAGAGATTCAATACGCTGTCTTACTTTTCTTCAGTGACGCTGCACCATATATGAAAAAGGCTGGGATAGCGTTAAAAGTGCTATTTTCAAACATGCTTCAAGTGACCTGCGTAGCACATGGCTTTCATAGGGTGTCAGAAGAGATACAATGCTTGTTTCCGGATGTTGACAAATTGATTTCCAGCATTAAGAAGATCTTTGTAAAAGCCCCATCAAGAATCCTGACATTTAAATCCATTACACCAGATTTATCACTGCCCCCCCAACCTATCATAATGAGATGGGGCACATGGATGGCAGCAAAACTTTACTAAGCTTCAAATTTCCGAGTATAACTGAGGTGGTGAACGCTCTGGAGGATGAAGCATCTTCAATTGTAGCAGCCAAGAAATTTCTCAACTCCTCGGAAGTGAAAAATGACTTAACTTTCATTGCGGCCGAGCTTGAGTTCCTGCCACAAGTGATCTGCCAACTTCAAGAAAGCAGACAACCTTTAACGAAGTCAATGAAAATTGTGGATGATGCAGTGCAAAGACTGGACAGTGCACCAGGGAAACGGGGTTCATTAGTTAGCGAAAAGTGTAAAAAAGTGTTATCGAAAAATTGTGGTCTGGATAAACTTAGTAACATTTCAAAAATTCTACAAAGTGACAATTCTGTTGTTGTTGAAATGGATCCTACAATGATGCTATCTTTTAGATTTGCTCCAATAACCTCAGTCGATGTTGAGAGGTCATTTTCTCATATGAAAAATGTGTTATCTGGACTGGAGACTCCACATGACCACAGAGAACTTAAAAAAAAAAGCATTTGATTGTCATGTGCAACGAAAAAAGCATTGCAATACACAGGCTTTTTTAAAAAAATATTTCATTTTTGTGTCAATTACAACACTAGCATTTTGTTTAAAACTGTGAAGTTCTTTAAAATATGACGATCGAGTTATTGAATAGTGTAATCTATTAAATAAATGGGTTTTTCTAATTGCCTTTTATTGCCTGTTTTTAGTATTTATAATGCCTTTTTTCCTGCCTATTTTAGCTATTTATAATGCCTTTTTGCCTGCCTATTTTAATGATTTATGCCTAAACTTCCGGTCTCAGTTAATTACTAATTATAATTACTCAATAGCACTTCTATATAATTTTAGTACACTTTTCTTGCACATGTAATTGCTGAGACGTATTTTCTTATTTTTCCTTTTCAGGAGCATATCACAGAGTTTTCTCTGAAACTTTTTTTCACATGAATGAAATTGAATAAAACACAATTTTTACTTTGTTTTCATCACCAGAAAATAACACATATTAAACATCATCAGTCTTTCTTAAACTTAACTGCAACAGTTCAATCACATCAATTCTTACTTCTATGCAAAATCCATGACATATTGCTTCTGGATTGCATAGGATATCCACCTAGTAGATTTTTTTTTTTCATTTCAATTTGAAATTCTATGAAATGAACATTTTATTTATTGGAATTTATTCTGCATAAGAACTCCGCCCATAAGTAAACACTCTAGGACTTTTGGCCATGATATGAGAATGGAAATGATTTGCTGTTCTTGTATTACTATAATTTCAACTGGAATAATAACAGTTTTCTTGAACAAAACAGTAACCTAAAACTGTATAATGGGAGTAATTACATCATCTTCAATTCTTTAAATATAATTGAAAATAATTATTATTATTATTATTATTATTATTATTATTATTATTATTATTATTATTATTATGGTAACATTTCTTGCATGTGGAGTATTTTGAATGTTTTCATTTAATCGCTTCATATGAATGTGGTATAGCATACCTGAGAGTGAACACGTTAAAACTCAGTGCGAATACTAATCACCTATTCAACAGACCTATTTACATACAATAATTGTACAGCATAGGTGACTCAGTGTTTCTTACGCTTTTTTCTCTTAATTCAATGGCTGATAAGAAATGAATCTGCAATAAAATTCAGCAGGAAAAAGAAACAAAAAGAATGAATCAAAGCAATGAGCTAAAATAATGTACAAAATGTCTTGTAGCATTATTAAAAATTACTTCTTGTCCATCCTGTTGACGTTCAGCAGCAATTGCTTCATCAATTGCTTGGCAAATGTTAGGTGGCACTGGTGCCGCCTCCTCCTCCTCCATTTCAATTGCTATGTTGTGCAGCACAGCACAAGCCAATGATAGCCTCAACCCTGTCAAGCTTCAGGTGTAAGGTGTTTGCCAGTACAGGAAAACGTCTCTTCCATACACCATAAGATCATTCTACAGCATTCCTGGTTCTGATGCGAGATTCATTATACAGGTTTTCTGCTGGTGTTCTTGGATGTAGAAAAGGTGTCAAGAGATAGGGCATTAATGCATAACCTGAGTCTCCTAGCAGTATAGCACTTCCCATTCTTCCCTGGTCAAATCTGGCTTTTAAACATGAATTGCTGAATATAGTCTGTCATGCACAGCTCCTGTCCACCTAACGACTATATCCATAATTTTAAGTTCTGCATTAAACACAGTTTGTATGTTAAGTGAAAATTTCCCACTTCTTCCTCTGTACTCTTCTGCATTTTCACCACCTGGTGAGCTTATTGGTACATGGGTGCAATCAATTGTGCCTATTACTCTGGGAAATGCTGCTGTACTTTAAAATCCCTGTAGCTCTTTATTTATTTCATATGGAGTTTGTACTAGCTGGACGCAAATGAGCAATGGCTTTGCTTACTTTCTTAATAACTCTGCTTGCTGTACTCTTGTCAACCCAGGCATATTACGAATGCTCCACAGGCAGAGAATCTAAGAGTAAGAAGTAACTGATTGATGGCGTCACCGAAAGATTTCTGTGGAGGAAACAAAATGAGACATAACCTCAGCTTTTTTTTTTCAAGTGGTATCTCGTACACATTATGTTCCTTTTATATTTTGCATTTTCTCAATAATAATTAATACCATAACCTCACTCTTTACATTGCTCGGTATATATAGTACTAGTAAATTTCTACACTGTATTGTGTATTTATCTTAGGTAGTAAATAACCTCACACTTTCCATAAAATATTACGCTATTAATATTCCAGGTATATAATTCTGTTCTAAATAATAACTTTATTTTATCTAAGTTTTACCTACCTGTTCTGTCATACATTCCAAATTATCATTAATGAGATCCAGCACTCTCAGCACAGTATCCTTTCTTAACCTGAATCTCACGAAAAATTCATCATTGTCGTATTCGCTTATTAGACATATTGTCTCATATTGTCTTTTGTTTTCTCGATCTCAAAAGCATATTATATAGCAATTCATTGTTGCTATCTGACAAATTTGCATCTAATACCCAAGCAGCCATTTCCTTTTTATACTCTATTCTTGGAATAACATCTTATCTCCGCATGGAATCACGGAATAAGTAATTCCATGTTTATTCTCTTGATAGGTTCTATTCAGTGTCATAAAACACAACTTAGCGCCTAACCATGGAATAACGTCTAACAGAGGTTTATTCCGAGTTCATATAACTGGCCCTAACAGGGATAAGAGGTAGAGATAAAGGAATATGTGAAATGTGTGGTGAAACAGAAAGTGTAACACTTTATATGACAGAATGTAAGGAGTTAACGTTTGAGAGGAAAAATGAGAAAAAATAGAGAGGAAAATTGTAGCTATAAAAATGTTAACGGGGAAAGAAGGAAGGTTAGAAGCACAAGTGATGTTTTTACAGAAAGCAAAAGAAAAATGGGCAAGGAAAGTAAGGAGTATAAGAAAAGAAGACAAAGGGAAGGAAGGGGATAACATAAGCTATCAGGCGGGACAAATGGCCTGGGTGTCATGCAAGACGAGGCAGCAACAAGGCTAATTTAATTTGTACATAGTTTACATTAGACCAGAGGTGGTGAAAACATGACTCGCGAGTTATTTTGACTCGCAGGCGCACGTTCCCTCTCTACAACCGTCCGTTTGATTTTCACATGCTGCTGAATGACGCCGCACGTGTTGCATATTTGGTGACTCGCGGAAGGAAGTCGTTTTCGCCACCCTTGCATTAGACAAATGGAGAAAAAAATTGTAAAAGCTATGTAAAAGAAGTCGCACAAATAAATTCATTCACTCATAAATTTGTTCAAATCTTACTTAACAGATAGAACCCAGAAAACCAAATGAATGGTTGTGATTCAGAGCCAGGTGTTATTACTAAAGGTGTTCCACAACGTTCTATATTCGGCCCTTTGTTATTTTTAATATTTATAAATGACCTGCCATATTATCTTAGCAAAGATTCAATAGCTGTAGTTTTTGCAGATGATACCAGTACTTATATCTCAAAAGTCACATCAGCAATTAAGAGATTCTGTCAATAAAGTGTTTGAGCAACTCAACATTTGGTTTGAAGCTAATAAGCTTTCATTAAACTATGAAAAAACTAACTTTATTCAATTTCAAACGAAGCATAAACAAGTGAATGAATTAACAATCAGGTACAACAATTACACCATAAATAAGGTATCTGATACAAAATTTCTTGGACTTTAAGTAGAGAGAGAGCTCAGCTGGAGAAAAAAAATAAAAAGAATCCGATGTGTTGCACCCACATGACTTTCTCTACTCTTTCACAAATTATTGTTACAAATGCTTATTCTCCATCTACTTCATGTTAATTGAGATAAACATTTGCAACTGTCTTATTGCAAAGGTGTAAGAGAAATATGGTAGGATTTAAGCGATAGTCAAATCTTCTAAGAGCTGGTTGCTATGTGGAGCATTCTATTCTCTTTGCATGTCCAGGACAAAAAAAAACCAAGAACGAATTCCCATTTGAGAAAAAGTATAAATGTTGGAAAATTCAAACAAATAACTACGAATATCTCAGAAATGGTTCACTTGAAAAAAAAAAGTATATGACAAATTGTGTTTTAACGATATCTACATTTTTTATGTAGTAAAATTTTGAGTATTGCTTACGGTTTGCCAGTTACACGAAAGTTATTCAGAATGAAGAGAACTTTTGGGGACATTCCCAGAAAATTCAAGATATACATTTAATGCGCCATGAAAATATCTTAAACAAATGATATTTTAATCAAAATTGTTAGAGCCATTTTCGAGAAAATCAAAATTTTCGAAAAATGTTCCATGTAAAGGGTAGTCTGGGGTGTGGGGAATTTTCTTTAAAATCTTTGTGTCACATCCTTGGAAGATACTAAACTCAAATACCAAGTTTGGTATTTATCTGACTTTTTGTTTTTAAGTTATGCTGTTCAGACACACACACACAAACGTGCACAGACATGTTTCCAAAAATGCTTTATTTGGATTCGGCACCTCAAAACATGTATTTTTGGCAAATTTTTGGGTGGAATGCAATACTTCCCCCAGTAGAGAAAGTAATCATGCTACCAAAACTTAGCTCTGCTTGCTTTGCCTTAACAAAAGATCTGCTCAAACAAAATGCCTTAAAAGCATATTTTGCCTACTTTCACTCCCTTTTGTGATATGGAATAATCTTCTGAGGTAGTTCGGCACACAGCAAGCAAGTATTTATATTACAAAAAAAGCCAATATGTATTATTTATGGTGTTGGGTCCCGTCATTCCTGTAGGCCCTTATTCAAAACCCAAAAAATTCCTACACTTACTGGTGAACACACATATTCTATCTTGAGCTACCTTACAGATAATTATGATAACATCACAACAAATCTTGCTGTGCATGACCATAATACAAGGCATGCAGGCAATTTGCATAAACCAGCAAATAGCTTAAAAATGTTCCAAAAACGATGTTACTATTCTGCACCACAATTTATAATAACCTTCCATGTTACCTAAAACTAGTAGGCAATCCTAATCAACATAAAATCTTTAAGAAAAGTTAAAATCTTTCTTATATACTCACTCCCCATATACTATTGAGGAATTTTTGAATATGCCATGTAACAAGTGAGTATTCAATACATAGGGCACATTGCATATGATGGTGATTTACACTTATTTGTTATTGTTGTCCTACTGTAATGCATGTTCAGATGTTTACACTTGGAATGATGATGTTTACAAATTTTCATCTATTAGATAATGCATGTGCATGATGAGAGAGAGAGAGAGAGAGAGAGAGAGAGAGAGAGAGAGAGAGAGAGAGAGAATGTTTGGTGTTGGGTATGTTATAAGTTTAAAAAAAAAGTTCTTGGTGTTGGGTATGTTATTAGTTATGCTATATATTTCATAATTGTATGATGTGATCAATGTCCCTGTGCATTGCTCACAGTGGGATCTAATAAACAAACACAAACAAACAAAGAGCACAAATGAAACATTATTAAACCTCTGTTCCATTAATTGTCTGCTAAATCCTAATAATAAAAGCAGCATTAAATACACACCCAAATAAATTTTCCTGCTTTGCTTGTAATAATATATTTTTGTTGACAATACAGCAAATCTGCACTTAAGAGTATCATTGTTGAAAATGCTTATAAAAGCAAAAGGAATGTGAATAAATTACCTTAAGATTGAGTTTAGAAGTAGATGTGATCTCTTCAATAGCTGGTGCCCACCTGCCCGCCCCTTTTAGGCATTTTACTTTTATAGGAAAATCGTGTTATGAACACAACAAACGTAGCAATTTTTTGCTAAAGCACATGCAAAATGGGAAATACCAACCTAAATAAAAAGTGAAATCCGCAAAATATCCGATTACTGTTTCTGCGAACGTGAATCATTCAAGTTTTAGATGCACAGATCCCTCGGCTACGCCCTGTCGTCGCTTCGCAGTTGCGGCCTGAGGGCCCTTAATCTCTCGGCTATGCCTTGAGGCTGAGTATCTTACTGGCTTTGGTGGCATTAGTTATTCATATGTTGCCAGCATTGCATTAGAGCTAGTGTATGACTTAGAGTGACATCTGTAGGGCATATAAGACATAATTTCCATAGCTGTGGAAGATACACTAAGAGCAGAAAGTTGGAAAATACATTAACTTTCAACAGAACTGTCACAGTTCATACAGCTAGGGTATATGATTAGCATATATTTCTTACCAATGACAAAATGAGTCAGTGTAATTAATCATAATACCTATTCATATGGAATGATATGAAAATAAATAATAGTGTTCAACCGAAAATTATCCCTGTGGTTTTCATATTTGTACATGCAACCAGTTTGTGTGTGTTTCCTCAGTAAACAAATAACACTGATGGCTCACTACACAAATTAAACATTCTATGTCCATATTTCATGGTTTTATATATATATATATATTTAAAAAAATAGTTTTAAGCCAAAACATGACAACTTAATACTGAAAATAAACATGTTCCCCATTACTTATGCCCTTTAGTTGAAGATATTTAAAACCCTTAAAATAGTATTAATTAGCTCAAAAGCTACTATGACAGAGAATACAGCATTTAACACATAAACCATCAATATACTTTACAATCCTATGAATACTGAAAACAGCATATCTCACCACATAACACACCACTGCACCAAAAAGCAGCCAGCCAAAATCACGGAAGTTTAATTATAAACAAATGTGTATTTGCTAACTTACACAAAATCAAAACGTTTCTGCTTAATTTTTGGCATACATATAAAACAAAAATGTGCATGCATTTTATCCAAGGATACGTATACAGTTCCATGTAGCGAGGTTTTGGCATCCCTTGGCGGTTATATACTTGCTCTATACCCTCCTTGAGATCACCCCATATCTGGTCCAAATCTATTTGTTTCAACCCTGGTGGGTTGCTCTGATTCTTATGTCCAGACATATTGTGCCAAATTGTATAGTGATTTCCTGGCCGTAATATATTTTCACAACGTCATAGACTCCATGGAGCGGACAAAACTTGTTCTGTGAAGTTACCAAAGCCTGAAAGTGAAATCATTACATTCAGTGCCCTTGACTTAAGCAATTCCAAACTAGGTTTCCATTTCTTAGGTTGAAATCTTTATATGTTGATACTAGTATTAACACAACCAAAATTCGAATTTGATTTGAATAGAAAAACTCTGAAAATCTATATCCTATTCATAGAAAACTCGTGTTTCCTCTCTAAAAACCGTTTCAGTCACCACACCAAATTATCGCTAAAATTCAACCATTTGGACACCTTCGTATAAACTGAATCACTTTTATATAGATATTGAACAATAAACCTACGTTTATATATTTCCTATTTAGGAATTAATTGATGAACAATAAAAAAAATTGTAAACTATTTTACAAAATATACACTTAGATGCTAATACTGGAGTTTCACAATGACAATGAGACAGGCTAGACAACCCCATTATCATTTGCGAGTTTACTCTCTTTCCCTAACCGAGCAAAAAAGGTCAGTATTGATAAGGTTTAAGTTGGTAATAAAATTTGGACGGATTTACGTCTGTATTATCTCGTCGACCTCAGATACATGTACTTCGTAGAATCCATGTTTGGTGGCAGAGATATATTAATGTTATAATAATTATGTGCAAGGCCCCCAAGGACGAAAATGAACTTGCTACATGAAACAAATTGGGAATTGTAAATAAATGACAATTATTCTTTTGGATGTATGAATTGTTTACAATTACAATTTTGTTGTTTTTAAACTCTCTACCCCGTAATAAAAATAGATCTATTGCATTTCACTTAAAAATTGAATATCAAGATTTCACCGGAAATAAATGTTTTGAAGCTTCCTGAATTAAAAAAGAGCCTTCTTATAAACGCCCGTGCATGTATGTGTGTGTGTGTGTGTGTGTGTGTGTGTATGTGTGTGTGTGTGTGTGTGAACAACTTAACTCAAAAACGAAATGTTGGATAAGTAACAACCTTGTTACCTATCTAAGTTTAGTGTCCTCCAAGGATGCTACACGAAGATTTTCAAGAAAATACCCCACTCCAAACTATCCTTTACATAGTCATTTTTCGAAAATTTCATTTCGACTAACATTTAGTTGGCAAAATCAGCTAAAAGGATGAGCTTCTGAATGTGCAAACATGTTGATGCTTTACTTTATATTGTAATAAATGTGTAATAAGTGTACTCATAAAGAATATTATAATGTATGTTACTGTTAAATCTGTAAAACAGGCTTGGTCAAGTATTGGAAATATGGTTCTGTAATCAAGGTCAGATACATGGACTTCAAAATATGTTTTCACACAGTATACACATTTTGAGAAGGAACTGTGTAATCTGCAAACTTTGTGAAACCGGAGGCTCGCTGGAGAAATATTATTAATTCAACCACCCTCCCTGATATATATTGTGCATCACGCACAGATACTTTTCTTACATGCAATGCTTCTGCACCTATTTTCATATTCACATCATTTTATGCATATAGCAGGCATATAAGTTCTTGGGCTTAATAAGAAAAGTAGTCTTATGGTGCCCAAGCTTCATCCTATTCTTGTGCAGAGTCACGCCAGTATTGAAACACACTTCGCTAATAAGCATTACTTGAGCTTTACGTTAAATTAAATTAGCTCCTTTAAAATAAACAGAGTTTTAGTTATGGAAGCTCTTTAACTATTATGGTTTTTAGTGTCCCATTCTATATTGGGCCTAAAAGACCGGAAATTTTGCTCAGGACTCTCTTCATCAAGCTTGAGGTTCTTTTACGTGCGTAAATCTATGACACGGGGTCACCGAATTTGCTTCCCCTCCGAAGGAAATCATACTAAAATTCTTACGTCCTAAAAAAATTCATCACCCTCCACCGGGTTTGAACCGGCGACTTGGGGAACTCTAGTATGGTACCCCTAACATAGCTCCTTTACTTACCTATCCCAAAAAGAGAAGAGGAAGCAATACATCGTGGCAGCGTTGGTATATAAGCACAAGTAATTTCAACAGTAGCAAATCGTACTTCAGTCGACATCACTTCAAGACGAACCGAAAAGATTTGGAGGACAAAGGCCACCCTAGGTCAGAATTGCGCAGGACACCCTGGCCGATGAGCAGTAAAGTAAGGCGATTCGTAGCCTACCATCAGCAGCAACCATTGGAGCCTGTAGGAGCGTGGGTTTGTTAGCCGGCAGCAGTACCCATCATACCCTGGACCCCATGGACCCCATACCCTGAAGAGAGGCGAAAGTCCATCACTGTATACCAAGCTATACAGCTTAAGTTACCCTACTCTTCTGCCAATTTCAAAGGTTAGTTCATTCCACTGTTGCAGAGCAAAAAAGGTGATTATATTCCTGTAGCCCAAGCTGTAAAAATAATACCACATAGTTTTAATGGGAATGTTAAAGATTTCACAGCATTTTGTAATAAAATCTACATTTGATTTAGCACGCTATATTCATTAAATTTGTAGAATACAAGATTCTTGGCAACGCCAAAGAAACACCTAGGTAGAATTCAAAGGAAAACGTGGGCAGAAGTAAGGCAAATATTGAAAAAAAATATTCAGCCCGTTAGGTTTTCGAATTTTAAGGTGGGAACATTTTCATGGTCGGACAAGGCGAAGCAGAAATAGCGGCACAATAGGGTTCGCGACTTGATTCACCCGGTGCTGATTTATACAGGGAAGTTAGAAACCGCAACACACGCTTAGAAGAACGTATGGGTGCAGGTACAAATTTACATAATGATACAAGTGCTCTGGTGAGGGAATTCTTGAAAGAAACTTTCATAGCTGGATTTAAAGATGAAAGAATAAAATATTAGAAAAAACAAAAGGGGAAGAGTTTTCGGCGGCACAATTAGTAGGGACAGCCCTCTAAGAAGAAAGCGAGTGTAATTTCCAGAAGTTTCGAGGATCTCAAATAGAAGGTCAGCTTTGGAATATTAAACCAAATGAAAATATAGAGTTTCAGGAAAGGAAGACATTAATAAAAGCAAGTAAATGAAGCTAATAAGCTGATATCTTAACGTAGCCAAACAGACGGAATTTGATGCAGTGTTGTAAGAATAAACCTGTGTGTCGCAATTATGGCAAAATTGGACCTGAAATTAAGGATTGTATCATTAATCCATTTCCACATGTAGGGAAAACCGGGAATTTGAATCAGGGAAACAAGCCGTAGACCAGTTTAAGCAACGAAGCAGGTCCTGTTCAATGGTTAGCAGGAAGTACATCAGGGAGACTGTTTTAGTGATACTAATAGGTATAAATTAGGAAATTGTAAGAAATATATCATAAGCCCAGAGCTAAAATGTGACACCGGAGCTGCTCTTTTAGACACAGGTTCTTAGATTTTTCTAGTGAAGGAAATGGGAAAGGCTTCATATCATAATAACAGCTATTACGGGTAATCAAATGGAAATAAAAGAGAAAGAAAAACTAACTCTTGATGTAACCTCGGAAAATAATTGCTATGTCATTAATAGTTTACAAAAGGGTTTGGATTTATTGCTAGGACGAACAAGTATGACCTCTTGCAGTAACTTAACATTAACAGTATAGATTAACTGTCATTAATAGAAAAGTTAATTAAGTGTAATACTCAGGAGAAAGGTGTGAGATTAATTCAGCACTAGGAAATGCAATGAAGGATTAATTTGTGCAATCAGCTAAGTCAATTGTGAGAACAACACATTTTTTGCTTCATAATGAACATAACTAAAAGTCCTATTGGGATATTTAGAGCATCAACTTTCGAAAACCCACCAACTAAAACACTTAATGTAATACAGGTTTACGATAAACGTGAAGTCTCCACGCGTCTGCAATTGATTTGACAAGACTTAAGACGCAGCTATACAACAGACAACACAGAAGAAATAAAGAAAACGTGTGAGAAATATTAATATATATATATTACCCGGAAACAAGATAACTGAAACAACAGCAGCTAGAGCTACAATTCCTACTGCGATTGTTCAAGAAGGAAAGGTGACCACATTAAAGATCTATAGGCTTCCAGTCACACAAAACGAGAAAATTTAAATGCAAGTAGAACAAATTGTAAAACACGACATACAACAAGTAAAAGCGAATGGAACTTTCCACTATTAGTAGTACCCAAAAAGATAGAAGCTTCAGGTAAAAAGAAATGGAAAGTCTGCATTAACTTTCGGATATTAAATAAACTTACAGTGCGGGATAGCTTTCCTTTACCTAATATACAATATGCGTTAGACAAGCTAGGGCAAGCAAGATATTTTAGTACCACAACCTGGGCTAGTGGTTATCATCAAGTGCCTATCACATTAGAAGATCAGTGAAACACAGCCTTTTTATGGAGCTCTTTAACTACTGTGGTCCTCAGCGTCCCGTTTTATATAGGGCGTGGAGTCGCTGCAGAGAAGCGAGAGGGGACGGACGTGTGAGACGAGCTCTAGCGCGGATAAAAAATGGGAGCACAGTTGGAAGCTTATAGAACCAGAATAGGCTTATTTAATGGTGGAGGACGTACATTGGGAAGAAAGTGTTTGGAAGAGTTAAATGCAACGGTGGAGTCGTATGTGTTGCTGATAATTGTTATATTAGTGATTGGAGGAGTGGAACTAAACCCAGGACCGGAAATGGAACAAATTATGGAAATGTTGAAAGGTATCGCAGAAGAAATGTCAAACCTCAAAGGAATGGAGAAGAGAATTGGAGATAAAATAATAGAGCAATTCGACGCGATAAAATCAACATGGGCGAGTTTAGAGCACGAGGTGAATAAGGAATTTATTGAATGTAATAGCGAATGTTACGGTTGGAGAGAGCAGAAGAAAGGAGGAGTAGAATGAATGTTATAATATTTGGAATTGAGGAAACAAGAGGAAAAATAATCAGGGATGAAGTGGAGGAAATTTTTCAAGATAAATTTGAAATAAAGTTGGGCGGCTAGGAAATAATAGACATTTTTAGAGTGGGAAGAACAGGCACGAACTCAAGACCGGTAATAGTCAAGTTGGCAACGATGAAAATAAAATGGACAATTTTAAGTAGTGCTAAAAGAACTAAAAGGGACAAGACTATTTGTGGAACAAGATTATGGAAAAAAGAGAGAGAATTAAGAAGTGTATTAATAAGAGAGATGAAAAGGCTAGAGCTAGAGGAGACAAGGTGTATGTACGAGGATTAGACCTTTGGATCAATGATAGAAAACAGGATATCCGCAAAATAAGTTGGAGTGATTCTTCAGAAAATTCACGAACCAGAGTACAGGAAGAAGAAGCCAGGGAAAAGAAAAGGAGTCGGGAAAGTAGGTTTGATGAAGAGACAAGGTTAAGGGAGTTGATTACGTAACCGGGCAAACAAGATGGACTGGAAAGACAGCTGAGAGAGGATTCACAAAGGCTGCCAGTGGTGATAGTCACGGGACCAAGAGAAATGGACGAGACGGAGCCCAACATATTCTCTTCACCAGCAGGAAGCATCATACAGGTGGAAAAGGGAACGCAAGGCCAAAAACTTGTGAAAAGATTTCCATTGACAAGAAGCAAGGCCAAATTACAGCAATTCAGGTTTGAGAGGAAGAGTTCGGTATAGCAAAAGGCATTGGGGGTTATATTCTGGAATGTACAAGGATTGTTTGAAAAGTTAAAGAATAGAGAAATAATGCAGATCTTAAGATTAGGTGATAAGATAGGGGTAGTAGAGACTTGGTTGGCAAACGACTTTCATGTGGAAATAAGCGACTTTGAGTTCTACGGGAAAAGTGGAACAAAGAAGAGCGTAAGAGGACGAATGTCAGGTGGGTTAGAGATATTTGTTAGGAAAGATTTGAAATGCAAAGTGAAAGTGTGTAAAGATTTGGGAGAAAATTCGGTGTTGTGGTGAGTATTAAATGTAACAGGGGAGAAGAAAGAGATATGTCTTGCAGTGGTATATAACCCGCCAAGTGCCTCGAATTTTTATAATCCAAACTTATTCAAATTAATTGGACAGGATATTGAGGAGTTATCAAACAGATTTTTGGACAGTAGCTTTATGATAATGGGTGATTTCAATGCCAGAGTAGGAGTAAGTCAAATAATGCTAATAGATCCTGAGTATGAATTAATGGGTGGAGAAAAAGAGATGATAAGAAGAATGAGTAAAGATAAAGTAATGAATGGTGAAGGAAAAAAGCTGGTGGAATTTTGTGAGGAGATGTGTAATGGGGTAAAAGGGAAAGATAAAATGGGGGAATTTACCTGTGTCAATTATAATGGTCAGAGTGTAATTGAGTATATGTTATATTCAATAGTCTTAGATATAAATATTGCAGATTTTGAAGTCTTGAATACAGTATGTTCTAGTAATCATTTCCCATTGAGGCTAAGTTTTATAAGTACATATAAGAATGAACTAACACGAGAACATAAAGGAGGAATTAAAATTGATAAATATAAATGGAGGGGTGAGGAGGCAGAAGTTTTTATAAAGGAATTAGGGTCAGACATAGGGGTAATAAGGATGAAAGAGGTAGAGGAATTACTGAAAGAAAATAAAACGGACGAAGCAGTTTTAAAGCCAGAAATGTTAGTAAAATATGCAGGTGTAAGGATGAAAGTGAAAGATTGTATAGATAGGAAACAGAAGGGATGGTACGATGAAGAATGTAGGAGGGCAAAACAAAGAGTTTTAGGGGACCTAAGAAGGTGGAGGCAGGAAGAAGGGCAAAAGGAAAGAGAGGAGTTTTTGATTGCAAGATGGGGATACAGAAACTTGTTGGAAGTAAAGAGGAGTGAATGGGCCGAGAAGATGAGTATAAAGTTACATGAGGCAGCAAAAGCAAATGATAGCAAAACAATATGGATGTTGGTGAAAACAATGTATAAGGTTAGAGCAAGAGAAAATAATATAAGTGCAAAAGAATGGTTCAAGTATTTTAAAAATTTGGTAGGAGGGCAACATGATAACCAAACAATTTGGGTAATGGAAAATTACAATTATGTTGAGCAATTGGATAAGCCGATAGATGTAGGGGAAGTGAGGGAACAAATGAATAGATTGAAAAGGGACAAAGCATACCAGTTGGCATACCAGGGGAGTTTTGGAAAGTTTGGAGTCTAAATGAAAATCGATTAGAATTGCTAGTTAGGATATTAAATGCAATCTATGAAGGGGGGAAGGTTCCTAGGAGTTGGAAAACAGCAATAGTGGTGCCAATATTTAAGAATAAAGGGGAGATCGTTGACCCAGAAAATTATAGGGGGATTAGTTTGTTATCAGTGTTAGGTAAAGTTTATACAGGGGTTTTGGGTGAAAGAATGCAAAGTTGGGTGGAGCAAGAGGGAAAAGTATCTGATTTACAGGTGGGATTTCGGAAAAACAAGAGAGCAATAGACAATATTTTTATAATATCTTCAATGGTAAACAAATATTTATCAAACAAAAGGGGAAGATTGTATATCTTATTTGTTGATTTAGAAAAAGCCTTCGACACAATAAATAGGGAGGCCCTATGGACCAAATTGGGTATGAATAAACGAGTAACAATTGTATAAAAACAATACAAAAAATATATGAAAATAATGATTTTTGTATAAGACTTGATAAAAGTGAAAGGACGAAGGAGATTAAAAGTGTATAGGTTTAAGGGAAGGCTGCAAGTTAAGCCCTGTATTATTTAATTTGTTCATTGACGATATTCTAGAGATAATTAAGTTTGAAAGTAGCTACTCTCCAATAAATGGGAATGAGGAGATACCAGGGTTAGTATTCGCGGATGATTTGGTTGCAGGATCAATAACTACTGGGGGATTAAACAAAGTATTTGGAGCAATAGAGAGTTTTTATAACAAGTGGAGTCTTAGGGTTAATACAAGCAAAACAAACATAATGGTATTTAAAAAGGGTAATAATTTGAGAAAGGACGAAAAATGGAGTTGGAAGGGTAAGGAAATTGAGGTTGTCTGAAATTTTGATTGTCTGGGAATAAGACTAAGTAGCAACGGTAGAAGGGGAGAACAAAAGAAACAGGCTTTAACAAATGGAAAAGTGGCAATGAAAGTTATTAGAGCATGTTTAGATAAAATACCTGGGATGCACGTAAAATGCATAGAAAGAATATATGGAGCAGTAGTTAAGGCAAAAATGCTGTATGGTGCAGAGATTCGGGGTATTGAGGAGGCGTGGGAACAGGTAAATAAAGTGCATAGGAGCTTTTGTAAAATAACTCTGGGTCTACCAAGAGCCTCAACTAATGGAGTTGCACAAATGGAGTTAGGGAGATTTGGTAGTAAGGCGAAAATTATTGAAGAATAGTGAAATATTGGTTCAGAATTGGGGACTCAGAGAGCAATAATATTTTAAAACAATGTTTAGAGGTTCAGTGCAAGTTAAATAAAGAGGTTACTTGGTATAAGCGCCTAGAAGCAATTTTCAATAAAATAGGGTGTGGGGATATTTGGAAATATAGACAATCACGTGAGAAGGGATGTTGGAAAAGAGTTAGATTGAGGATTAAAGATATGGAAAGACCGGAGATAATTGGTAGTTTTAATTCAAAAAGATCATTACATCTATATACAGAGATTAAAAGGACATGAGAAAGAGAAAAATATGTTGATGTTTGTAATAAAATAACAAGAGAGGGTTTTGCATGTGCTAGATAAGGGATGGTGAGGTTAAAAGCCATAGGAGAAGGAGAAAATGAAGATAAATACCCATTATGTAATAGAAAATTTAAGAATTGCTGTCATTTAATGTTAGAATGTGAAGGAACAATGAATATGAGGGAAAAATTACAAAGTAACAATTGGTCTAGATTACCAAATGAAATTATAGGTCAAAGGTTGTTAGGAGTTAAATCCAAGGAAAGTTTATTTGAAATAGGAAAATATTTGGGTGTAGTGAGAAATTAATGTTGAAAAAAATAAGAAATAGGGAATAGAAAGAAAATGTAGATTGATGAATCATAAATTAAAATGGAACCCAACGACTCAACAACCATGGTGTTGGATGTTTGCGGACCCATAGTAATGCAGCAACTTAGTGAAAACGATATGTAAAGGGTAATGTACAGAGATAAAATTATGTATTATAGAACTTATATGAGAATTGATTTATGTAACTAACGAAGTGAAGTAAAATATCTATCTATCTATCTATCTATCTATCTATCTATCTATCTATCTATCTATCTATCTATCTATCTATCTATCTATCTATCTATCTATCTATCTATCTATCTATCTATCTATCTATCTATCTGTCTGTCTGTCTGTCTGTCTATCTATCTATCTATCTATCTATCTATCTATCTATCTATCTATCTATAGGGCGTGAAAGACCGGTAATTTTGCTCAGAGGCCTCTTTATCAAGCTTGAGGTTCTTTTACATGCCGTAAATATACGACATGGGACCACCAGCTTTACTTCCCTTCCGAAAGAAGCCATGCTAAGGATTTTTACTCCCCCCAAAATTCCATCGCCTTCCGCCGAGTTTGAATACTATTTTGTTTGAAATCTGCTCCTGCTACATTTCAGCGTATGATGCATTAGGTTTCTGTTAGAGTTAATAGGGACCAAGTATTTTGTGTACATGCGTAACAGCTTGAAATAGGAGAATTAATAGAGGAACACAACAGCCGAATCAAAGAAGTATTTTCAAAATTATGGGAATACAATTTTAAGATAAAACCAGAAAAATGTGAATTATTGAAACAAGAAATACGTTATACTGGGGCACGTGATTACTGTTAAACCAGATCATAATGCAGGAAATCACTAACGGAATTTCCCTTGGCTGAAACGAAGAACGTAATGCTAATCTTAAGGTTAGCAGGTTATCACAAGGAGTTTATTGATTAATTTGCAAAACCCTTAACGGATCTGTTAAAGAAAAGATGTGGCATGGCCATGGCAGAAAGGAAACGGAAAAGAATAGGTTCGAGATGTTAGAGTCAAAATTATTTAATCCACCATTGTTGCAGTATCCAGATTCACAAAGCCATTCATTTTAACAGCTGATGCCAGTGGAATTGCAATGAGTTCCATATTAAGTCAAGGCCCTTTGAGTAAAGAATCGGGTTTGGAAGCAGGAGCTTAAATTCAGCAGAGTTAAACTACTCTACAACAGAAAAAGAATTGTTAGCTGTAGTATGGGCATGCAACACTACAGACCGTATTTTTTTAAAGAAAATTTCCAATTGTCACCGGTAAAAATTTAGAATCTGGATTTTTAATGTAAAAATACAAGCTCCAGACTGATTCGTTGGAAATTATTACTAGAAGAATATGATTATGAAATATTGCACAGAACCGAGAATGTGCTTTGTGATGCTGATAATCTCAGTAGATATACTTTAGGATGCCTCGTTGCTAGTGCAGAGGTATTAATACCAGAGAGAGAAAAAAGTAATAATAATAAATGAAATAAATAAGTGCACTCTTGGAGGACATCAATATGTATCCAGATTATTAGAAAGGGTTAAGCTATACATTCAATGGAAATTGAAATTGAGTTTTAACTATGGACGCTCTTTAACTGCTGTGGTCATTAGTGTTCCATTCTAAATTGAGCGTGAAAGATCAGGAATTTTGCTCAGAGGCCACTTTAACACACTTGAGGTTCTTTTACGTGCCGTAAATCTACGACACGTGACCACCGGCTTTACTTCCCTTCCGAAGGAAGCCATGCTAAGAGCTTTTACGCCCAAAAAACCATCGCTCTCCGCCGGGTATACATTCAATGGGAAGGAATGGATAAGGATATAGCTAAATTTATAAAACATTGCCCTATATGTCTAAAATTCAAGGAATCGGGCAAAAACCATAACAAAAATTTTATTAGAGAATATAGATAATGCAGATGAACCATGGGATAATATTATGTAGATATTGTAAGGCCTATGCCCGCAACTGAGGACAGTGATAAATACATGTCGTCCTCCGTGGTCTAGAGATACCATGCTTCTCTATTTCCCGAGGTAGTGGGTTTGAACCGTGGAGGGTGAAGGATTGTTTTGCGTAAAAATCCGTAGCATACTTGGCTTCCTTCGGAAGGAAAGTAAAGCTGACTGTCCGTGTCATAGGTTACGACACGAAAAAGAACCTCAAGACAGATAATGCCTCTGAGAAAAATTTCCAATCTTCCACGCCCAGTATAGAGTGGGACACTAAGAAGCATGGTGATTAAGCAGCGTCCACATATAGAGATCAGTTTGATGTAATAAATACATTTTAACTTGACGACAATTTAAGCAAATATTTAATGGCAATACATTTACACCCACAGACAGCTAAGGAAGTTGGCCAAAAGTTTGTTCAAAATATAATTTTAATTATGGAATCATTAGCACTATTATTACGGATCAAGGCACTAACTCTATGAGTGATATGTTTAAATGTATCACTAAAGGGAAATGCAATGAATATGGTGACATAGCATTCAGAAAGCAATGGATCACTTGAAAGAACATATAAAACATTAGTTAATTATTACTTCCGACGATTTTGCACAGACAGGAATACACAAAGGAATAAGGACTAAGATTTGCTACATTTGCTATTAGTATGATTCCACATTCTCTCACTAAGCTTATCTTATGAGGATTTATTTGGCAGGATTTCAAACACGTCTGGGACAACACAAAACACAGTTCTATCCAATATAATTGTGGAGGCATAGTGGTAGACATAAGGAGCAAGTTTCAAGATGCATTTCAGATAGTAAAACAGAGACTAAATCAAAAGAAAAAATTGCACCAGGAGAAGGAACCACAAATGCTAAGCTCATTTAATAAAGGAGATCTGGTGTTATTGAAAATTGAAGGTAAACAGAAATTGGATCCTATTTGGAAAGGACCATATGGAATATTAGAAGTTAAAGTTCCTAATGCGCTCATCCAAGAGTAGTGTAAAATAAAGTACCAAGACATACATAAAACAGGTATAAACACTATTTTCCTGTATCTACTAAGTGTAATAAGTAGGAGAAGTATTCCATTCCACGCAAACATTCGACATCGAGATTTCACGGGGAATGCATGTTTTTAGGTGCACTGAATCCAAATAAAGCATTTTTGGAAATATGTCCGTTGGTGTGTGTGTGTGTGTGTGCGCGCGCGCGCCTGTCTGCGTGTCTGTCAGTCTGTGAACAGCATAACACAAAAACAAAATGTCGGACAAATACCAAACTTGGTACTTGAGTTTAGTATCTTCCAAGGATGAGACACGAAGATCTTCAAGAGAAACCTCACACCCCAGGCTACCCTTTACTACCCTTTAATTCTAATGCCTCTAACGATTTTGATTAAATTATCATATGTTTAAGATATTTTCGTGGCAAATGAAATGTATATCTTGAATTTTTATCAAAAGTCCTCTTCATTCTAAAAGACCTTCGCATAACTTCCGCAAAGTTTTACTGTAGAAAAAAGTAGATCTATCTAAAATACACAATTTATGTCATATACATCTTTTGTGGAGTGAACAATTTCCGAGACATTCCTTGTATTTGTTTGCATTTTCCAATACTCATACTTTTTCTCAAATGGTAATTCATTGTTACGTTCTCTTCTACGTATAGTAAAAAGGGGAAGTATTGCATTCCATTGAAAATTCAATATGAAGATTTCACCAAAGATACGTGTTTTAAGGTGCCTTTAATCCAAATAAAGCATTTTTGGAAACATGTCCGTGTGTGTGTGCGTCTGTCAGTCTGTCTGTAAGAGTGTGAACAGCATAACTAAAAACGTAACGTCGGATAAATACCAAACTTGGTACTTTAGTTAACTATCTTCTAAGGATCTGACACGAGGATTTTCAAGAAAACTCTCCACCCCAGACTGCCCATTACATGATACAATTATCGAAAATTCTGTAAGAAAAATTTCTCAACTGGGAATTCGTTAACCGCTTTTTTTAGTTCTAGACATGCAAAGAGAATGGAATACTCCACATACCAACCAGCTCTTAAAAGATTTGACCAACGGTTAAAGCCTACCATATTCCCCTTGCGCATACAAGAAAATTAGCAATAAGATTAACATCTCGATATCTCGAGTTACATGAAGTATGTCATGTGGGTGCAACTTATCAGATTTTTCTTTTTTGAGTATGAAAAATGCAGTCACTGAAGAGGTTATTGTTTTTAGTTCTCTATGCAGCAGTAAGAACGCCAAGCACTACATAGGAAATCAATTCAAAGACAGACATATTTTGATGAAGTGGGAACTTTTATCCTTTAAAATTGAAAGTCGAATTATATTCCTAGTGAGCCTTCTCATCCTGCGGATTGGTAACGAGGCAACCCTTCATTTTACAGCTGATACAAAATGCAGGTGCTGACACCGTATTCACCAGTCCGCTGATTAGGGCTACGGTGCTGCTAGCTGTTAACGTGCTCCAGTAGCGTAATGGTTAACATGCTGAAAGTCGTGGTAAAGGTCGGAAGTTGAAATCACGCCTACGAATAAATTAGGTTTTTTTAATTCATTTCTGTTCATGTTTGGAGAATGTTCTAGCAAATCATGATTTCACTCTGAATGCACTAGAAAGTGAGTTTGTCTATAAATACAACGTTCCAGGCGTTCGAACTCACTGTGAAGCAGTGTTTTCAAATAGAGGGTATCTGGACGTGCTGTTAGTATACGGGTAAGCGCAGCAGAATGGAACGGATGTAGGTCTCTATACCAACAAAGGTTCCAGCAAAGAACACTTCCTACAGATCACACGTTTTTCGAGGTGCCTTCTGGAATCAGGAACAGTGCACAAGACACCACGTTCACAAAGAGATCATCCTATCTGTGACCAAGCAACGACGGATCGTGTGTCTGACTATGTCATTCAGCAATCGCAATGTAGTACGAGGGATATTCACAGGCATTTCAATATAAGCCAATCTTCTGCGTGTAGAATACTACATAATCCAAAGTTTCACCTTTATCATCTTCAACTACACCAGGAGCTACTGAAGCCGGACCATGGACGGTGAATGGCGTTCTCTAGGTGGATCATATGTTAAACTGAACACGATCCACATTTTTTGGCAACTGTGCTATTTACAGACGAACACAGGCTATGTAAATTGCCACAACATGCATTACTGTAGCACTGTAAACGCACATTGAATGCGAGAGGTAGTCTTACATGTTCCATGGGATTTCAAAATTTGGGCTCATATATTCGGGGTTCATCTAATAGGCCCGCATTTTTATTATGGCCAATTTACTGGGAATCACTATACCCACTACCTACAACACCAGCTGCCTACTCTACTGAATGAAGTGCCGTTGCAGAACCTACTATGTGGTATCAACATGATGGGGCGCCAGCTCATTCGGCCCTTCGTGTAACGGTTTATCTTGATGCCACCTACCCTGAGCGATGGATCGGACGACATGGACCAATAGGGTGAACAGCACGCTCACCAGGTCTACCCCCATTATATTTCTTCTTATGGGGTTATCTTAAAGAACCCGGAGCCGCCAATGACCCCTCAACAGCTCAGTGAACGCATCATCTTAGCTTGCCGTTACATCACACCGGTCATGCTGCGCCCGGTTAGGCTTGCGATGATTGTTAGGATGAGATCTTGCATCCGCCGGCATGGTCGCTTGTTCGAGCACCTATTACAGCCACATGGAGGAAACGGGTAAACTGTAAAGGTGCGATGGTCCGGCATGATATCAGTCAGTGTTAAATGCACTACCAAATGAGGTCTCTCGAAAGGCGCGGCAATATGATCACCAACATAATAAACATTACTCAACCAGAAGCAAGTACTAAGTTCAGTAGAATCCCAGGAAAGAATTACCAAAGCACTTTAATTATTATTATTATTATTATTATTATTATTATTACAGGACAACCTATATTAGGTAGTCTATGCTATAGGCTATTAATCAAGAACAAGCAGTCATTAGTTCCGAAATGAATCAATCGCCAGGAGAACAAGAAGCAAGAACTTTTTCGTTAACAATTTCTTAAAGACTGGACCATCACTCCAATTTTCTTATAAGCGGAATGTAATAAGTGCACGTATTACAGAGAACATTATAATGTGTGTTGCTATTAAAATCTGCAAAACAGGCTTTTCCAAGTGTTGGAAATATCATGTTTTTGTAATCAAGGCCAGACATTTGGACTTGAAAACATGTTATCACATAGTGTACACATTTAGAGAAGGAACAGTGTTTATGCAAACTTCGTAAAACCGGAGGCTTTCTGGTGCAAACTTATTATAAAACCACCCTCTGTGGTAAATGCTGTGCACTAACTGCGAATACTATTCTTACACACCACGCTATTTTTACCTATTGTCGTGTTCACGACACTTTTATGCATATAAGTATACCGAGCGAGATGGCTCAGGCAGTAATATCTGTGGCCCAAATTCTGGAGGTCGTGGGTTCAATTCCATTTCCGATCTTCGTGAGTCATGGTTTTTTCGGAGCTTTCCCCGAATCGCCAGGCGAATGCTGGGAAGGACTATTACATTCTCCGAATTTCCTGTCCCTCCATTTCATCTCCACTCTCATTTCACATCACTACTCGTCTGCTTGGTTTCTTGCAGGGTGGAAGGTGTCGGCGGGAAGTACCGGTTTGTGCATGGCAGAGGAAAATGATGATCAGTGGAAACCTTCGTGCACCGGACTGCGAGCGGTCTCCGGGACCCAGGCCCTCCAGGGGATGTGTAGGTCTACAGGGGGAGGGCCGGTGAACTAGTTAGTACCGGGGTGTTCAAATCTCTAAATGGTGTGGAGCCTGTCCTCTGCCTGTCATACCTCCTGGTCCGGTCACCCTCTGTCTCCTCTCACTTCAGCCCACCCTCCCGGGGGCTCCCCGTCAGGGACCAAGGAACAGCAAAAGATTTGCGTAAGTGAGGTGCTAAGCCCCCTTCGCCTCTAGTCCTATCCTATGTATATAAGGATACAACAGGCAGCCAATGGATAGGTTCTTGGGTTTCATCAAAGAGGTAACGTTGCTGTACCCAAGCTTCATCTTTAAATACATTATTCTTGTGCGAGTAAGACCAGTGTTGAAACACTAAAATTTACTAACAAACATCTTCTAACGTTACTTGGACGCTGTGACAAAGCGACTTAGCTCCGTTGCTTACCTGTTCCAAAAAGATGAGAGGAATTTTTAATTAAAATATGACTGCCTCGGTAAAAAAAACTCGTTAATCTCGTCTAGATTCAACCCCGCTATTTAAGGCCATGTTACCACACTTCCCAACGTCACATTTTGTTTTAATGCGAGTTAAAGCAATACATTTTGTTTCATTTTGTATTCTTATCCCCGTTTGTTTAATTTTGAATTGGTTATTGGCCGAAATCCCCCGCATAATAATAAAATAAATAAACTGAGTTGTATTTTTAGACGCTCTTTATATACTATGGTCATCCCGTTCTATATTGGGCGTGAAAGACAGGAAATCTTTCTCAGAGGCCTATTTATAAGGCTTGAGGTTCTTTTACTTGCCGCAAACCTACGACATGGAACCACCCGCTTTGCTTTCCTTCCAAAGGAAGTTATGCTAAGGATTTTTACGCCCCAAAAAAATCAATCTTATTTGAACCCGCAACTTCGGGAACTAGAGGTTGGCATAATGGTGTTCTGATGCAAAGGACAAATAAATTACATATCAAGTGTTAGGAAAATTATTAATATGTTAATTTTCATTTTGTAATACCTCCTTTGTGTGCATTTTAGAAATCATGAAAACAAAATACTTATAGTACTACTTTGTAAGGTTAAATTATTTCCTGTTCAGCATCAATATTTCACTTCCTTAACTGCCATAGCAACTGAAGTTACTTTACATAGGTTATAGTAAATATAAAATAAAGCAATACGGATTACACTGAAAGATATCCAGGGTTATTCACACAGGGCTTCTTTTGGAGCGACATAATTTGCGAATTGCGCAGATGTGCTTTGAATACCTGGTACTGTCTCAAGTTTTCTCTTAATTTCTGTACTTTATCAGTTATTGGATGTCATAAAAAACTTTCACCTAGGTTACGAGTTCATTACGATAGCTGAGAAAAGTGTGCTATGATACACTACAGAAATTACAAGATTCAGAAGCATACAAGATGTTTCAATCAATGTCCACGAGATAAGAATCTGTAACAATATGCTCGGAAATATAACACATTGAAATATTTCCTCAGTTTATTCCTGCATTTAAAATTTTTCAAACCTAAATCAAAATATTGCAATCGTGTTAAACCGGAAATTGCGTTTAAAATTATGTAAAACTTACTATGATGCTCGCCAACGCATATAAGTATAATTTTGCTGTGATCTAAATTGAAATGTTGAAAATATGATATTTTTTAACAATAATGGGGATAATTCTGAATAAATGGGCATCAAATAGTAGCACATACACTACACCCAGTAATATCTGCAGATGTTTTACATAGATGTTTTCACAGTATCGGTGTCGTATAACGTCCGTTACACAATAAAAAGAGCGATAATTGCAGATGTTAGTAACAGATATTCTCAGAATACCGGTAGCGTGTAATTTAATGGGCGGGCACACACTACAGAGACATATATACAGGGTTATACAAAAAGAAGGAACAGAATTTAAATATTTATTTCTAATGAACGAGTAGACAGCAACACATTTGACACACCATTTAATAGAGGAAAGTTCCATTCAGTGCCTACAGTGGCGCTGGTTTTGTTTACGAGGAAATGCCAATGCCACAGAAAATATCGTTTCGTGTGCTGTAGTATGCAAAGAGTGAATCCACTGTTTCATTGCAGCGTGCATTTCGTTCTAAGTTCAACAAAGAGCCACCTCGTCATAAAAAATTTACAATTGATACAATAAATTCGTAGAAGATGGTTGCCTATGCAAACCGAAAAGCACTGGTAGTCCACGCATAACAAATGGTACTCATTTTGAACACTTAAAATAAAAGTTTGAACATTCCTTTATTCAGTGATGTATCGCATGTTTCGCCATCTAGTGTCGTTCATTATAAATAAATATTTAAAGCGTGTTCCTTCTTTATGAGTAACCTGTATATCTGCAGAGCGATCACGTTATTTCGATTCAAGACATATACTTGTTAGCAATTGAAACCACCAATATGTTGAAGCATATGTTTTTTAAATTTACATATTAATTTAGTACTCTTCCTTATCTTTTGATATTTCCACATGATAAAATAAGATGCATGAAACTGTTATAGTTAAGATAGCATTCGTTTTCTGAATAAGACTATATGTCGCACATTAACATATAGAATGCAAAAAATGGATAGAAATGTCATTTACTTAGCTGCTTTAGCAGCTATGAGTAATCCAAATTTAAAAGCACCACTCGAAAGCTTGATATATTATATACGTCTACTCCACTAGGCATTTCCCATACCTAGAGGTGTTAAATATTGTGGAAAACAATATTGCGTAGAAGCTAGGAATTGAAAGGAATCACCGTGCAATATGTTTACAATTTATTATGATGTTTTGAATTTGTTAAGAATTCCATCATTACCTTGCTTTAACATTTTAAAAGTTTTATAGTTTACAAACAATATGCTCGGAGACGACAATGTAAAATACACTTTCACCCTTTTACAATTTAAGTTTCCCTACAATTCGAGAATATTTCTGAAACAGGGAATAATACAATGAAATGTTACACGAAGTGAAAAATATAAATGCTTCTTCCGTAAATGTGAATTTAGAAACACCAAGAGTAAAAAGGTTAAATTTTGCAGCTTACCAAACAGTTGAAAATAATTTTAAAAAGCAAAAAGGTTACTCCTGGTGGTTTACGCCAAATCTCTTCGTCACAAAACCAGAACACGAGTCTGGGAAATATTCACTCGGTCCTTGGCCGAAAAGTGTCTTTTCTGTCTGCCCAGGAGTTGCTGAAGTTAAACACAAGAATGATGGTGCTGGCGTCAGTGGCGTGAATGAAACCAGCTAATGGTAACTCTGCACGACGCTTTGAGTTGTTGAATGATGAATTGCTCATGCATGACGACATCTTTCTCGAAGCTTCGGCTGTTAACTATTTCTCTCGATGACCCCCTCATCATTTCCGATGCATTGGGCCGTTCTTGAGTTGGCTGCATAAGCCATGGCCAAAGAGGAGGGGGGAAAAGCGCACAAGTCTTGCATTTCTTTATTAAGTATAGGAGGTAAGAGGTTATGAGAAATGAATCTGAATGGGAAGGTTATAAAATAAGAAAGCTTAAGATTCTAATTAGAAAATATTCACATGTAAACTGCTTATGATGATAGTAGGTCAATGCTAATTCAACATAGCTTGATAAATACAACATTCCAAAGTTTGGTCTGTTATCAAAATCTCACATTTATATTCTTAAGTCCAAGAGTTGATATCACATACTTTTAGGTTTTGATACACTACACATACACCCCTCTGTAGACAAAATATCCCCACGCCGACACCTGTTTCTAAATGCTGCATGTCACCGTAATTATCCATCCTACACGGTTTATTTATCTGGGATTGATTTCTCATAACTTAAAAACACATAAAATCAGCTCCTATACTGAATGATAAGAATCCTGCTCCGTGTTGTGGTGCAGACAATTTATTAGTGTGCAGTGTGCAATAACCAACGGTTTTATGAGTCGTCTAAATCGCTATTTATTGTTTCGGTGTGTGATTTACATCATATTGTTTTTGTTTCGTTTCTCATCTTGGACTATTATAATTAAGGTTCAGTTTTGGTTGGGAGTCGTCCCGTTCCATTTAACGGATAATGGGACACCCAATGCAGTGTAGGAGCGCACAGAAGTGGCTACAGTTACCGATTCGGTGTCAAATTATTTGGCGACGATATCGGAAGACTCAAAGGAAAATGTATTATACTCTTCCATTGATCAGGACCTTTACTTATTGATGATAACTATTATCCAAGGAAATGTCTCTCATTACACTTCCTCAGCCCATGAAATATTTTGTTTGAACAATTCAAGGAGTAACCTATAGCACAGTTGCAACGGGCAGGCGGGAATAACTTTGTACTTAATTTGAAAGCCTTTTCAAGAAGCAAAGAATGTTTTGCTATCTAACTTGGATCCTATGCAGAATACGCAGCCTTCAAACCTTTTGCCCTGTGGCACACTGAAGCTGTAACAGAGTATATAGGTTCCGACATTACCGAAAAGAGAATTGTTGATTACGCCCAAATAGGGTGAAACATGCCCATGGATAATTTGTACAGATATAAACGCATGGTGGTGTGCTCAAAAGGCGAAATATCGTACATGCCCACACAAACCTGCATGGATCCCGAATATTACTCAAATATTTTCGTCTGCGATACGTTCACATTATGGTTCCTCCGTATGTAGAGATAGTCTTCAGTGTTTTTGCTGTGCCGAATGTGGCCACTCTGCGAAAGTGTGCAGAAGGGAAGAAGTCTACTTTAAACGGGCGGAAAAAATGCCACTACAGCATTTACTTATTATTCAATAAAACGCCGCGTTTTAAACTGCCCCACCTGCCAATGCGAAGGTGTACTTGGTTCGGACAAGAGAGGAACACGTTTTGAGCAAAGTCGTCCATATAAATATAACACCGTATAAGACGCTAGCTCTGCTTAGGATTATATCATTTTGTATCGACAAAATTTGAGAGACCTCAGGATTCACTGGGCAGACTTTACCTACTCATCCAACATTAACAAACACTGAATTTTCAATCCACAGATGTAACCCAGGGGACCTCCTTCCATAGCGCCCAGACCAGGCCAGATGAACCTCAAGTAGTATCTAATACCTCAAGCAAACACATGAGTGCCAGCCAATGGACGTGTAACCTTCCAACTCACAAATTCATTTTTAATTTAATCGAACGGTACCCTTACAGGGCCCTGCTAAACCTGTTTACATGTTACTAACCTCTGGCAACGAGTCTGCGCCCCGCATTGTACTAGCGATAGCACTTCTACCAGGGAAAGCATTACGATTCAAAGGGAGGAAAGCTCAGGCGTTATTAGAAGACCTAAGGAAACTCGTCAATAATACTGCACCAGCCATACCCGAACACGTAAAGCTGATCAGATAACTTATATACACTACGATCTAACCCAAATCCTATACCCTTACCCCGTAGATTACAGTCACCGTGCCATAGAGTTTTGCTAAGGTCCAGTGGAACGCTCTGAGAATCCAGATCAACTGTGCAGAATTACAATACTATCTATCTGGCAGACTCGTAGATCTCATTGTTATATTTTTTTCGTTTTTTATTTACGGATGCTCTTTAACAGCTTTGATCCTTAGCGTCCCATTCTATATTGTGCGTGAAAGACCGGTAATTTTGCTCAGAGGCCCCTTTTTCAGGCTTGAGGTCATTTTACGTGCCGTAAACCTACGAACGGGACCACCGACTTTACTTCCCTTCCGAATGAACCATGTTAAGGATTTTAAAAAAATTCATCGCCCTCCGGGGGTTAGAACCCGTGACCTCGGGAACTAGAGGATAGAATTGTAACCACTACACCACGGAGGACGACGTTGTCATATCTGAATCATGGCTAGCCCTATCTAATACATTTCCCTGGGCCCCTACTGGGTTATTCGTCAAGATCGGGTCCTGCAGGGCGAGACACCTTACTTATGCTTCAATCATCCTTACAATTCTTTATCCTTGCCAAAGAGTTAAGTGTTCGATGAGTACTTTGTATACTATGCATATGCAGTTTCTACAGCTACAAATTCCAGCCCTCCATACTTCCCCGGGGCATCTAATTTTCCGCAACCTTTGGTATGTTCATATACAAAGCCATCCATGCAAAGCTATCGCTGTTTGCGTAGATTTTAATGTCAGCCTGTCGCCTCAGCAAATTCCAGTGGTGAATCTTACTGTTTCCATCCTAGAGGAGGTGACCTTCTCCAACCTTCTACTGAATACTGAGAAGCCAAAACGTTTTGCAGCACTACCACCACAGAGACCAATAACTACGGTTCATTCGTTTATAACTAACTCTTTGACCTCGTGCTACATGGTAATTGGATCTAAACTCCATGAGCAATGACCACAGACCAATAAGCACACACCTATTCCCCGCGGGACGTGACTTACGGAAACCAATGTGTTCCTGCTCCCGAATATCAGGGACTGAAACAATTTACGAATACCAACATAACCCTATTCCAACGAATATCCACCGACTGGCAAAAATTCGCCATCTAAACTTACCATTCTACGTTATAAAAAAAGTACCTTCAGAACGCTATCCTGTGGCAGACAAAATATCCAAAACTACATCCTTGAACCCCCTAGTGGAAAGCTCGTTGTTCCGCCGGGGTGGCGGATGGACACAGGCCGATGTGATAAAATCCCTATTCCCCGTTGTCTGTTCTGTGCTGTCTTAGCCGAACACAATTGGCTCGCACTCACCGAATTTTACCTTGCGAAAAACGAGCCGGTTGGATGGCTTCTCGTCATTCTGTATATGAAATGTGGCGCAAACTCTGGGACTTTACGACCAGGTTAACAGGACATATATAAGATACGGTGTACAATATAGATTTGCAGCACAATATATCATTGCCTCAGAATTTGTACCTGCACACTACGTCGATTTTAGTTACATGTCCTCGCTTCTGGTTCACTGGTAGTTGGCCAAGATTTTATGATGCTCGTTACTCTATCAGAAGTGCAGATGACGCCACGGTGACGCACCAATTTTATCACGACGAGTCCACATCAAATCTCCTATGACACTGGTATTTCCCTCCGGATCTACTCTTACTACTAACGAGAGGTTTCTCTGACATTCTTTCTAAGGTAACCATACCCTATAGACAGAAATGCCTTTATGTGATAGCGAACGTAAAACCAGGTAAAGCAGAATACTGACCACATGAATCACGTACTTGGAAGGATTAGCCTATAGCGAAAAGACCAGAATGGAATACTCAAGCTGTTCTTGACAAAACAAAGATTTCTTCTACTAGTTCTATACATTCAGTTGGTCTCATATGATCGAAAGGGTGTTTAAGCGCTAGGTCTTGTATATCTTAGGCATAGGATTCGGCTTCGCTCTCTTCCCTACTCCCAAGTTTATGGAAGCTTTCCTTTTCCATATCTCCTATTTTCACTTATTTCAGTTACTGATGGACTGACATATTCCATTCTATACAAGTTATAATTTTCTGATTTCACACCTTAGCGCTCAAGGTTTCCCACAGGTACGAGGGGTGTTCAAATGAAAAGGTACGAAACGACACTGTGGGTATAATTGAAGTCTTTATTCAAAGTAATCAGCAGAGACCTGAGCACAACTATCCCACTGTTTAACGAGCTCAAGGTATCCCTGTTCCCAGAATTCCTGTGGCTGTGAAGAGAGCCAGTCCTCTACGGGTCCTTCAGTTCTTCGTCCGAGTTGAAGCGCTTCACTTTGAGATTTTTTAGCGGACCAAACAGATGCAGGTTACATTTCGGTGTTGTAGGGTGGATGCTAAAACTGCTCCCACTTGAACTTGGCCATTACACTTTGTGTAATGGAGACGTGCGAACGCACGTTATCTTGGAGCAGAATCACTCCCTCCATGAGCAGCCCAGGCCGTTTGCTCTTGATGGACTTGCGTAGGCTATGGAGTGTCTCACAGTACCGTCACTGTTAATGGTTTTTCCGTGCTCAAGAAATTCGATGTGTATCGGACCTCAGACGTCGAAAAAACGGCGAGCATCACCTTGCCTGAGGGCACCGCCTTGAATTTTTTAGGGGGAGGTGACGACGGATGCTTCCATTGCATGCTGTCCCGCTTTGTCTCTGTTTCGTCACTGGTGACAATCCGCTTCAGGAAAGGAGGGTCTTCATGATACCGGAACAGGTGTTGCAGTGTTAGCCTTATACGCAGTTCCTTTTGCGGTTCGCTGAGCTTTTTCGGAACCCATTGCGCACACACCTTCTGGTAACCCAACCTGTCGTGCACAATTGTCTACAATGTTCAAACGCTAGCCCCCACCACCACTGCCAACATTTGCATTGTGACACGCCAATCGACCTCTCTTCTGGTCGATGAGTTCGGCCTGATTACCGTGTTTGCCTGGCCTGGTCTCGGGACATCACTCTAACACTCCCAGCCTTCAGAAAAACGAGCACTCCACTTTCTCACTGACTTGTCGGACACACAGTCTCCCCCGTATACGACCATCATCTGGCGATGAATATCGACCGGTTTAACACCTTCCGCAGTCAGAAATCGGATAATACCTCGCTGTTCCTCAATCGTCGAATTTTGCAATCTGAACGTCATGAAGTCGTCACACGCACTGCCGATTCAATTGGACGAAACACAACACTGCCTGCTTTTCTCCTGCATATGGTGCGGGTGTCCGCGCATGCACACAATCAGGCCGCACACTACATTCGCGTCTGTAGATGTCGCACTACGTTATCACAAAACGCCATATTCAAATTTCAACCGTTTGGTTATTAAGACGTTTCGTACATTTTCATTTGAACACCTCTCATACTTTCCTTTATCCTCACATCATTCTTTATATTCTCTCTTCATCTCTCTCTTCTTTATCCTTTATATTCGAGATTAGAACGGTCTTCCCTCCCAGGACGGCCAAATGCTCCTACATGCAGACAACATACTGTTATATTCGGTACTACACTATAAGCTGTTTTCAGTTTCCTGGACGAAGTTCACGCTGATCTGGACTTATCACTCCGGCGATTACGTGACTTGGTGTTATCGGTTAACTCCGATATAGGTGTCTCGATATTCTTTAAACGCGGGCGCTCGTCTTTCCAAGGTACAATCAGATACATTTCTTGGTCTGCATTTAGACCATGATTAACGTTGTACTCAGTGGCGGCTCGTGATTTGCAGGTTTGCAAATTTGGGAGGACGGCAGATAACCTTTTTGTATTAAGCGCCCTTACACAACAGGTTTTATTCTACAATTTACCAATAAAATATATTTAAACAAGCCACTTATACCAAAATATTCTGTACATGATTTCTCGTTTAGTTTACTGCGTTTATATTTCAGCACGTACCAAATCCTATGTATTAATGCAGTCCAGAAATTAAACTTGCAATAAAACACATCTATCAGATGGAGGATAGATTATATTATATTAATAATTATACTATTATTACCATCAGTAACGCATACACTTTGGTCATTTATCTTGTACGGTGCACTCGTGCATTAATGGATATGGTTAAAGTTTCAGTGGAGAACACACGGCTTTATAACAAACGGCTATTCACTGCTTTGTTTTCACAAGTCCAAAACTATTTACAAATCTTAATAGCAAATAGTTACACATCGATAAGTCTAGTTTTCGGGAACACATTTATTCTAAGTATCTACGTTCTGTAATAATATTTTTTCAGACTCAGAGGAACAACATAATTTCTTAAGGGGGAATGTGTGGGGTTTATTTTTGCTGTCTACCCAAGTTTATCATATAGCTAAACGCGTATGTACTGTAAGCAATCAACAACAGCCATTGGAAGAATGTTCAGGAGTATAAAATGAACTGTAAGAAATTTATTATGCATCTTGCATCCACTTGCCTTCAAATATGAAAAACCTTGACTGTAACTAAACTAAGCTGATGAATATGCTTGCGGGTGAAATCGATTCTCCTCTCTTTTGTTCAACATAATGTTTCAAATCAGGGTCCCCTCAATATAACATGGTCTAAAGCATTAAGTCTGTCGTTTTTGCCATTTACACTGTTCATTGCAATTTCTTAACTAATTAATTTTACTTCACTTGCACTGAATTAAGAGGTATTTTACACAAAACATGCTTCCGGATCCTGTACGCAACTAACATGTACTGTGTGAATCACATCACTGTGCGTTGGCGCATGCGATGTAATTATGTGACGGCAAACAAAACCCACCAACATAGATTGTAGTATGAGGGGAATTATTTATTTTCTGTTCTGAATCATTTTAACTGTACAATGCCGTGCTTTAAATCGCAGTATAGATTAAGAATTCAATTACATTTTAAATCAATTCATATAGCAAAATTAAATTTCAGACAGGACTGACTGCTTTCTTTTCATACAGTGACGGCAGTGAAATTGAATGACTCCACATGTAAAAGACCGCGTGGGGGAAAGAACCAATATTGAATCGTCTTTGAATCCGAGCTGTTATTACCTCTAAGCACCCCTCGCCGTCATTTGAAGCATTCCCCTCCTCACGTCTCACCACTAGCTATATCAACATAAAACAGGTTTCCCTGACGGAAACACTCAGCAATTAAAACATTCGCGCTGCTCACAATATAAACGCTGCAAAAACATTTCAAACAAAACAAAATCTATGAAACTAATTTGGGTAGTGCTGAAATTAATACTGAGTGATATTTGCTATTATCCTTCCTTTCCCGTTTTTAGGTTTTATTTTACGGAGCGCTCATTTATTGGAAGGGCCCCACCCTAGAGTCAACCATCGCCAGCCCCACTAGTTGTGTTTCTCACGACCAACATCTATAGGTATCCCTTCAGGAGCTAATAAGTTGTTTTGCTATTTGAGCGTGGGAAGAGCTGTGGTTGGCTTCCTCGTAGTCTGTATCTTGTCTGTCTTTTACTATGGCAGGAAAAACTATTCTGTATTATTGTTATTATAATAACAATAATAATAAATTATTATTATTATTTCGCACTATCCACCCGAATGGAACCAGAAAATTATATTCACGTTTTATGAGATAGAAGCACATCCTTGCGTTGGTGACAAACGTTTGACGGCTGGAGCCATTCAGGAGCTTGCTGTACCGTCTGTCATAAAGCGACAAACTTGCTTGGACATTCTTTCAAGTGAAAACATTTTGGGTTTCCCGAAACGCGTTTATTCTCTACACAGTCAACCACAGCTCCATAATTATTTGGGAACGACTCATAGCATACTAGTACATCTTATGATATTTCAACAATTTTTCGAAATGGAGAGGATGCAATTTTCAAATATTTTATACTTTTCTTAACTGCAAGTCGTTATTCGTTCTTTTTGTCGCTCTTAGCCGAGATAATGCTATTTGAATGTTTGTGCATTTTGTAACAGGGTATCCGGATTTCATTAGAGATAAAAACGTCTTGCATCTTCAGAATAACAAGCAAATCTTGGGTTTTTTTAAAAATTAATCTAGACTCAGTTTATTAAACTACCATATTTATCAGATATAAGAAGGAAAAATTAAACGAGTATATGTAATTTTCCGTGAAAAACACTTAAAATCCTCTTAACTTGGAAATCATAGGAAATAGAAACTTTTAACGTGCCAGCCTCTAGTGCTAGAAGTCGCCGGTTCAAACCCGGCAGCGACGACGGATATTTTCGGACCTAAAAATCCTTAGCACGGCTTATTTCGGAAGGGAAGTAAAGCAGGTGGCTCCGTGTAGTAAATTTTCAGCATGTAAAAGACCCTCAAGCCTGATAAAGAGGCCTCTGAGCAAAATTTCCGTTCTTTCTTGCCCAATATAGAGTGGGGCACTAACAACCACAGCCTTTAAAGAGCTTGCATAAATAAAGCTCAAGATCAATTCCGGTATCAACCAAAAAGAACTCCAGTCACTTCTGATTCAATTTGATATTTAACCAACTTTTTGTTTATGAGTTATACTATCCACACACACCACACGGGCGCGGGTGCGCAGGGAATTTTTACCTAAACTGTTTTTTTATTCGTGGAAACCCAAAACCTGTGTTTCCAGTGAAATCTCAATATCGAATTTTTGGATGAAATGCAATATTTCCTCTACTTACTATAGGTAAGTAGAAGATAAAGTAAAATGCCAGTGTTCGAGTCAGGATGGATGTTCGTTGCATTATTGGGTTGTAAAGGTAATACTATCATAAAAAATATTTATGCGATAGACTTTTGTGATTGCTCTTTTGCTTAAAAGAAAAGCTTAAAATCTGATGTGTTACAACCGCCTGAACTTCTCTATCACCTATCGTGTATTATGGGTATTCAAATTATTCTTACAATTGTTAATTTTTCTATCTACTTCATTTTATTTGAGATGAACGTTTCCGGAAATAGCTGCATTGCACATTTGGTTATGGACATCTCATTCAGCTACAGGTTTTACAACTATATTCGTTAAAAAGTATATATATATATATATATATTGTTTGTTTGTTAACGACGTTGTCTATAGACAGGATCATATAAGTGCCGCCGGCCTGCCGGAATTTCGTCCCGCAGGAGTTCTTTTACATGCTAGTTAGTCTAATGACACATGGCTGTCGACTTTAGGCACACTTAAAAACCATTGGTCTCCTCTGGATTTGAACTCGGGACTTTTGGATCAGAAGGCCAGCGTCTAACTGCCTGAGCCAACCAGACCGAAATGAGATTCGTTGGTTGTTCGGGCAAAAAGTTTTAAGCAATATTCCACTGATTATACTGAATGTTTTTGTTTAGATTGCATTGTTTAAAAATAATTTTTTCTGGTTTTTACATGTTAGTTTTGCCATCAGTAAAACTTAAAGTTATTGTTGCATTTATGATGGACTTTTAAGATTTGAATGTCATGTCGTAATTTAAAAATTACGGTTATCACTGTAAGGTTAATAAATATACTTTCAATCTGAGTATTGCCTTTCTGTAATGCTATTATACATTGCATATATTCTCTGTACTCTTCCAGCTGTTAGATTATCACTTACATACTGCATATATCTAGTACAATATTCATACTCCGAAAAACAATAGTAATATAGTGCTCTGTCTAAACAAAATACACATAATAATTACCTCAGCATAGTGTTCAAGGACAGGTATGTTACATATACAGATAGCATAACTTTTCTGGATGTATGGATAGATGAGAATGTAAAATGAATTGTTCACGTTTAAAATATATCATAAAAGCCCAGTAAAATACGCTATGTAATCTCACTTACTTAAAACATTATTAATTTTAAAATCTGTTGTTTCAATTTATCATGTATAGCTTCAATCTGATCTTTCTTTTGGAATAATACTTTCGGATTATGTTGTATGTTAGGAAAACAAACCAGCTGTAGACAGATATTTAAGAATTATAATATATTTCTGTTACCTTGCATTTATGTGTATGAAAGGAATGTTATTCTAAAAGTAATTGTAGTATAACACAAATTCGGACATAAATTCTCATGACATCAGAAAGAATGATCATCTTCACGTAATAACGCACAATATAAGCACATTTGAGAACATTTGTATACACAAACCTCTAGCTTTATAATAGACTACCTAATTAAAGGTCCTGAAGCTTAAATGAAGAGCAATTCAGGCACAAATCAAATACTAAACAAGATACAAAGAAAAATATTATGCCCATGAGGAAATAGAAATTAAGGCGATCCAGTCCCAATCAAGAGATATGAAAGTTATAATGAAAATGACACTGTGGTAGTCTTCCGTGGTCTGGAGGTACCAGGCTACTCTCTGGTATTCGAGGTCGCGGGTTCAAATTTGGCGAAGGGTAATGAATGTTTTCGGACATTAAAACCCTTAACATGGCTTTCTTCGGAATGGAAAGTAAAATCGGTGGTCCCATATCATAGATTTACAGCACAAAAGAACCTGAAGTTAGAGAGGCCTCTGAAAAAAAATTCCCGGTCTTTCAGGATCAAATTGAATGGAATCTTAAGAACCATAGTAGTTAAAGAGCATACATAAAAAACTCAATTTCCGCCTGTACTTCAACTGCAGAAACAAATGTTTTTCAGGAAGTGTGTATAGCCGAAGACACAAACCAAATAAATATCACGCCAAAATCACGTCAGGAATACCACTCACCAAAAGAAGAAACGTCAGAATGCTGATGATAACACATCCGATGATGACGCACAAATAGACGAGAGCAGTGATAAAGATGACTATGCAAACCTGAAGAAACGTAAGTAGTACTTCAATCCAAGTGCACATTCTAGACAAAAAGGTGTAGTTGGTTCCAAAAAGTGTGACGGCGAGGAAATTGTACTGCTCTCTGGTCCAAAAATAATACGGAGATACGTTGGAAAGTTGCATAAAGACTCCAAAGGGTCAGTCCTATCTGGGTACATTGCAAAGTATATCAGTAGTGAAATAGCTTGTGAGGAACGTAAGTGTTTGGGAACACATAAAGCTTTCAAAACAGGCGTAATAGTTGAAGAATTTATCAGTAAGCGCCAGGGATTTTGGGCCGGATGTAATAGTTAAGTCAGAGAAATGCCAGTGGAGATAATATAATCTATTTTTGTCAGGAAAACAATTTATCAATAACAAACACCGTTTCATGAATCCTACAGGCCAGACTCTACACATAGACATCACCAGATAGCAGACCTAAAAGAAATCCAAATCACTACATTTTAGGTCCAACCGGATGGCATAACACCTTTGAAGATGTAGAAGCGGTAAATTAACCTGATTGTGGTTCTGATCATGAAACTACTGCTGACTAAAGTTAAACTCAAATTTAAAAAAACCTGGAAACAACAACAAGAAACAAATGGAGTTAGTTATAAATTCATATAACCGATTATATCGTACTGCAATAAAATATTAAAAATCTCACAAATCATTAGAAATTAAATGCTGCACAGTTATGGTGTGACTTGAAGTCTGCTGTAATGAATGTGCACAACAAAGACAAATAATTGTCTCCGAAAGAAAAAGAAAAATACAATAGTTGGCTATTCCCAGAGACAGCCGCAACAGCAGAGGAGCGACGTAAGGCTAAGGTCAAGAATTATCTAATACAGACACTAAACTAAATTCAGACTTGCAACGTTCAGCAAAAAGAGAACTACATCAAATCGCAGTGCAAGGAGATCGAGAAAAACGAATGACAAACAGAAGTAAATATACAGAGTGGACCATTAAGGTTGAGACTGTACAATATCTCCAAAGATATTGTTAAAAGAAATGTCTTGAATAAAAGTTGCTTGATATTATGGAGGAAAGTAAATGCCATTAGTCGTGTTTTATTTGGAGGACCTTGTGATGGTCGTTTTAGGGACAATTTAATTTGTTTATGAAGAGCAGAAGACTGTGTAGTATTATTTGGGAAAATGAAGAATGCCCAGACAGCTGGAAGACATCGGTATTTACAGCACTTCCCAAATGAAGGCAACAAATGGGAGTAACTCAACAGTGGTTCAATAGATTTAATATCGCACAGCAGCAAAATTAGACCGTTTGACTTTGTGGACCATCAGAGGATGATAGAATCAATGCGACATATTGGTATATCTGAACATCTGACCTCACTATACAAGAAATTATACGTGAATCAAACAGCGAAAGTGAGGATCGATTAACCGAAAACTTGCGAATAAAAATTTGCAAAATAGTCAGGCAAGAGTTTATTATATAAGTACGAAGAGAACTTATTACATTCCTTCTAATATGTACTTCATAGAGGTTTCACAACAAAGACGTCTAATAGCATTTTGTTCTGTGATGAGCCATTTTCAAATAAAATATACCTGGTTTTTCAAATTATAAGTCCTTTTTCAGTACATTTGTTACTTGTAAGGTGGGTAGAGGAACTTATTTCTGGCTTAGTTTCGTTAGTAATTATGTGAAATCATACCGGCTTTTGAAATAATTTTCTGTACACCGTTTTACAAAATAATGTGGTTGGAGACATAGACAGGTTGCTAAGTCAAGGTATGTCAGTATGAGAACCGGTTCCCGCTCGTTAACAAAACATCTCTGAACTGGGAGGTGGGGGACTAGCGGTTCTATTTTTCACACGGCACTTATACCTCATACTAGTTTCTAGTTCTCGAGGTCGCGGTGTCAAACCCGGCGGAAGGCCATGGATATTTTCGGGCGCAAAACATCTTAGCACGGCGGAAAGGAAGTAAAGCCAGTGCTCACGTGTCGTATATTTACTGCACATTAAAGAACCTCAAGTCTGATAAAGAGGTCTCTGAGCAAAATTACCGATCTTTAAAGCGCAATTTAGAATGGGACGCTAAGGACCACAGAATTTAAAGGGCGTCTGTAAATCAAAAACTCATTTTAACGGCAATTCTTTCGTTTCCCAAAGGATGAAATCTTGTAAATACCTATAACCTTTTCTTATTCAGTTTTTATTTTATTTATATAAGAATGGTAAAATGTAGCTTGTGCATGATTTAATTAAAAACTTAACTCTTTTGTTCTTACAATATCTTAGAATATCAACATACTAGTGAATGCTTAAGTGAGGTTATGTGAATCGAAAATAAAGGTTAATAATGCAAGCATTGTTTTGAATTTGCAGATTTGATTCTTGGGTGCTCAGATACAGCAGAAGTGATGTTGATGCTTTATATAAAAAGGAAGGCCCGTTAAAGATTTAGAAGACCTATAAAATATGACGGATCATTTTATTGAAAATGAATTCAGAAACCAAAACACTTCAGCCAAAGGTAAATGAAACTGTGATCCACTACATTTTATTGACAGTTTTTAGATTTATCTCCAAGATAATGTTTTGTGAGGCCAAATTACTATTACTGATTTTAGGATTAACCCTGGTACTGTTCCACCTCGGAAGTTGCCTGGAGGCAGTAGCACACCGGGACCTCGACCGAGGGCTAGGTCACATAAGAGGAAGAGAGAAGATGGTGTTGATGGCTGCAGCATTTATGGGGATACTCTCCCAGAAAAAGAGGTTGCGATAGATTGGACTGATAATGAATTAAACCTAGTGCAGAAGAGCAGGTTAAGGTCTTAAAGACAAAGTTAATCTAACTTCACAAACTGAGGCAAGAAATTGACGTGATAAAGGAAAGTTAAGCCGAGACAAAGAGTGATCTAGTTAAATATTTCCATGACTGTGATAAAGATAATTTTATGACTTGTCAGCTAAAAAAACATCACTCGTAAAACCAAAGGGAGGCAATACACAGAGCATGATAAAACAGTAGTATTTGCATTTTATTATTGTTCTTCAAAGTGCTACAAACTACTGAGTAGCTTAGTGTGTCTTACATCTATGTCTCCCCTTCGTAAGTGGCTGCAAAGTTTATAAGTCAGACCTGGGTTTATTACTATATACTTTCGCTGATGAAAATCAAAGCGGGAAAGCTAGAGCCCTGAGAAAGTGTGGTGTCCATTGTTATAGGTGAAACGTCACTTAAAGGACATGTAAATATAATGCTAGAGGTGACTTTTTTATGCCTTTTTTGATTTTAGTGAGATCAGTGAAAGACTTCTTCCTAAATACCCACACAACCATGCAATTCAAGCTCTTGTAATTTTAGTTAGGGCTTAGAGTTATATTTCAAGCAAATGATTGGGAATTTTTAAGATGTTCGGTTGACATTTTGAAATAAATTGTTTTAGATACTATTAATCAGATAATGGCAGCTGTCTTTATTCCAAGAGCTGTTGTATGTAATCAGGGATAAAATAACCTAAAAATAAGATCATTGCTGGGTATACGTGAGCAGTGTCCATTCATTCAAGCAAATGATAATAATGCGTACTTTTTCCATGATTTTCAACATCTTCTTAAGTCACTAAGGAATAATTTTAAGAAATATGATATTGTCACTGATGATGGTCATTGTTCGTGGTCATATATAGTTGATTTCTACAATCAAGATATATTTAGGGTAACTAGGTTAGCTCCTCAACTGAAATGGAAGTGTATAGAACTACTACCTTTCTCCCTTATGCTTGTTTGTCTAGCAGCATATGTATTTATCCATTCTGTCAGTAGTGGAATCATGACAAGTGTGTTGAGAAATGTTATGTCGTTGGATACCCTACCTAGAGCTTTTCTTTTAAATTTTAGATGATATTGACAATGTCTTCGACATTTTCAATTGAGGTAATAGTCATAATGCTAACAACTTTCTTATGGGCTCAATGATGAGCGAAAGCAAATGGACTACCTACTTTCTATGAGGGATTGCTTTTCCAGTATGAGAGTCTATAACAAAAGAAATATTCAGTCACATTGTTTTAGGAGTTGGATTGAGAATATTTCTTCCCTTCAGATGCTTTGAAATGATCTGAAAAAAGATTTTGGACATCAGTATCTCTTTACTAAGCGATTAATACAAGCGGTCTGGAGAATGCTTTTTCAGTAATAAGGAGAAAGGGTGGGAATATTGTGACTCCTGATTGTTCTGATTTTAAGTCTGCAACAAGGTTAGTAATGACTAATCAGTTGCTAGTTCCAACTGAAGAGAGTAATTATGCTCTTGAAGCATGCAAATTCTGGCTAATAAGATCCGATTTTAGTAATACTCTTCCTTTGATTATAAATACGCGTACTGTAAGAATGAACAGGATGTTGTTATTGATGAAATTGAGCAGTGTTCAAGTGCATATTTTGCAGGATGCTTATGCAAAACCTTACCTCATGAGAAATGTCGTAATGCTTTACAAATGAAGATGAGACGAGTAACGTTTGTAATACATATATTTTGTTTAAGTAGTATGGAGGTGTATTATGAAATTTCCTCATCCAAATGACATGTGTATGTATAAATCAGTTGCCTATTCATTTAACTCTATTTTCTTAGAATATTTGACTCACAGCAGAAGCAAGTGAAGGGAAAACAAGCAATGTATACAGTTGCCACCTATAATAGAAGTGTTTAACGAACATATCAATATATTTATTGAGAAATTCTAAATGTTCAGATAAAGTGTTTATTTCAACAACATATAAATAGAAACAACATAAACATGTTAGCTAAATCGTAAAGCCAAAAAAGCATACGTGAATAGGTTATATGTGTGTGTGTGTTGTTTTGGAAGGAACAGAAACGTGTTAGCCATAGTCCTAGAGCCAAAGAAATATCGATACACGAGTAGAGATTTATTCATTTATTTTGTGAAAGAGGCAACCGAAACATGTTAACCATAATCCTGATGCAAAAGTCCATACATGAGTTGAGTTTTATTTTGATAGTATTGTTTGCATATCTTTTTTGTAATGCATTCAAATGTTATTTAATTCCTAGTAGGTTTACCGACTATTACTATGTCAGTAGGTTAAAATATACTTAATCCTACTTAAATGATGGGTAATACTAATTTTTTACATATAGGTCTGTACTTATTTTAAACTAATTATGCTTATTTTATTCATTTTGTTCTACCCTAAAGGTTTCCTATTTTGAATTTCCGCTTCTTCTCAAGGTCTGGTCGCTAGATGCGCTATATGCAACATGACTTTTCGAGAAACATGAATCTAGGGAAGATGGTTGTCTTCCCGTCTACTATTTTTGCTGGTACAGAAGACTCCAATGTTTTCCGGTGGATCAGGCGTTGTAGAGGAAAAGGAGGAAGGAATGTATTCTAGACTAGTCATGCCTGGCTGTAGCCGACAGTAAGTGCCGGTATCGTCTCAAAGGTCACAATTACTTTTGCGTATGCTCGTATAATTCAGCGACCTGACTCTAATAGGAAAGAAGACGAAACTAAATACTTTTCATTTTACTAGATCTATCCAAACGAAATAAATTTAAAATTTCTTTACATAATATGTTTAAAAATCAAATATTGCACTACTTATGCGGGTACTACAGAATTCAGTAATTTTCTTGAGAAACAGGGTGCACATAATGTATATCTTGTTTTTAACGTTTTTGATGATAATAATAATAGTTTAATAATTACCACACAATTTATTATCTTGAATATAAGCTCATTTTGCTGTTTAATCTTCATAGGGATTGATCACAAGCTTTAGCGCTAAGTGTGTAGTTCCATACAGTTGACACATGAATTCTGATAATATTCAAAGTTTTTAAAATACGGAAGAAAAGGTAATATTAATATCAAGCTGTTGATGCAGCTTGGGCGCAATTAAATACAAAATTCAATTTTCTTCAAAATGAGATATATTTTGGTTTTGTTACTGCAAAACGAGTATAGAATGTTTTATTTGGAACATAATCCCCTCTTATACATACTGACAAGACAAAGGGAGAGAAACCACGCTAACAGCATAGTGCGCGTAGAGTAAAAACAGCTATTGTAGCTAAAAGTAAAAAATGTTAATAGATACGACGAAACAAGGTTTAGCGCAAAATATGCAGTTTCTATATAGCTGTTTTGTTCAGTTTGCTTAACATTTCAAAACAGTGACACGAAAGTGTTAATGCAAAATAATTGATGTGCTTTTGTTGCAATTGGTTCCTGATTTGAAAGCACTCTATTCTGAAAATTCAATTGCTTTCAAAAGTAAACTTGCTTTCTAGTTAAAAATATGACGAAAGAAAATGGGGGAAAAGCTTCGAAAATAACATACGGTGTTAGACTTAGATACGTTGTATTATGATTCACGTTCTGAATTCTTAAATTACTTCCCTTTCCGGGTTTAGAATTGAGCGGAACGTATAACGAAGGGGACTCGTCACAGATCCAGTGAATGAGGATATTGCACATGAGCCCCTCAAGGGGGCGCCCCTGGAGGGAGGAACGAGGTGAGAGGCACCGGGAGGCCGAACTAGGAGTGACGGCACACTAATTGACAGGGTCCCTACAGTTTCCAGATTGATACGTCCCAATATTCGGGCAGGCAAACCGGGGACCCCGCCCCATACAGAGGATCCATCGTCCCCAAGGGGCGGATCGCATTCTCCTGCAACCAGCGAAGACCGTGAGATAGATACGGTTCCACAGAGAGCGCCTTTTTCCCTGCCAAGCCACACTGGAACACCATCGCCAACAGTTCCATCCCTGACAAAGACCTAACAGGGTTAAGGATGAATGAAATGAGGAATGGAACAATATGGAGGGACAGAAAATTCGGGGGGTGAGATGAACCACTCCAGCGTTCGTCTGACGACCCGGGAAAGCCCTCGACAAAGCCTATGGATCAGAGTGGGCGGTCGCGGGGAACCGGACCAGGGACCTCCCCAATATGTGTCGCACACGTTACCGCGGCGCCACCTGGAGTGGACCTGAAGGATCCGTAGTTAAAATCTCGGCCATAGCATTGAACTTTTCAGTCTTTTTCTACCTTTCCAACCTTGTCCCACACACGGCTTGTGTGAAAGAACAATTAGTTACTTCTTGTTAGTTGAGATAAACTGTCATTACACTCTTACAAACTTCGTTGTAGGTATAAGAAGAATACAGCAGCTTAAACGACAGTCAAAATTTTATGTGGTGGTTTTGAAATTCCACGCTCTTTGCATTACAACGAGAAAAATCTAATGTGTTGCATTCATGTAACTTCCTCTTCTCACCATTCTACAAATTGTTTTTACTAAATATTATTTTTCTATCTAATTCTTGATTATGCAGATAAACATTCAATTCACATTTAACTCATCTCTATGGTACGGGGGGTTTTCCTCACATTCAAGAGGTCCTGAGTTCGAATCTCGGTTAATGTGAGTTACCTGGATAAAGTTTTTCCGGGGTTTTCCGTTATCTTGAGAAGACGAATGTCACATACTCTAAGCTCTAGGGACCTCGGACGCACTTGAGCTCCATTTTAACCATTTCGTTCCTTCAGCGTCCGTAATGGCCTACAAGATTACAGGACATTAATTAAATACAAAAAGAAAAAGTTCACACTTACAGATTTGGTTGTAGGATATGTAAGTAAAGCGGTAGTCACATTTTAAAAAAGTATGTCACAACGTGAAGCTTTGAAATGCCTTGCTGTTTGTATGATCGCGACAAAATCAAAACAAATAGCGACTGCGCAGTTACAAAATGTATTTAAACCAATAAAAATATCTGAGAAATAGTTAATTTAATAAAATATATGTATGACAAACTGGCTGCTTTAATGGGGTCTACACTTCCTGTGTAGTAAAACGTTGTCCATATTTGACAGTTTACCAATTATACTGAAGTCATTCAGAATGAAGATTTGCGAGGCTCTTCTCAGAAAAAACAAATTATATATTTCGTTTGCCTTTAAAATATCTTAAACAGATTACTTTAATCAAAATCGTTAGAGCCATTTTTGAGAAAATAACAAATTTCGAAACTTTTTCCACGTAAAGGGTTATTCGGGGTGGGGGAGATTTCCTTGAAAATCTTCGTGTCACATATTTGAAAGATGCTAAATTTAAATATCAAGTTTGGTATTTGACTGACTTTTCGTTTTGGACTTATGGTGTTCACTGACACGCAGGCATGGGAGATTTTTCTATAAAGTATGTGTTGCATTCACATGACCTTTTCTGCTCGCCCTTCTACAGACTATTGTTACAAAGCTGGTTCTTGCATATATTTTATGTTAATATAGATAAACATTCATTACTTATTTACACATTTGGTTGTAGGTATAAGTAGAACATATTCAGCTAAAGCGATAGCGAGCCTCTCAAAGCTGATCGCTATGTGATAACTTTGGATTGGATTGGCTACGTGGGGATTTGGCACTGATCCACATACAGGAAATTGTACCTACGTTCCACGAGATGGCGTCCCCGGGAGGAAGGATGAGGCGAGAGGAAACACCGGGCGGCCGGAAGCAATATTGACGGCACAGGAATGGCAGGGATCTTAAGTTTCCAGATAGAGGCTCCCCGGCAGACGGACAGGCAGACCGGGTACCCCACCTCGCACAGAGGGGTCCACCTTCCTCAAGGGGGTTGATACCCCCGGCAGCCGGCCGAAATTCGAGGGACGGAGAGAGTCAAAAGGAATATCCTTTCCCCTGCCGTAATGCACCGAGGCACCATCGCCGACACTTCCAACCCAGAAAGAGACAAGCTTATGAAACATAACGGAGGGACAGGAAATTCGGGGATGTGAGCATTCTTCCCAGTATGCACCTGGCGACCCGGGAAAAACCGCCGAAAAACCCCATGGATCAGAAAGGTTGGCCATGGGAATCGAACCCACGACCTCGCGAATGCGGACCATAGTCGTGATAGCTTGGAAATTCGGTTCTCTTTGTGTGAAAATGAAAAATAAAGAAAGAATAATAACGATTTGCAGTTGAGAGAAGCATAGGTAAAGCATTTGAAAATTCAAATAATGACAAAGAGTATTTAAAAAATGGTTAACACCAGAAAAATGTTACTTGATATAAATTTCGTGCTTTAATGAGATCTACATTTGTTGTTCATAATATATTTTTCATTCTCTTACATAATTATAAAAGTCATTCTCAATAAAGACGAATTTACAGACCATTCCTTGGAAAATTAAAAATATACACTTTATTTATCATGAAAATAGCTTAAACATATTATTTTAATCAATATCATTAATGCCACTTTTGAAAAAATAAAAAGTTTCGAAAGGGTTTCCAATGTAAAGGGTAGATTGGAGTGGGGGATTTTGTTCAAAATCTTTGTGTCGAATCCTGGAGGATGTTTAATTTAAACTCTAAGTTTAGTTTTTAACCGACCATTTGTTTTTGAGTTATGTTGCTAACGGTTTCACACACACACACACACACACACACACACACACACACACACAAGCGCGCGCGCGTACACTTGGGCCTGTTTCTAAAAATACATTCTTTGGACTCAGGGAGTCTCAAACGCGATTTCTGGTGAAATTACATTGAGTTTTTGGGAAGATTACAATACCTCGTCTACTTACTCTAAGTGCGTAGTAGGGGAAAAAATACTTTATCTGTATTCTGGGGCTCTCAAAAGGTGTATTTCCGGTGAATCGTTATTGAATTTTTGAGTGGAATACAATACTTCTCCTACTTACTCTAACCGCGTAGTAGAGAAAGTAAATATGCTTTCTTTGGATTCAGGGATAAAAAAACGCTTATTTCCAGTTAATCATGTTACTGAATTTTTAGGTTAATACAAAACTTCCTCTATTTAGTATAACTACATTGTAGAGAAGGTAAAAATGCTTTCTTTGGATTCAGGGGATCTCAAAACGTGTATTCCCAATGAATCACAATATTGAATTTTTGGGTGTAATACAATACTTCATCTACTTACTGTAAATACGTAGTAGAGAAAGTAAACATGCTTTATTTGGATTCAGGAGTCTCAAAACGTGTATTTCCAGTGAATCTCATTATTGAATTTTTGGGTGGAATACAATACTTCTCCTACTTACTGAAACTACGTAGTAGAGAAAGTAAAAATGCTTTCTTTGGATTCAGAGGATCTCAAAACCTGTATTTTCAGTGAATCACATTATTGAATTTTTGAGTATAGTGCAATAGTTCATCTACTTACTGTAAATACGTAGTAGAGAAACTAAGCACGCTTTCTTTGGATTCAGGGGTCTCAAAACGTGCATTTCATGTAAATCTCGTTATTGAATTTATTAGTGGAATACAATACTTTCCCTAGTTGTTATAGCTAAGTAGTAGAGACAGTAAATATAACAGTTATGGTATACATAAGTGGTTGTATGTCATCTTGCGTGCAACAAAATAGGGAAAGGTGTAACTTAGACTGTAACTTGAAATAATTTCTGTCCTAAATTGTTGTCACGACAAAGGCAACGTGCACGTAAAAAATTGCACTTTACAAAGATATTATGATAAATAAAGATCATGTTAGTTGATAATGGTAAAGAAAATAGTGAATATTGAAAACCAAACCATTTTGCTTTAACACTTACTTATTATACAATGATATGATGTCTCTAATTCCAAAAATGAGTTTGTATACTGCTCATGTCGGTGTGCTGTAATGTTATTGCTGTTTTTTTTCCCCCGCAGTTATTACTCTCTTACAGCCAAGTCTAAGGGAAATGTGTTTGAATGATACTTTCTTTAGCACTATTACATCCCCTAATGCTGTAGAGCAGGTTTGAGCACCTGGCATAACCTCTCGATAAGTCGCTCCGCTGTTACAAACACATGGCACGGAAAACATTTGGAGCCGTCTGTATATATATATATATATATATATATATATATATATATATATATATATTAATGTTCAGTATATGGATGACCGTAAGTGAGGCAAACACTTACTATAAAACCAAATGATTGCGCTATTTATGTGACGAAAGTCAAAGCGATCATCCTATTTCATGCTCTCTGACTGTTAGGTTAACCAACAACAGAGTCTTATGCCCCGCACTTCCCTATACACACCTTTGCGCCAACTTGCTTTGTCATGCGTAATCTATGGCCATGCCCTTGCAGCCGGGAGTGCACTATTGGGCACCTGCAAACAATATAAAGCTTGCCAAAGTCCACTGCACAAGATCAGGTCGGAATGAACCCTAAATGTACATATAAATATTAGGTACATATATAGTGATTTACATTAAAGGGAAAGCCAGGATTATAGCTGTTACCATATTAAGAAGTCACCCCGACAGCAAACCAGTATAAGACTGACTCATCCAGGTTTGATGTGAATCGTCTTGGTGAAATATGTCTTCCAGCCCTCAGGTGAAATGTTTTCCTACTCTTCCGTTTCGCTGCTCACCTAGGCCTGGAATTGGAACCAAAAGCATGGCACGTTTCCATGCACTCAACTGTACAGCGCCCCTCGCATTCGATTCCTTTTCTTTTGATGAATTTATATCACATTACTTTTTCAGACAAGTTTCTAATATGGCGAGTATTTCTCTCTGATATAACATTATCCTGAATATCGTTTTTGTCAGTACATAAACAATGAATGTGTTAGGGCAAAACAATTTGCATTTGTGCACTTGTAAGACGCGGACCGTAGCTCTGTATTTGCATTAACAGCATAATACCATTCTAATACTGCTCTCTACAAAATAACACTCTTCTTGCAGTTATTCTTTTATATCAGTGTTAAAATATCCTTAGAGCTTTTAATGCACAATAAACGGCTTCTTATAAAAGGTTAATACAAAAAAGTTTGTAATTAGTTTAATTTTACGTTTTACGGGCGGTCTGGTATTTAACACCATTTATGGCATTCTGTTAAAACAATGCATAGCAATATTCAGTGAATTATATTTAAACATTTTATGGTATAACAAGTAAATGAGCAATAATTTCGTACACTCTAGAAGAACTGAAGTGAATTTTTTAAAACCAGCATTTTTGTGAAGAGTGGAGGCGGAAACCCAAATACGCAATTTCTAGTTTAGCAAGAATTGTCGCTGCTGTAGCCAACCTACGGAAGGGGAATGATGGGATTCAAGAATGCGCTGCTGAATGCTGAACCTGATCAATGATAGGGCGCTAGTGTTACAGGAATTTTGAGCAGCCATTGTGTTGAAGTTAATATTTGTATTAACACTGTCTGTTAAAGTTGTAAATACTTAATTTTATCTTAAAATGTCCGAGAAGAAAGGTATGTGATAGTATTTAAGCGTTTTAAATAATAATTACGTATAGTAGTTAACTTCATGTTAAATATGCAGTAGTTTTAAGTGTCCGTTGAATTAGTATAGATTCTTACATGTCCAAAACTATTAAAAGGCTGGCCGAAGTGGTATAAGCTCTTTAAAATAACTTTCCTAAAGATCTTTGCTTTAAGATAATGTGATTTAATAGGTCAAACATAGTGAAATTGCAAAGGATGAGGTAATCAATATTTTCAGATAAACAAAATGGCCCCTTACCTTAACCTGTCAAGGCAGAGCTTATGATTTTCAAATACCGCGAGCCAGCTATAATTCAACATACACATTTTATTTATTTTTGTGTTGATTTGATTAAATTTGAGAACTTTTTTTTTTTTTTTTATCTTTTCGTTATGTTGTAGGCATTAATAAATTTGAAGATAACAGTTTTTGGTTATTAAACCAGGATATATGATGGTTAATTGTACTTTTATGCATTTTGCAGATGACATAGATGTATCGAGTGTTTTTTGGTGCTGCTTTTTGTTGTCTTTTTATTTCAGAGGGATACTCTCGTGCACTTTAAAGCCATTCACATTTGCCCACAAGGCAAATTTGACATCCTGAGTACAGCTTGACACTGACAGAGAGAGAGAGAGAGAGAGAAAGAGAGAGATAATAATGCATTTTAAAAAAACTTTGTCCAGGGTAAACATTGTATAATTATTCCTTGCAGCTTTCCTGTTGTGGATGTTTCTTGGCGGGGATAATCTCGTTGGCCTGTACTAGAAAAGTGGCAGCGTATTTAAACACAAAACGTATTCTTCCTCTACGTGTTATTCCGAACTGGCTGGCTGCTTGTCTTTATCATTCTCCTTCACTAGATATCTCCTTAGTGTAGCAAATTGGAGTGCGTGCGTGCAAACGTCTGTTACTTATATTTATTTTTCTCGTCTGAAATATGATGTGAGAAATTTTGCATGGATGGAAAACAGGAAAAAACAGAATATCTGCATTTCACTATTTCATGGGAGAGAAAAGCAAAATGGCAAATACATTTAAGTAGTCAGAAAGAAATACAGAGAAAAAACTTAGAGCTTTTGGAGAGGTAAGCAGTGCTGTGCTTTCCTGTTTTCTGCAATTGATTTTGCTGTACGGTAGTTTTTTGATGGGTTTTAAAACGACATGTCACCGTGGTGTTATTTGGCACTCATCCTCAGCTATAAGCCCACTTGCAGGAACACCAGATCTAGGGAATGATTGGTACAGATCATTAAGTGGCATGTTCATTTTTCATGGCATTGCTTCAGAATTGTTAAAGAAGCCACTTATGTATTACTAAGTTTCAAGCAGCTTGTGCAGCTCAAAGACAGAGAGAGAGAAAAAAAAAGAAAGAAAAGTGCCTACATTCATTTCTAGTTTTCCTGCTGCTCAAACAAGAATACATATATATATATATATATATACATATTTTTTAATTTAATGGCCAGGCAATTTGCGTAGCAGTTTTCAGTGACTAACGTAACTTGCAGTTGGTTGGTCGTTATTTAATGATTGGCATTTCATATGTTTAATTTTGCAGTTTTTGCAGTATGGTTATGAGCATGGTATATTTTATGGAATGAGCATGCAGTTATACGTTAGGAATACATGCTGCTACTTTACTTCAGCATTGTAATATGCGTTTCACAGCTTTTATTTTGTACCATATTTGTGTACCATTCTAGGATGACACAGAGAAAATATAAAAAATGGAAAACATAACAGGGATGCTGACTAGTATTTTGTCAAAATACAAACAGCCACATAAATTTGAATAATGAAGAATGACTTGTTTTGTGGAGTATAAACTCTTTCAGAAGTAAAATTACAATTTCCTAAAGCTGGTTGATGCAGCTAGTGAATGTCTTGGCTAACTTCACTCTTACAGCTGAAATTTTTCTGACTGTCGCTTCTATTGCCAAAATAAATGCAATGCCCACATTATTTTTAGAGAAAATTTGTTAATGATTTTTATAAATAAAGTTTAGATATTCAGCAAAATTATTTATAATGTAGTTTGAAGCCACACATGTACAAAAGTATGCAAAACAAAGAATAAGTAAAGATTCAGTAGCAAAAGTTGTGTACATTCAGTTTAAATATTGAAAGTCTCCTGCTTAATGTTGTGGGTTTCTCCCTTATTGGCTTTTTCTGGCATTTTTCTTGCTTTTCCTGTCAAGGTATAAATTTTTGTTTATTTTCCACATATTAAATATGTCCATTCTGAATATTTCTTATATAATGGAAATGAAGCTATTGGTGTAGGTCTACACTATCACCAAAAGCTTTAAAGAGATATTTCTTATAGTTTAAAAGAAACTAAAAGATGAAAATACACCAGTTTGTGCAGATTAGCTTCTCACCTTCACCACTATTTACTAGATATACTGTCTATTCTTATAAATCTTCCAAATTTGATGCATTAAACGTGGGCATCAGTTACCCAGTATGTCATTCATGCAGATGTATTGAGTAAAGTGGCTTGTGAAGCTATGCATTTTTAGCTTTAATCAGGAGTTGACCTACAATTAGTACCTTAGGTTTAAATTCTTGTTTTATCACCAGTCGGCAAACTAACTTACCAGAGATGCTCATTGCTTGGAATTCATGACTCTCAATATCGTTGAACCAAAGTTTAATCATTGCTTAAAAATATGTTTTGGGTTCTTATGTGCGTTTACAGAAGTTTTCTTTCTCAATGATTCTCCAAGTATAGTAGCCTTGGCCAAAGCCTTTCCATTTGACAAGCTTTGATAGAATAAATGGAGAGGTCAAATAAGCTATTATTATAGACACAAAAGAGGAAATCACTGTCCATATTGGAAACAACTTGAGGATATTTTAGGGTTGGGATGGAATGGGGAAGCATTAATGATTTTAACAAAGTACCCAAGCAGAGCAGCTTTGCTTTGTTAGCAAGTGGCAAGGCTATGTTTGAAGCTACAATAATAAGATAAGTTTCAAGAACCCTGCCATGGAGATCACTTTACATTTTAATTCCTAATAGGTTTGAATTACCTGGATGGAATCTTTTTCTGGTTTTCCCCATCCAGATTGATCAATGACAGGTAAATTTAGGCGTCTGAACTCTAGGGCTATCATTAAACCCCCCTTCCATTTATTGCCTGTTGTGACTTGGAAATAAAATCAGGCATTAAACACCAGCTCCAAAATTGTTTTCAATAATGCAAATGCATGTACTAATGTTGCAACATCTGTGCAGTCTGATATCCATAATTTATAATAATTGAGAGTGTCTTTTATCCAGCAGAAGGTTTGCTTCCTATTTGGAACAAATTTCTAGGAATTCTCAGATTTTTTTTCCCTGGTCCTTAAAAGTTGGGTGCTGATAAACTTCAGCTACTGTGCTGTCATTTTAGATAAATCTATTCATTTTGAAAGTCCTGCAATTGGAAAGGCATTGACTAGTATTAAAATAGGTATTTGAACACTTTAAGGAGTACCTTTGTGGAATAACAGCAGTTTAGCAACATGCTTGGATTCACTTTCCTTGGCACAATTATCCTATTTCAATTAGAAATTAACTTGAGTATACAAAATTTGGAGTGACACCTCATTTTTGTTGTGGGGATAACATGTTTGCCTGCTAACGTGGTAGGTCTTTGATAAGTCTTTCTTCTGTCCCCTAGGGTTTTCCCATATTCTCTTTAAGAAAAATTTCGGATGACAAAACTATTGGGCCAATGATTCATTTGAGTATCATTCCTCCTCATTTTGTTCACCATCTGTGCCAATCTAAATGGTTTAAAGGAACAATAAACATTTCAAAAAATAAAAATACTCCCATCAGTTTATAGAAATTCTATGGTGAATTCGGCTTTCTCTAATCTGTTGTTTCCAACAATGTTAGCTGCTTCTTACTAAACATTGTCCATTGAGACCTTTGGTGCATATTTGACTTTCAAACAATGCATATTTCGTTAGTTATACACTAAATTAAAGTAATTTTAAATATCTAATGTGTTACATTCGCATCATTTTCTCTACCTTCAATCATGTATTAGTGGGCATACAAAGCTTAATTTTCTATTTCATTATAATCAAGATAAACCTCTGAGGAAGTAGCTGCATTATATATATACAAAGGGAACAGCAAACTATATGTGGGCTTAAAATTCCTTAGTTGAACATGCAATCTTGAAAAACAATTCAATATGACAGGACTTTAAAAGAATGAAGTAATGAACAATGCAAGCCATTAATAACGAATATCTTAGATATGGTTTATGCCCAAAAAATGTTACTTGAAATAAATTGTGTTTTTTAAAGATATCTGCATTTTTTGGGTAGTATGTGTCTATCACTCAAACATTGATTGATAGACGAAAACAATTACAATCTTTTAATCAGTTATACAAGATTATATAAAATGAATTCCAAATGAACAGGACTTCACAGGCTATTCCCAGAAAATTTGAAATGAACAGTTTATTTGTTATGTAAATATCTTTAATATGTGATTTTTAATCAACATTGTTACAGCAATTTTTCAGAAAACCCAAAATTTCAACAAAAAAAATTTAGATGTGAAGGTTAGTTTGGGATGGGGGGGAATTACTTTTTTTTTTTAAGTTCCATTTATACCCCGCCTTTAACTGCATTGGTCTTATCGGCGGTCTTATCTTTCTTTTAGAACTTATTGCCTATTGGCAATGGTGTTGAATCGTGTAACTCTTGTTGAGTTTCTTGCACTTTGTTTGTTTTTTTTTATCAATCATTAGATCATACATACATTCACACACTCATTCATACTTCCAGAATCTGGGGAGGATAAAGAATAATCAGAAAAATTTTCACCCCTCAGCTGGGAATCGAACCCGGGACCCCTAGCACAACAGGCAGGTGCTCTACCAACTGAGCTACAGGGCCATCCGGGATTTACTTGAAAATCATTGTCATAAGTTTAGTATTTATCCAACTTTTTGTGTTTTAGTTATGCTGTTCACAGACCACAATTAGACCTTTTTCTAATTTTTTTTTTTTTTTTTTTTTTTTAATTCATGAGGCCTCAAAACATGTACTTCCAGTGAAATTTCCATATTGAATTTTTGGGTAGAATGCAATATCTTCTCTACTACTATGTTCATAGTAGAGAAAATAAAAAGGTGTTTTCTCCATTAGCATAAAAGCAACCAAAAATGTCTGAAATTATGAATCAGAGTGATACTGTCTTATCATTAAACCATTTGGTAAAATGCAAAATTTTTAACCATAATTTATAATGGTGAAGGCTCATGGAAATACATAAAAAGGATTACCATAGCCAAAATAGCTCGCAATGCAATAGAATTACTATAAAATTGGCCATAAAACCACCAGCTGACCATGCGCTTCTTTGTTATTAACTCGAGATATTCTGCTCTTTTGATACAAAAAGGAGCAGTCTGATAAGACTTACTAGTTAAAGGACATTCAAAACTTGAAAATCTCCCCTCCCCCAAAAAAGGGACTATAAAATGGCAAACATGAAAATAGAGATGTGTGTACATTAGTATGATAGTTGCTGGAGGAGAGTATATATTATGCTTTTCAATTGTGTTTGACTTCTGCATTTAATTTGTGAAAAGTCTACTTCCCTGTGTTCTTGAAAGAAAGAAAAGATAAAAAAAGTAAAACAATAACATGATCTCTAATTTTTCTGTATATTTAGTGAACAAATATTACAATTTCTGGGTTCTTATACATGAATATTACAACCAATTACTATCGTAAAATATTCAAATATTATCACAGAGTTAAAAAGAAAAGGGAAGAAAATAATTACAATTGAACCCAATTCTACTTTTGCATCCGAATTTCTACCACTCATTTATTGAAGTAGTCATTTAAAGAAGCTTAGTACATTTGGGTATTATTTGTGCTTTTTACATTTGAATTAAGATAAACTTAACATTTTTCATATTTAAATATAAAACAACCATTATTTTGATAATTTGTGGATGAAGAGAATGAAATACCATTTGGATGACATACATTAGCTCGGGTTACTTTTCAAAGCAAAGAATCCTGTGAATATAGGAAGAATTAAAATAGTTGCTTCCCTTGTACAAAGGTTTTGATGAGTTTTAGTTATTTAAAAGATGCTAAATACCATTTGCCAAGCATCCCATTTTATTTCCTGGTACCTAGAAGTTAACTGACAATAATTGTTTGCTTTTTAACAATGTAAATTTCTCAGTTAAAAACACTGCTTATAGCACTGAAAAAAATGCTAAATGGATTAAATTAAAAAAAAATTTGATGTGTTACACTCACATGACTTTCTCTACTCTTGTACAATCTATTTTTACAAACGCCTATTCTCCATATGCTTCATGTTAATCGAGATATCGAGATGTTAATCTTATTGGTAATTTTCTTGTAGATGCAAGGGGAATATGGTAGGTTTTAAGCGATAGTCAAATATTTTAACGCTGGTTGCTATGTGGCGAATTCCATTCTCTTTGCATGTCCAGGACATAAAAAAAATGAATAACGAATTTGGGAACAAGTATTGGAAAATTTAAGGAAATAACAAGCAATATCTCGAAAACGGTTCACTCAACAAAAGAAATGTATATGACATAAGTTGTGTATTTTAACGAGATCTACATTTTTTGTGTAGTAAAATTTTGTCTATCTCTTATGGTTTACCAGTTATGCAAAAGTCGTTCACAATGAAGAATACTTTTGGAGACATTCCCAGAAAATTTGAGATATACATTTCATTTCTCATGACATTATCTTAAACATATGATATTTTAATCAAAATCGTTAGAGCCATTTTTAGAAAATTAAAATTTTCGAAAAATGTTCCATGTAAAGGGTAGTCTGGGGTGGGGGGATTTTCTTGAAAACCTTCGTGTCGCATCTCTGGAAGATACTGAACCTAAATACCAAGTTTGGTGTTTATCCGACTTCGTTTTTGAGTTATGCTGTTCACAGACACACACACACACACACACACACACACACACACACACAGACGGACATGTTTCCAAAAATGCTTTTTTTTGGATTCAGGAGGTCTCAAAACATGTATTTCCGGTGAAATCTCCGTATTGAATTTTTGGGTGGAATGCAATACTTCCCCTACTTACTATACGTAGTAGAGAAAGTAATAACAAGTATGATGCACTGATCTAAAGATGGATGTGTTTATTAGATACATTTTTTTTAATTGTAAAAATGAATATTTTATAATAGTATGTATATATTTCAGTTAATATCTACAGAATGTATTGGAATGGTAGTCTTTTTAAACAGAAGCTAAACATGTTTATACCTGTTTTTTCTGTGATTATAACCACAAAATAAAGTAAGCTTTTACTGGCATTACATTCTGCTGAAAGTCAGATGGCTGAGAATCACCTCAAAATGTATAGCACACACAGATCTTCCAAACTTTTCTCAAGCATTCCAGACATACTTGAAGCTTGTTTTATTCTTCCAATAAGGCCAATAAAGGACAATTAAAGTTCTGTTTTTCTCTCTCTTCCTTCCCCAAATATCTTGGTCATATTAGGGGACGAGAAACAAATGGTGTTTGTAACTCAAGCTATAGGTTTCTAATGTTGATTTTTATGCACTACTTCGCACTGCTTCTTTTAAGCACACATTCACACTTCCAAACCTTTCAGCGGGTTGGAAAGCATTATAATTAAAGAATATGATCAAGCCGGTAGTTGAACCCATGTAATCTATGCTGAGAAGCGAGAATGCTGGCCACTCTCAGATGCAGTATTTTTGGGAGGAGGTTAATAATGTCTAACTGCGAAAAGAAAAATTCAGTAGTATACTATATAGAAACTTATATTTTTTGTTTTATTGGTTTAATAAGTTTCTTTTAACATTGCACTGGAAATATAGGGGAAAAGATAATTATTTTTCTGTAACAAGTGCTTTTAATTTAAAGATAATTAGAATAGATAGTACATCAGTTTTCTACTACTACTTTTTCCTTTGGGCCAACAAGATACTAACAAAACTTCTAAAAATTAGGTAATTTTACATTACTTTATGTAAATTATATAAAACAATAATGCGGAGCAACAAATGGATTTCTGATTTAAATCAATCTTAGCTTTTCAGTAAACAATATAGTAGACTTTGTTATAATAGTTGTGCATGTATTGAGTTGGTCTAGTGGAATTTCTTAATCATTGTTACTTTCTTCATATTTACCTATGGAAGGTAGAGGAAGTAATATATTCCAGAAGTTCAGTTTTGAGAATTTACCAAAAGTGCATACTTTGAAGTCATCTTAATCTAATAAAGGCTTTTTATGAAGAGAGAGAATGAACAGCATAATTCAAAAATAAAAAAGGATAAATGTTAAACTGGGTGTGTAGTAGGGACTCCATCTCATCATTGGGGCAAACACCTCCATCTTCTGCTTCAGCAGGCTTCACTCTCAGTGGTCCATGAAGCTGTTATCATTGGGGCAAACACCTCCATCTTCTGCTTCAGCGGGCTTCACTCTCAGTGGTCCATGAAGCTGTTATCAATGGCCTAACTCCCAGGCTTGTCTTCTCTGAACAGCATCAGATGCCGTTCAATGTTGTCCTGAACTTTTGGAAGGGCAACTACACAGTTGAAAAACTTCCCAAACTAAGTTGTGGTGGCCAGATGAGAACTCTTTTCAAAGGTTGCCCCATGAAGGAATGTGCTCGCTATATTATTACTGGAAACTAGGTGTTAACTATCAAAAGAATCACTCATGGAGTAGTGTTAACAAATGTGACATTTATTCACAAATATATCACAAAATTCAGAATATTTAAATAGTACAATTCTTCCTTTAACACTATCGGAAGTTGTCTATTTTAGTAGTAATCTATATTTAAAATTACCACATGAGTGAATGTCTAATTAATACAATTCTCAGGAGATACAGCAGCGTGTCCATCTGCCATGGAATGTGGTGCACTTGTGACTAACATGGATATGCTAGCTAAGGTACCAAAGAGGAGCTAAGTCCTGATTATCTGGTAACTGGCTTCCCTCTGTTGATCCTCTAATAACATATTATTAAAATATTTCTTGTTGATGATAACACAATATTTAAAATAAATAAGCTTATGTCCAGTAATGGAAATTTTGAGGTTATGAATAAAATATTTTTACATTTAACAGATATTCAGTAAATGATGTACAAGAATAAAATGGTTTGTCCATAATAAATTCAGCTTTAAACTTTATATTTAAGTTTTAATTTATATTATTTTAGTTTTCCAATGCAAGGTGAAGCTTTTTGTAAAATTCCTGAAAAAAAACCCTTTACAGAAAAAAAATTGTTTTCTTGATTTTGATTGAAATGTCATGGCAAAGTGCGTGTTTTAAATCTACAAGAAAAAGCTGTAAATAGATTTGAAGTCTTCATTCTTATTGAATTTTACACAGCTAGGTAACTATAAGATGTAGACTAAAGTTTACTGCAGAAAAAATTTAGAGCTCCTTAAAATAAGCAATTTGTCAAGTATTTCCATTCAATTGATTTTCACAATTTTAAGTCATGTGTCTTCAAAGTTTAACATTTATGAACTGATTTATTCCCTGTAGTAGCCATACAAAGTAACCTTGCCTCAAGATGTTTATAATAGTAAAATAGCCTAACCCTCAAGCGGTGAAGACAGATTTTTATGCATCTTACCACAGAATCCTCATTCATTTGTAGTTTTAAGTGCTTTACTTGAACATCCCTAATTAGTGTTATTTGCTTCACTTGTTACATGACCGATTTTGATAGCTGACTTAAAGAAATGTGAAGTCAGAGCGGCTATTCTGCATAAATTTGATAGGCACAACCGTCTTATAATGAACTTTATTTAAATGGAAAAAAGAAAAATATGGTATACTGTAATTTAAGCCACTTACAATGACTCCTGAAAATATTCGGCTACACTTTAAAAAAATTCATTAGCAGCCAAACTAATGGAGAGAGAATTCTCATTTTTAATGTGCAGAAAGAGCAAACCATATTCCAGTTTCCATGTTCTGTCATTTTTCCAGGTTTCATCTTTTTAGTTTTATAATTTTTTGAAAATTGTACAGTTTTTTCTTTTTTTTTATGCACCATGTTTACAAAATTCTTATTTTATATGTATTTAGTGGGGCAATGTTTTACATATATAAAATACCTGACAATTTCACCAAAATATGATTTAAACTAGCAAGGAAATAAATTTGTCAAGCCTTAAAAACTGAGGCGTTAATGAGTAAGTTTAGTAAAACCATAAATTCCTGACATTTTTTTCCCTCCATCAGATCAAAACCCATTTCATGCCATTTCTGGTAATATACCAAAAAGTTTGTACTATTAAAATACATGTAAAGAAGTTTTGTGAACCCTGCACATAAAAAAGCTGAAAATCAGTGCAAGGTTAAAAGAAACTTATTAAACCAATAAAACAGAAAATATTGAAAAATGGCTAGAATATGTAAACTTTAATATTCTTTGTTCTTTATGTATATTAAAAATTAGAATATTTTCTCCATTGCTTTGACTGCTAAAATGTTTTAAAGTGGAGGTGAATAGTTGGTGTCACTGTAGTTAAAACCACATAGAAAGGAAGCAACAATTTAATAGTACATTTATATTTCCATCTTGTATTTTGTACCTACTATCTAAATTTTATAACAGAAATACAGGATGCTGACTGTAAATCAATTATACCCAACTCAAGTTTTCAGTGCATCTTATAAATGCCAAGTGGTCATCTTAGTTGTTGCACACATATGGTGATTTTCTATAGGTTACAAACTATCACATGCATGAGGTTTGCATGATTATATTCCTAAGACTGTAATGCATAAAATGCATGAATTAGCTTTTCTGTACATATGCATTCTTTTAATATTGCTACAGCATGTTGGGAGTCTGTAGAGAGAGCAATTTAAGAGAGCCTGCTATCCTTACTATCCTTAATCCTTAAAACTAGCTGGATCTCAAACATTACATGCCTCTAATGAATATTTTGCAGAGATCCTTAGTTTGAAGGACTCTTTGTTCACGTAGTGGTTTCCCAATTATTTTTATTAAAATGGACTCTGCTCTATAAACTGCAGCCTCTTAATGCAAGAAAATCTAGGTGGTAGATAATTCTGCTTACTCTGATAATTGTTTTCTTTGGCACCATAGCACAGCTGAGTGAAAAAATATTGAGTAATGACAATAATAAAAAAGAAATGCAAGCAGAAAAAGAAAATTACAACTTTTGTGATACTGCTGTAGTATGGTGCATTTTTTTTGTAGATTCATAATTTGTATATTCTTGCATGAAAGTAATTTTTAAATAATTGCATCCCATAATTATCTTAACATTAGTGCTAATTTGGACTTATGACACAAGTTTATTTACTGTTCTCAGCACTAAATGAAACTTTTGGGAAATGTAAACAGCTGTGTTTATGTATATAAGTGTGTTCTTGTCCAAATTGAATGTAGAAGTAAATTAACTTGTTTCATAATTGCACTTTAGCCCATTATGCAGTAATGGCAGAAGAGATTGGCTGTACTCTTTGCTTAGTGATGCTCACTTTCTTTTGTGTGTATTAGATATAAAGACAACTGCATGGTGCATGGAGGTTTTTATTTCCAATATTTTATTTAACACTTTCTATATGACTGTAGCATTGTGTTAGATTTTTCATTTTGCTCAAGCTTGAATTACTTTGCTTAGTGGTGTGGTGTGCAACATTGGTTTGGTTAACACACTTTTGATTTTATAGCATTAGTTTGGTGACTGTTTAATTTGAATTTTCCGTGTGGGCTGTTCTGACTGGCAGGAGACTGGAAAGCAGATTTTTTTAAGTGTTTGTTGCACCTAGATGTGGTTTTGGTGTCAACATGATTTAAGTTAAGTAAGTTTAAAAGCTGAACTAAAAAGAAGGAAATCTTGTAAAATAAAAACCACTCCCCTTCAAAATTTTAGAGTTCTGGTGATTTGTGCTCAAAAACAAAAATTGCCTTTAATATCAAGCAACATGTGTGCCATTCCCAGCATAATGAAAATGTCAAAATTTGTGAATTTATTATATTTTTGTTTTAAACCCAGTCCTGCATCACAGCTATACAATAAGCATGCTGTGATAGAAAAATAACTTGACCTCATATTTGGAGCCATGCATAGCATTAAAAGAAGAATCTTGAGTTTCCCAAACAAATATGGCAGAAAAACCCCTTTTTAAGGGAGGGCTTTTAAAAAGTGATTTTGAGGTATTATAAATTCTGTTAAATATCTAAGCTTTATAGCAGAGTAATATCTCAAAGTCCGGTTCAGTTCTGCATAATGCAGTTTATTACAGTAATTATCTTTAGCAAATGGCATTGTTAAATTGCAGAATGAGCTGCTTACTGTTGTGCCAGCATTGCTGATAGGTTTCCCCGTATATTTTTTGCCTAATACTTTTTATTCACTATTCAGTTGTTTCACAAATTTCAATTTAACTTTCCAAATTACTATTTTAATTTTCCCCCCCACCTGTTTATTGTTAATTTTGACTAGAATTCCCCTGGGGTACCCTCCCTCAAACCCCTCCAATGTGCAATGACATCTAATTGTACACTGTTTCAGCTTATCCCGTTGCTGGACAACCACCAACAGGCTATGTACCTGCACCACCTCCTGGCGCATATGGAGGTAAGTTGCAGTTTATGCTTTAAATTATCTTTGTGTTGAGTTCTAGTAGCAGTAGTACATGTTAAGCTACACTGTTTCTGTTATACTCCATTTGAAATACTTTTAGCGGGCAGTTAGTAATGCCTGTTTATCCTTCTCCCCTCAAGAACGTAATTGGTGAACTTAGGCATTTTCTTGAAATATTCCTGCATCTTTTATTAACATTTTGTGCATTTTATATGTAGTCACCTTCACTTTTGCTTTCACCACCTGCAAGTTGGAGGCTGCATGCTGACCTAATAACATTTTTCTGGTTGTGAAAATTACCATGAGAAGTTTGTCATCTGTAAAATGACTATAGAATGCATCCTTCCACGGGATAAAAAGAGGATAAATTCAAAGTGCCAGATCTGGACTATATTCAGGATAAAGAGGTGCTGTCCTTGCCAGTCTACCCTCATTCCAGAAGATCAGAATCTGTCTCTCTGGACCTCTTAAGCCCAATTGTATAAAATAGTTGATCTCAGATCAGAGCCAAAGTCAACCTGAGTTCAAGCTAAACCTATTCTGCCGTGCTAAGCAAAAGTGCAGTATCTGCACAAAACTAAAAATTGAGAAAATGGACATTAAAGTTCAGAGGCTGGCCATTGATAATAAATGTAGACTACATTTGTCGATGTATTGTGTGTAATTACTATTAAGAAACCCACTTGATACATTAATTAAATAAATGTAACTAAATTCTTAATTTAATTCCAGATACAGCATTTTTAATAAGCGTTTAGAACTTTATATAATGAAAAAGATGTGTATATATGTAATTTGTACTTGAATTATTTACTTAATTTCGCTTGTAAATAAATCACAGTTGACGTCATTATCAGAGAAAATTAATTTTCAAAAAAGTCTTACACAAAATATACATATTCAGTCTTTGTACTTATGTATGCACAAAAACGTTTATTGCACAGATAATTTCTTCCAAAGCTTATTCTGTTTTCGGGAATAATGTCCTTCAAGGTGTTGAAAATCCTGTCCCTCTTTTCATGATAAATCCATAAGGCTGCTCAAGGTGATCTGGTTGCTGCATGCCATTTTTCTTCTGCAGAAAATTAAAGTTTGAAGTTTTCAGTTTCATTGTGTTGTTGTTTTGTACTTCAATACTTAGCTACCTCTTACTGCTTTGATATGTACTATATCTTTCAGGTAGGGTCTTGACAGATCTTTATTTAAGTAAATATTTTCTGCGCTTAACAAGATTGCTCTGTAAATTTATTTTCCCATCACATTACCCTCCATAGTACACCATTATGAATTGTTTCAATACTTCGAGAGGTAGTGGGGATATAATTTGCGTAACTTTTATCATTTGTGTTCCTAGATTTTTGGTACTTGAAATGATATCGACAATATGAACTGCTTTGTCAGGAGCATCATTGTTATTGTTCTCTTGAGCTATATCCCATCTATTGTAACTTGCAATGCTTGCACTAAGCCTTTATCAAGTTGGCTTAATTCAGGATTTGCACTAAGTCTTTATCAAGTTTGCTTAATTCAGGATCAACATTGGAGTTCATATACTCTACCAATGATGACTGTGGTATATTATCTAATATTTGCAATTTTCCACCTAATCGTTAGCAGCTACAGTTACGTCATACATATCAGTGTTGAAAATTATACATTCACGTGCAGCATTTAGGTTAACATTTTCGCTTTGTGCTGTATTTGAGGAACTTTGTTCCAATGCTAATTGCACTAAATGATTAGATCTCAAAGGCATGTTTTATAATTGCTATTTCACTTGAAGGGATAATGCAAAGAACTTTCCATTATAAGCAATAAATATTTATGTACATTCCACCACATTCAACAAACTGCTGGTGACACTTAAAGAGGGGGAAGGCAGCATCTGAACAAATAGAGTTGATAGTGCTAAGCGAAATTGCAGTGTATGCTTGGTACTAAATTGAAGTGGTATTATGGTGTGTTTGTTGGTAGTTGGAAGATGTTTCATTTCTATCTGCCGCACGTATAAAAGACAATTTGTCGCAGTCACTTCGTGTTATGTTTTACTGAGCGCCTATTATTGTATTTAATTTTGGGTTCACTGTCCTCCGGCTAGCTATGATCTCTCGGTCAAGCAAATCTCTTAATCAGGTGTGTAAACGGAAAGGAGTTTTTATCCAAAGATAACACTGATGAAAGAATTTTGTTTTACACTTTTATTGTTGAAAACATTATTTACTTTCACATATTAATCTTGACACTCGCCAAACTGAAACTGTTATAATAACTTCTTTACTGCCCATTATTAATTCACATACTTAAACTTTTTGTGTAATTAACTTACAACACGAGAGATTTTTTTATAACTTTGCTACGCGTAACCTGCAAATTGATAAACTATGCTCGGTATTCACCATGACTGCTTTCGTTGAACTCAGCGACGTGTAATGCACAAATGTTTCCGATGGACTGGGAGGGATCTACCTCTGACTTAGCTCTTTTTATACTCCCACACCCCGATATGCCTAAAGATTATAACTGAGCTGCTATTGGTTAATAAAACGCGCCAACATTAGCGTCTATTTTTATATCCAATGAAAATTACGAAAACATATGCTCTAGGGAAAATGTTCCCACAAATTCCTAAGAAAAACGCGCCAATATTACGTCATTTGCTCGTCTCTAATAATGATAAACAGCTCACCCCCTCGCTACATTATTGCACGCTATTATTGTCAGTTTCAGCAAGGCCGTATAAACCCACTTCTCAACAATGCTTACAATCATCAAACATCTCAAATCAATGTCACACAACAATGCATATTCACACTACAATCACTCTTGACATTTACATAATTTGTGATACAAATTACTGCGTCAATAACAATGCAGTATCCGCACTCTTTCTTAAGACATACTGCAGTTATGCTTAGTTTACCTAGGACTTTTGTGTAGATATGACAAAACCATGTGGTGATAATCCATTTTCCACAGCAGATACCATGTTTTTTCCTGGTCCATTGAATTCCTGACATTCTAAAGCCTTATAAACTGCAAAAACCTGAATATTCGTTTTTCCTGCAGATACAGCACTTTTGCGAAGCACAGTATGAATCTTTGTTGTATAAATGAATTGGTTCAGAGTTGACTAGTCTTCTGATCTAAGTGCAATGAACTGCTTGGAATTAAAAATACAAGAGAATTAATCTGGACAGATAAGAAAAACACATGAAATTGTGGACAAATGCGTTCTGATTTAATTTCAAATATGGCCTATTAATAACTTATATTTTGTTTTTAATAACTTTAGTTGCATGAAATAAAGAACAGTATTATGTGGTAGCAAGAGAAGACACCTTCCTTCATTACAAGTAATTAATGTATGCTTTTCGTAACTACTGATAAGAATGGCATAAAGCTTACCATGTCTACGATATAGTTGTATATTATAAAATGAATCATATAAAATAAAGTAGAAATAAATGTGGCACTTTATACCTTGAGCACATGCTATCAGCAGTAATCTCTCATTTTGGGGAATCGTTTCTTGTAGTACATCATAGGTTTCCATAGTTGTGCAGTTAAGAGTTGAATCAGGTTTATTGGCCTAGGATGAAAAGTTAGGCAAAATAATAGAAGATAGAATTCAGGACAAAACTATTTATTTCATACAATATATCTACTTTAATAAGCAGAATTTTTTTATGCAAACTGCATATGGTTCTTGTTCTGCTTACTGCAGTTGTTTGGTGAAATTGTGAAATAGGACTTTTCCAACTTTTTGCCTTCTACTTTGAAATCAGTTTCCAATTTCACTTAAATTGTGTGACATTTTTGTTAAGCAGTTTCTTTGCAACCATTTTGTGTTTTACCATTGCCCTGAACCACTTAATAGGTCTGCACTGTGGTACTGAAAATGGGTTATCAATCTTTGCTACATATTGGATATTAATTTCCTCTAGAGACTTTTTGTTTGGTTGACATGACGCTTTATTAACCTAGAATAAAATAGGTTGAGTGGGGTTCCGATTTCATACCCTTGGGAGTAGAATTTTTCCTGAGACATTTATTAATGTACATCTCATTGTTCATTTTCTGGTTTAGTCACTACCGCAGGTAAGTCTCATCTTTGGATAACACTTGCCAGATCATCATATTTTTGGAGAAGTTTTATTTTAGCCTTACCATAGCTTCAGTTGGAACTTCCACATTTGACACAATTAAATCATACTTGTTGGCATTCATTTTTTTTTTTTTTTTTTTGTGTAATTTTCCACAATTCTTCCTGGCCTTATCCAGGTCTTCTTTCCTGATCCTTGCCACTTTTTGTGATTTTAAAGTTTTGTTTTTTTTTTTTTTTTTTTTTTGTTTGTTTTTTTTTTGTGATCATACTGAGACTTGGAAATATTTAGTTTTAAAGCAACCTGATGCATAGATTTGGTTCCTTCACAGTTTCTTTTTCTAAACCACCCTACAGCTGCATTTCTTGGGCTGTGTTCCAGACTTTTTGTTCTACCTAACATCCCCAGTATCTAGAAAATAATTGATTTGTGCTGCGAAACACTTTGATCTTTGAAGTGTTATAACACTAATGCATGATCATAGTTTTGACCATGGAAAAACTTCACAATCTGAGTGTTTTCATTCTCAGTCGATTTTCCTTTCAGTATGACTGCCATATGAAACTCAACATATGCCTGCCCAAGTAATCTATTTACTGATCTTTGTGCATGTGTTTGACTTCAACTATTGTAATTGTTCATTATGATTTCTATGGTTTGAGGACAAATTTGATTCAGCTCTTGCATCTGTGAACAGAGTAGAAATACAATCACTGTATAAATGCAAACTAGTGCAAAGATACGCCTACTCACCCCAACCTAAAGCTAACCTCAAAATATTACAGCAAACTATTTAGTTTTAATGAGCAGCTTATAACCAAAGCAAGGTCATTTTATATGGTGGCCATGTACAACTTTGAAGCTACAACAATCCCCTTCTTTTTTTTTCCCCTCGACATCCTCATTTTTTTTCCCCACAACGTCATTATATTATATTTATATATAAATAAAATTTCTTTGTCTTGAGAGAAATAATACAGGGTGTTTATTTCAATGTATTTACGATCATTCTGTAACCACCAAGTGAACAGTATTCATTGCGAGATACAAAATATAAACTAAAATAACGGCAATCACTAGTTGCAATTAGTGATCTTCAGTTGTTTCTATTACACTACCAAGCAATATTTTATGAACTCAGATTAAATTGAATTGGAACTGTTGACCCAAGATCATTTTACAGCAGGAGTTCAGTCTAGCTCATTTTCTGATCTTAGATTAAGTATCTTTTCCAGTCACTATTCTTTACACAATCAGTCAATAATGCTTGTCATATGTATTTCAGGTCCAAAGGGCCCCAGCTATTTAGTGGTATACTTTAGCCAATTTTTCAATAACTACTATGCAACATAGAATTCAGATGTTATGACCTTAATATCCTCTTCGATAGGTATTTCAGTGAAATTTGCTCGCAACTTGTAAATGAGTCAGTGCTGTTTTGATTGTATTAATCTGAATGTAGGGGAAGGAAGGAATGGTTGAGACAAAATTAATCTGTATATTTAAATTTATGCAACTGGATGTAAGCTTAACTAAAGAGAATACTTTTGTAATTTAGTCTGTCCAATTAAGTCTTCTGTTGGAGTTATTACATCTGCTGATAATGTAGTCACTTTTGAAATCATATGGAAAATCGGTTTTTAAATCTCAAAAAATGTTCATGCTTATATTCTGCCCTTCAACAGAAATCACCCTGAAACACTTTCAGCTCGTCCTGGTTGCAAACTGCTAACATACTCATACTCAGTAGAACTACTAGTATGTAGAGGAGATACAAATTGGTGTCTCAAACCTCTATAGATAATCTTCCCTTCTGTGAGCCATCATGTATCACATTTTTTGTCTCCAATGTCAGTTGGATTAATTTCTTACACAGTGAGGAATTGACTTCAACACTTTGTTTTATATGGATACCTTGGACATTGCTATAAGGTCATTCAAAAAGTACGCCGATTTTGAATCGCTTGTTAAATTCTTTGTCGGTTGTCGACATTGTTTTGTATAGTTGCTATATCCATAAAAATTCTGATTGTTGCCTTAGTTCGAATTTCTTGCTTTTCTTTATTCTGTGTTTAGCCATGGAGCAGTTCAGTATTGTGCAATGTGATTTAATTGTGAAAACTTTTTATCAGAATGGAAAAAGTTAAACAGCAACTGTCAGGTGACTGTGCGATCCTAGGGCATAATGAAGCACAGAATGAATCAACATTTTGCAGCCTTATGATAAAGTTTAATTAATTGGGTTCAACAGTGAACATTAAAAGTCTTGGTGTTCTGGCCAATCTGAGCAAAACATTGCGGTGGTTTGTGACATTGTGGCTGTTAGTCCAATGAAATTGGTTCTTCGCTGTTCCGAATTGAGTATAAGGATGTTCTTCAGTATAGAGATTTCTCCTGTGGGATCTCCATTACCACCCTTACAAAATAGCTAACGCAGCAGCTGAAAGTTGCTGACCACGAGAAGAGGCAAAATTTTGTTGACTGGTTTCTGAGAAGACAGGATGACAATGGCTTTGCAAGCAAAATTATCTTCAGTGAGGAAACGCACTTCCACTTAAATGGATTTATGAATAAGTGGAACTGCCGTATCTGCTTTTCAGAAAACCCTTGCATGATTCAAGAAAGGGAAATGCATCCACAAGTGACAGTTCGATGCAGCTTTGGGTGGGTAGCATCATCTACCCTTATTTTGTGAAGATAGACAGGACAAACTGACAGTTAATGGAAACCTATACTGTGCAATGAAGATAATTTTTGTGCCTTCATTTCAATGGAATGGACATTCAATAGTTGTGGCTTCAGCAGGATGGTGACACTTGCCATGCTTCCCGCAAAACAATTCAGTTGCTCCATGAGCGGTTTCCAGATCGCCTCATTTTGCACTATGTTGACCATCATTGGTGAAGATGTTATATATTGTTATGCCCCACGTATTGTTCTTCAACTGTTGTAGTTTATTGTTGTTGAAGGTTTTACTGTTGTTGGAGTTATTGCACCACGCTTTGGGCATTAATTTGAAGAAGATATTGTCTTTAGCTCCACATATGGACATCAGTTTGAAGTGGATTGTTTGTTACGTAATATGCTGCTACATATGTAAAGCTGATAGGAAGATGTATTTTTGTTGTTACGCTCCAAGTTTTAAAAAAAAATATTAACTATTAACTTTGTTATTAAACTGCTTCTATAGATATTATTTATGTTTGTTTTTGCCTCGGCTGCTTCAGTATTACTTTAGAGAAACGTTTCTCTTAATCAGGGCGTGGTGCAACAAGAATGTAGGCTTACACAGATTTTAAGTTTAAATTCACTTTTTATTAATCCTTGACACAAATTAAATAGCACTACACTGATATTAAGAGCTGTGAGATTCTTTAATACTTGCACTTTGTTAATGCATATACATAATTTTCATTTCACACGAATACATAATATTTCTTTAGAGAACATATCTTCCATCCGGTCACTACCAAGGTCTGCAGCCAACTGACCATATTTCAACCGTCAAAACCCGTAAGCTTCTGTATTTCAAGTCTCTGATTGGCTAATCCTAGCCCAATAGAATACCTGCATTTAATTAAAGCTTTTTCTGGCTGTTAATTGGTTAATTTTAAACTGTCATAGAATTTACATTATCATTGCTCTAATAATGACTAGTAGCATTCAAACTCTCAAACTCATTATTGCCTCAAGGTTACCTCATTGTTATCAACATTAAACTTATTATTCTCACAGCTCTTACACTATTAAACTACGTAATGCGTTCACATAACATTATTAAACATGTTTATAATAATATAAGCATATGGAATGACTGTTACACACATTTTTACAAATTATTACATACATATTGCTTTAAGGCAGGCTGTTATTGAATTTACATATTATATCATTTAATTGAAATTATTCATGTGTTAAAAATACTGCCTCAATGGCCACTAAGGTCCTGTAACTTAGCTCCTTGTGACTTTTTTCATTGGTGTATGTCAATAAATCCCGAAACATTCATGACTTAAAGAGGAAATTCGATGAGTTATCTGCTAAGTCCAAGTGGAAACTTGTCAGCCAGTCATAGTGAATTTCACGGACAGAGTTCTTGCATGCCAGCGCAGTAGAGGAGGTCATTTGCCCAACATCATTTTCCATACCTGAAATGGGAAGGCGTGATGAACTTGTTTAAGCATTTTGTTAATGTATTTTGAAAAAATTAAGTTTATAATTTGATATATCAAAACTGGCGCACTTCTTAATGTTCTTTATTTTAAAATGCTGCTGTTTAACATTCACATGACATTCAGTGACCTGTGATACCAATGACATCAGGATAAGGTCATTTGAAAATAAAGAATAGTAGGCATTATTTTAATAGCTCTATAATAATGGCCTAATGTTCACAGCATTAGGCTTTGTGTAAATTTAGTATAAGATTTACATTTAAAAGAAAGAAAACCTTAAATATGTAATACCAACCTAAGCATAAACTTTTGAACTAAATGCTCATAAGATAACATCCATTATATTTGAAGCAGTATTAGATTTGATTTAACAAAAATTATATAGCAACCTTTTAAATTTCTTCATTGAAATTCTGGTGGCATAGAATAGATTAATATTTACTGAGACTTTTGTTATATTCTGCTCTCAAATTATTCTCCAAACATTACACCAAAAATAAACTCTTCACCTATGACTAAGGTAATAAGCAAAGATATTAGAAAGAGACTTGTAACTTCAGTGGTTTTAGAAATTTGGTTTAAATGAATTTCCTTATGGAATTAAAATTATTTTGTGGTTAAAGACAATTAAGGATTCAGTATGATGCTAATAAAATAGGTATCCCATTAAATGCATATAACATGAAATCCAGATTGTTTAGATCATCTAATAGATGTTAATGAAGATTATAACTAGGTTTTAGTACCACCATTTATTTACTTGTGAAAGAAATCTCTCATGTAAAGTCTTTAAGATAAGAGTCAGTGTTCTGAACTTTAAAATAAATGTAATTTACCCTTAAAGCCAAGTATTAACAAGCATTTAGTACAATATTACCACATTAAAAGAGATTGGTAGTGTGTTTTTTCATTTGGGTGGAGTGTAGAGCATAATGGTTGCTCATAAGTGCACGAAATCCTGAAACATACAACTATGGGGATTTATGAATTAATATGGAATGGTATAATGTGTTTTGGGAAAGAGGTGGACCAGAAGATATTGAGAGACCAATATTTGGCATTCTGAGATGATCTGTGAGCCTTTATCAGGAAATAAAAGGTGAGGAGATATATGGAACTTTGGTCAGGGAGAATACTATGCCTGTAGCAGAACTTGGAAGTTTAATGGTTTTAAGGGATAAAAACAAATAGAAAATATCCATGAGTAGGGGAAAAAATAATGGTTTTCATTGTTATATTATAATGTACTCCAATGGAGAGAGCAGGTGTGGCAACAGAAATGGAGCTTAAGATGGAGAAATATTAATGAGATAGAATTTGATTATTAAAAGAGAGAAAAAAAATATATAAATTTTGGGAGGCTTTTTGTCCAAGTAAGGGAGAAATGGTTAATGTTCAGGAGGAATTTATAGTAGAATGCATTTTTGCAAAATTAATATATTGGATAATTGTTAATAATTATAGAATAAAGAAAGGATAATACTGTGAAAATATGTTGGTCACCAGTGCACTGTTTACCAAAAGTTGTTTGAATTGGGACCTAGAAGAAAGCAAGCAACTTACAGAATTATTATTAGGAATGGTGATTTTTTGCAGATGCGATTTAGCACAAAATGCTCATAATTTGTATGCTTGTATTTTTATATTTTACAACCTGTAAACCACATTTTAATGTGTTTTGAAAACGCTTTAAATTGCAAATTTGACGAAAATGCAAACATTATACCAAAATATGATATAAACATAAAAGTGTTGCAACTCATCTTTTTCAAATGAGGATGTAAAACGCAACATAAACATTTTTATCAACTGTATGCTTAAGTGCAACAAAAAGTTGAGCATTCGCATGAAACAAAATGTGACAAATGCAATTTTTTCCCTAAGAGCTTTTAATTCTGTCACTCCTTGCCAACTATTGTCAATATATTTAAAATGTTTCAAGTGAAAATATAAAGTATCACATTTTTTTGCAGTTAGTATGAATATTTTCTTTCCCAACTGATAGAAATTATGCAGAAAAATAAAGGTGTAGAGTGCCTGTAAATGCTGTTAAATGTTAAAGCTTAAAATGTCTTAAGAGTTTACCAAGCAGTTCTTTAATGTATTTGGGATCCTACCAACAGCGTAGATGTTGAAAGACTTTTATTAAATAGAGTAAACGCTGGTTCACAACCACCCGGTAACGGTAACCAGAACGGAAACGAGAACGGGAAGCAAGATATTTTGATTCACAACAGCCCGGTAACGAGAACGGGAATGAATATCGATCACAAAGTGAAAGTCGATTGGGATTTCCTTTGTTTTTAACTGACCAATGACATTTTTTCACCTACTTCCAATTTAGCCAAGCCAACGTCAAAATTCGATAGAGTAAACATTATCTAAATGCATATTCATTACATTTCTGATCCCTCTACTTATGCCAAACTTTCATTCCTTTATTTAATGGCATACATTAAAATTGTTTATTCTTTTTTCATTTCCACCGGATTTAGCTGTTCTTTGTAGCTTTTGCCATTGTTTTTTAGGTAATAGCCAGTTTTGAGTTGCATATAAACAAACTACAAATGATCCCTTCACCAGAGGAACCAACGTTGATTAGATTTGCGGGTGTCGGGATGAGGTTAGGAAGCACATTTACTACTAATTCCTTTCAGTTTCATGTTTCCAGCTTGCGGCTATAGAGAGCACTAGTGGCTGTTTCATGTAACGGCCGCTTAGAATAACCTCTAGAGTGAAGAGTCTAATATGCACAATAGGGATCTAATATGCCGTGCCCGGGAACGAGAACGAGAAAGTTAAAAGTTGGGCAACTCTTCTTCCCGTTCCCGGGGCCCGGGAAGGCTTCCCGTCGGTTGTGGACGCTCCCATTTGAATACATGTATTTCAACTTTCCCGTTCTCGTTCTGGTTACCGTTCTCGTTGGTTGTGAACCAGCCTTAACAGTAGAGTGCAAATAGCAGAACAAAATTTTGAGGTATGTTCTGCAGATTCATTCAACAGTGTTAATTGATTTATGAACTTGCATTGCTTAATTTAGTGTATTTTTCTGGGTTTCCATCAGGTTTTTCTTTTTCTTTTTCCTTGCCACTAAACATTTACAAATATGGTTTTAATTTAGCATTAATATTATTTCAAGACAGTACCTGTTTATCAACATTAACTCCAGTTGTATGCTTTTCTTCAAAATGCTGTAAAATGCTAAATTAAAATGTGTTAACACTACAAAATGCTAAGTGTACAAATAAAAATGCTAAATTTATTTCAAAGTGCTAAAAATCATCGCACATTGTTGTTGTTGTTATTATTATTATTATTATTATTATTATTATTATTATTATTATTATTATTATTATTATTGAGGCAATATGCAAAATCATTTATGTAATTTGCTAACAAATCGTATACCAAATTTTCTCTCTCTCTCTCTCTCCCCCGTTGAAATGAGTTATTAAAACTAATATAATAGTTCTCCCCAGATTCAGCAGAGATTTCATCATTAAATAGTGGAAGCTGTGTTGGAAATGTAGCACCCATTACATGATGTATGCATCTGAATGTTACATTGTTTTATTTTGTGGGTGTTAAGTTTAGAAGGCGTTGAGAATTAGGTTGCCTATTGTTAAACAAAGATATTATAACAGTTCTTTAAAAAACAAAATACTGCAGCAACATAGTCTGAAATGAATATTGTTCTGCAACTTCTGATTTCATATTATTGTGAAGTATGAAATTACATTTTTCATGCTGCATTTTAATGTAAAAAAAGTTAATTTTGACAATGTGGGGAAAAAAAGTACTGGTAGAACATTCGTCCTAAACTGATCTGACACATCCTGTATTGTTGTAATGGTCCCAAGAAAGGATAAATGTCATGTCTTGCATAATTTGCAAAGAATGAGTTATTACAAAAAAAAATGAATTATGATAAACTCAACTGTTATGAAAGTTGACTTGCTGAAATTAAAAATAAAAGTATTTGATGAGCAGACAAAAACAGATTCTACTTTATATTTCTCCATTCGAAGTGTAGTATTCTTTTATTACAGTCTGGCTGACTGTAATTTTTAATACTGATAAGTAAGTGATCCTAATTTTCAGATATCTGTAATTAGGTATGTTATTGAACAGGATGATTTGCAGATTTAGGATATTATTTAGTTTCAATTCATTTGCTAAATGACTCTGAAAAGTTAAGCACATAAAACACTGAGGTAATGTTAATGTGCAGTTCCTGGTGCTGGAGCCCCATATGGAGTGTTTCCATCACAAGCACAACTATATGCTGCAGCAGCTGCAGCTCAGGGGCCACCTCCTGCATATGATCAGTCCTTAGCACATCCAGCTGCAGCAACTGCTGCTGCTGTTAACCAGCAGGTAAGTCATCACATTTTTCCTTCTCACATATTTTTACTTGGGGGAATTCCAAAGAGAGGTGCAAGTATCTCAAATTCTGTGTGCCTGCATGCATGCTTTGTCTACTGTTTATTTTAAAGGCATCTTTAGAACATGCGTATCTCGCCAAAATATTTTTTCTTTTACTATGGACATGTCTGCTGATGAAGTGTATTCGTTGAGATTTAGTTGAAACCAAAATTTTTCACAAAAGCGTGACTGGAAAACAAGTACCATCTAACATACCAATAGGAAAATCAGCTTTGTCCTAGTAATATTTAATTATAGCATGTGCAGTTTTGCCCATGGGAAACTTAATTTATATGTTGTGAACATAAAAATGCTAGATGAATGGAAAACTTTTTCAGTTAACTTTTCGGTATCAATTAGCATAATACATTTGTGTTCATTACAATATGGCATAGCCTATGGAATGTATGCTCAGGTATCTATCTGACCAGAGAAACATGAGATATACTAGTTATGTAGCAGTGCACCTATTTTCTTACAGTTTAGCTTAAAACTTAATCATAAAACTTAATGCTTCAAAAATAAAAATTGTCCAATGCCAAATGTGTGTGTCAAAATTTTAAGTGATTTGTCTTTTTATGCCCATGTCATTTATCTGACCATAGCACACCAATAGTTACGTAATTTTCATGTTAGATTTTGTTCAAGAGAAAAGCTTATCAAAGTTTGTATTTTTAACTATCCTTATTTTTTTTAAATTAATAACTGGAAAACTCTGTCATAATATGGAATATTTATCTTGTAAATTTAACTTTTTTTGGAATGTAAGTAGAAATTTTCTTAGAGCTCCATAATGAACATTTTAAATGTATAAAAATACTGAGTAAAAGAATTACCAAGGAATGAAATTTTAAAGTTAAAACATGTTTTCATTTCAAATAATTTTTCCAAGATTTGCACCTATTTTTGTTTGGGTATTCCTTTAATTTTATAATCAAAACTGCCAGAAGTACGTTACAAAGAGTGGGTTTTGGATGTATTGAAAAACCTTATTAACTGAAAGAAAAAATGAGCTACTGAGGTGAGAACAAATCTGGGCCTTTGGAATAATAGCTAAGGGTTTTACAAATGTGCCACTAGTGCACGAATATATTGGGTACTAAATCTGCTAATGCATTGGCATTCTGGTATCTTAAAAGTTTTTATAAAATAACTTGTACTATGTTGTTACTTAAGTAGCTTAAATGTGATTAATAGTCGTGTAGTTCTCAGAATCCATTAAGTCAGCATTAAGCCAATACTGAAAGGTCAGAGTTATTCAAATTGTTAATAATACAGGATACATGTATTCCACGAAGTTGACGTTTTACATCGCCACTTAATCAACTGTGCATAATCTGCAAGAGGTATTTAAAATTTACATTATTGAAAAATACCTTTAAATAAATTCAATACACATCACTGTTTCTAGCTTCTTTTCATTACAATATTAACGTAATTAATAAACTGTTTGAATATCCTAGGATTTTCCTGTTATTTCGTCACAAGATAATTTCCAATTTTATAATAGAAAGTCATTCAACCGAAAGTCTGTCAAAGATGGAGAGTTTTTCAGAGTGAAGTTACTACAATATATTAAAGAATTTGCAAAGCTGATTTAAATAAGCTTCATTCTCTTGTTTCCACTGACCAGGTTGCAAGACCATCATTCCCATCTTCAGCCAGAAGAAAACTAAGTATATTTAAATCGGGCTTGTGAATTCTTTAATACCCATTTATTTTACATTCCAGCTAGGCTAGGTGTAATGCAATAAATGTTTTAATAATAAAATTACTATTTTGTGTTTTACCAATTTTCATTTGCAAAGAATGCATCCCATAGAAGTAACAAATGGGAAGTAACAATTTTCAAAGATTGCACCTGGGAGTATCTGTTTCATATGATACAATAGAACCTTTTTTTTTAAACCCCTTTAACTGCCAAGCTAAAATATTACGCTACTGCATAAACTGCCAGCCCTATGCAACGTGAAATGTAAGGTTTTACATAAAGATTGAAGCTATTGAGTTTAGGGTTTACATTTTTAATGTCAAATTTTTACTGTTGTCATCTCTAAGCGATTTGTCACTATAACTATTACTTTCCAGCAATGCTACCTTATTTTTTCCTGTCAACAACTTATTGATCCAGTATGCCATTGTGTGATGTACAGTAAGCAAGAAATTTTTGTAAACACTCGAAAAAAACAAGTCCAGCATAAAACAAACACCATGACCTGCTATCTGTTGACGGTATGCTACAATGGGCGATGCATGACAACTTCACAAAGAAAAATTAAATAAACAGAAAAATGGTGCCAACACACAGTTTAAGTATATCGTAGATTAGCTAAAAGTGTACACATACAGCAGCTCTTGCATGAATTGTAAATTATGTGAACGTAAAAATCAACCTCCACTGATCCGACCGTCTCTTGGCAGTTTATGCAGACAAATTGCACTGGCTTGCATCAGTTCTTGGCACCCAAAGGTTTAAGCAGCAATGTTGAAGTTTAATTTCATTAATCTCTCAGAATCTCTGCAAACTAGTTAATGCATTTTGTTTATTTGTATCCGCATGCAGATGTACGCACAGAGTGCTGCAGCTGCACAGATGTATGCAGCACAGGGCTACCCAGGTTATCTAGGATACCCAGCTGCAGCAGCTGCTGCATACAGCCCGATGCAGGCTTACTATCCTTCTCTAGCTGCAGCGTATTCTTATCCTGGCATGCAGCCAGCTCAACTGAGGCCAACCATTATGGTTCCTGTAAGTAAATATGCATGCCTGTTATGCCTGTATATTTCAACTTGCTTGTATTATATTGCATTAGTGATTTGTTGCAGGAAAATGTTTTAAGCATCAGTAGATTTGCCTGTAATGGATGATGTGCCTACAAAACATAACACAAACGGTGATGTGTGCTACTTGGCTAAGAGTGATTCTTGCATGTTCTCAAGCCGTACACCTAACATGAAGTGTGTGTGTGTTTTATTGTCTGTCTAGTGTGGTTGTAACTGCAGTCACAGCTTATATGTGCTTTTTTACTTTTTCTTTTTAAAAGCTTAAACTTCTTAAACATAAGCTTTTCTGTGCTGTATTTATAATAGAAGCAATTCACTTGTATGTCCAAGAAAAGCAATTTCCTGCATTTCTCTGAATACAAGGCTGTCCCACATGCGAGATGACCCCAATTTTTTTGGATACTGGTTTCCTAATTTAGCATATTATATAAATAACTTTTTAGAACAGAATTTAAAACAGCATTGCACGTAGTTTTTGTGTAACTTGTGATATAATGAAGCAATCATATGACAAACTCAGCACTTAAAGCAGTGACATGAGTGATTTAACATTGAGGTTAATGTAAATCCTGTTTCATCAAACAATGTAACACTGTGTTAAACTTTGTGTTAACATTGCCTTACCCTTATGTTAAGGCGTTTAACATGTTAGAATTTGGAAAATCGCAGCCACAAACTAAGCTGTTAACACGGAATTGGTGTATTCGAGGGTTTTTGAGTGCCATTCCTAAATAAAGAACTGCTGTGCAGCATAAAGAATTTGAAAACTTGCAAAAGGAGACATTATTATAGTGATTCACACTGTCCAAAGCATTCTACAGCAAAGTTGTTGAAATAAGAGGTTAGAATACTACCAACATTTTGGGTTCCCCCCCCCCCCTTTCCTTTCTCCTTTGCCACAGTGCGTATTACTGAGAGACTTTATGCAACTTGGCACTTTTTCTTTAAACAGTATGCATCATGATGTATACTTGCATAGGTTAGTAATGGTGTTTAAATCACATGGCAAGTACAGCTTGCAAGTATGCTCTGGCCAATAAAACTACATATGTTTGCACTTTTAACTATCAGGTGGCATTCAAAGGATCTCCATATCTATTTAGAAAACTATTAAGCAGAAAAACTAATGATCTTGGTCTGTGAGAACAAATAAGGAGGATATGTTTGATATATCTCATAATAAAATGAATCATGGTCTGAATCATGGTCTGCAATGAATGTGCTGTATGTGAAAAGTTAACAAATATTGTATTTCCTATTGATGATGAAACACAAAGCTGCTGACATTACAGCATCAGCCAAGCTTAGAAGGAAAGGTCAGACACCCAAAGGAGATCAAGAAACCAAAGTATGCCCTTGAGTACCAGAAGCAAATAGAGGTGTAAGTTTATAAGATAGGGTTTCCTATAAAGTGATGCACAGTTAGAGGTTACAGGAAAATATTTTTCTGTCTGCTAGACATGTGGATATTCAATTGTTTCATTGTGCTTCACAAGATTACTGCTAAAACTACTTAGATTTTATGACCAATGTTGTTCATCAGCTGCTTCAAAGTGTAACACTACCAGAGTCCAATGTTAGAGGTCAACCTTCATCCCAATGCGACTACAAGCTAAATCACGTACCCCTTTACCATTGCATATTCCACCCATGGACAAAAAAGAAGAAAAAATGTGTTGTATGCTACATTTTGGAAAAATTGTGAAAGTTCTTGGCAACGTAAAGTGTTATGTTCCTTTCATTTGGAGAACTGTGGAGATTTACAATAATAATCATATTGGTCCATAAAAATCATCATGAATGCCAAATTTCAGAAAAGTAATAGTATTGGTTGATTTTATATGCGTTATTAAACTTTACATTGCACTTGTGCAGCTACTAGGGATTTAAATCAGATTTCTGAGGTAGCCATGAGAATATTTAAGTAAGATGCCAATGAGTAATGATAGGCAATGGTTTGGCATTTCCAAAGCAGAAAAGCTTTCTGAAACAGTTGCTTCAAGAAGCAAACCAAATTTTTGTTGAAGTTTGATCCTCAAATCAGTGTTAACACATCTTTGTTCGCTTTAGTTTCAACTGTGTCCATCACCAGTTTTAAACTGTGCTAAACGCTCTTCGCACCCACATTTTTGTTGCTGCATTTTATGTTAGTAAAATAATGCTTACTAGATCTGGAGGAAACACATTTAATTGCATTGCAATTAAATTCCTTGCAGATTTTCTTCCATGCTGCATTCTTTTCCTATAATTTAAGTCTCTGTGTTTTATTGCACTTGATAATTTCTCTATACTTAAGGTGGCGTGCACCACGTTGGAGTAAATTGCTTCGGAAGTAATGTTTACTAAAGAAGTCCCCACTATGGAAGTAGATTACTACGGGAGCAATCTACTCCAAAGATAACATTGGAGAGCTCAATTACACTGTACTCTTTTAGTTAAGACTACGGAAGTAAGAGCTCATTACTCCCAGTGTTCTGTGTTACTCCCAAAGGTATTGTTTTGTTTGCGCCTTTACTTGATGCAATCATGAATAAGGTTATGTGCGATAGGAAATGGGAGAAACGTCCACAAAACAGATAAATGTTTCTTGGTAGAAATAAAGAAAATCCATTTGAACAATATGAGTGTAAAAAAACGTGCGATAACCTGCATTAGGTTGGTCTTCAAAGCCAATGAGATACCGCCAACAGTTGGAACGTGAGTTCCTAATTACTTTTTATTTTAGGTTTATGTTTTTAAGTTTCTGACTTACGGGAGGTTAGGTTTTTTTTTTTTAAATATAAGCTTAGGTTCCTGATTCACGGCAGTTTACTTTCATTAATGTAATCCATGAAGACCCAAGTAATGCAGCTAAGCCAGAGTGTGTTATAAAATGCTGGAAAGTTGTGATTGACAAGTTTAATAATTCTAGCGACGGGAAATGTACTGAAGAACAACTTAACATTCTGGAAACAATGTTTTGTAATCTTCATTTTGCATCGCAGATCACTTGCGTGTTAGAGAAATACCCTTTCTTATTTCAGAAAAGTTCACCATATTCATGGGTGGGTACAAAATAGTAACATCTGTGCAGTCAATTCCACACATTGTGTGGGAAATCTGTGAAAGTGAAGAAGAATTGCGTTTTATTTTCTTAACACTCGTGTATATTTATATGGTACCTTGCTCTTAACCTCAAAAGCGCTCTAACAACGCAGTGAAATACACGGCCAGCAGATGCGTGATGAACGTTTATTTATAAGATTGCCTGTAATACAATGAACTTTACTTAACGTGACATGAAAATGCTGGTAAACTAAAGGTATAATTGGCATGTACTTAACGTTATGGGAATGACTCTTGATTCATAGTTCGTTTTATTACTTCGAGCTAGTACCGATTGGTTCCATATAATTACCATGTGATATCAAACTTGACGTAACGGGAAGGAAAAGTTACATCACGTTTAGTCAATTGTAAATATCTCCATTTAATACAGTGTAAGACTGTCGCATTGCATTAAATTCATCATAGTGCCGGCTCAAACTTCTGAAATATTCCAGTACGAAACACTCATAGGACGCATAGCATTAATTGCAATTTGGATTATAGAGCTAAATTTGTGTCTGAGTTTTGTTGAAATGTTCTCCAAGCAGGTTCAAAAGGTTACTCCATCCAGGTCGCAAGAGTAAATTATAACCTATATTTGTGCTCTATTTAATTCTGTAGTAACATACTACATGATGGTGCTCTCTGACATTTACTTCTGCGGTAATTTAATTTGGGAGTATCTGAAAGGAGTAAAATTCTTCGGAAGTAGTTTACTCTCGCATGGAAATCGCCGAATTTTGACTTGAATATAGTTTACTACGAAAGTAGAGCTTACTCCAGGTTGGTGCATGCCACCCTTAGTAACCAGTTCTATGAGGGTCACTAAAAGTTTCGAGAATGAATTCAATAAACTTTTAAATGCCTATCATTGCATCTTTTCAAAGTATTTTCAATTGCATTCTGTACGTTTCATCCGTACAAACCACTTTCTTTGGAGAAATGAAATAAAATTAAATTGAGGTTTATTTATGGATGCTCTTTAACTACTATGGTCCTTAGCGTCCCATTCTATATTGGGTATGAAAGACTTGAAATTTTGCTCTGAGGCCTCTTTATCAAGCTTGAGGTTCTTTTACGTGCCATAATCTACGACACAGGACCACCGGCTTTACTTCCCTTCCAAAGGCAGGGAAGTATATGGTCCACCCATATGGAAAACCAGGAATTGTCAGGGGATTTGTTAAATTACTGGAAAACGGAAATATCTGGTAATCTGGAGAAATGTTCTGGAAATTACTTCTCTGTTAAATAAAATGTTTATTTCTGCAATTGAAACAAAATAACATTGAATACGTAGAATTTAAAACTGCAATTGGTGTCCAATTACCACACGTTTTGCATGAGAGAAGTTACCCATGCCATGCCGGACATAACACAGTCAAGCTGTTTGTTCCCGTCTTTATCGTCAGAGCAGCGCTCTTCACCAGTGAATTGTGCTTCCTAACACATTGTGGCTTCTCTTCTGTAATGCTTTTTGTAAATAATGCTGGGTGGGTACTATAAGCTTTGCTATATGTGTACTGATGTGCCAATGATATTTATTTCTTTTGTTCACTTATCAGTTCACATTATATGTAGTTTGTGACTAGAGTGCCATATGTTAACTGTTGCGTAGTTCACCACTTAGACCTACGTCAGGTTTTTCCATTATGTTCGTTTTATTATTAATAAAGTGTCAAAAGAAGTAACACACATTAACATACAGGTTTAATTTATACAATTTAAAAGGACGGATATATTTATTGTTAGGAGACATTACCGATTTTGTATGTGTGTTTTAACCCAGGATTGCCTGCCTCCATTATCAGCCTGGACTCCCGTGTTAGATATTGTCTAGCGAACTTTATTTATACAATTAAATTGATTTATCTTTACAATTATGTTTTCTATTTACCGTACAAATCAAATCTGTATTATTGAACGATTACTATGTTTTCATGGAGTTTCCAAAACATTTTGAGTATGTTACTGTTTTGAAATCTCCATGAAAATGGGGATTCAAAACATTTTTAGTCAGAATTTTGATACACCTGAAAAGTGGAATCCGGATCATTTTCAAAACATTTTGAAAACTATAAGCACATGAACATTTGTCATTTCTTTGTGGTAGTTTCGAGTCATTGTTTTAATCAACTAACAGGGGTGCATAATTTGTTTAAATTGAGAAGTTATAAAATGGTTAACTACTTTACAACTGTATTTGTATTATATTTTGATAGATATTTTTATGATGTATATAAACATGCTAATTAATATGTTAGTGGTGTGTTAACCAACATAACTGTTTTCAAAACGGCAATGTACTTGAAAGTGTTGACGACAGTAACTGACAACCAGAGCGATCACCGGTTCTTCTTTATAAAATTGTATTATTCTTATACTATTTTTGGTTTTTAAGTTAACAGTCTCTTCTAGAGGAAGGAAAGCAGTGTTTAATCAAAACTTAACTTCACGATAGTTTTTCAACATGGTTGAAACCTGTGACTCAAGACAAATTTTCTGCATAACATTCTTTTCTTTGAGCAACATGGGTAAATGGGCTTTGAAAAGCCGTATGATGGGAAAAAAAGCATGCAAGTGCCTTTAAGTGCATCCAACTTTCATCATTGCTTACACATTATTTTAAAAAAGAAAGCTCAAGTACATAAGTGAATTCAACAGAAAATAACCAGTGATGAACAAAATTGGTGTTAATACAGTAGAATCTCGTTAGCACGTTTTTGCAGGGACCTAAGGATTTGGACGTCATAGACGGGAAAACATGTTAACGAAAATGCAGAATATGCAATTTAAGAACATAGTTATGTAATAAAATCTAACAATTACTACGTCTCCATGGGTAATTGAAATCAATTTTGAGTACAATCCGTGTTGAATTCAATATGTGTTCAAATGGATTTGGATTCACAAAGCCTGAGAATAAATAATTCAAGCTTTTATGTTGTTCAACTTGGATTTTTGAGGTTATGAATGTTTTTGAGAAAATAAATTGCAAATTATGGAAGCGACAAGAGTGGCTTTGCTGTGCATTTTATTACACGTATGATAGCAATTTCTGCTAAAAAAGAAAAAAAATTATGAGCATGCATCATGTTACGAGTACAATAGGCGAATGTAACTATGGCGTATTCAATACGATTTGAATACGGTAAGTATTTCCATGCAACAAATTTCGTTCTGATCCTCTTCTGATCCTATTTTTCAAGAGGAAAGTTTTGTTTTTGCATTTTTCCCTTCTTTAAAAGCAGTTTTAATCAATTTAGGTTTGCTAACAATTGCGTTTAAGTTTGACAGAGGAATGTTTTAACTTCCGCACTATATCCACATGTTTCATATTTGGATTATGATCTATTTCGAGGTTTTTCAGTTTTTCACTATTGGTTATTTACTACACTTTTTTTTTTTCATTGCAAATGAAAAGTTAAAATACAATCTACGCATGTTTGGGCAACACTCAACAATAGAAACTATCACGCCAGTTTATCACGTCAAGGTAAAGCATTCTCTATCCCGCCCACACAAATCGTGTCACACAAATATTTACATACATGCATGTGATTGGCTGCCGGTATCCACCCTGTGACCGAGGATTGACCAAAGTAGCCAATGAGGACGTCAAACTTTGAACATGTTAAGCGCCTTCTCCCACTGGACCGATCAAGGATTGGCCAAAACAGTGAATGAGGACGTCAAACTTCAAATGTAGTAAGCGGGACAGGGAAAACGCACTAAGCAAACGTTATTTCTTACATTTGGTGATTTGGTACCAGGACTATTATAATTGAACGTAATACACGGGAAAACGTGTTAATGAGGAACGTGCTAACGAGATTCCACTGTACCGCTACAAATGCTGTGACACACAGTTCCATTGTTCTGACTTCAATAAACAGATGACTCACTTCGTAATGAAATCCCACCATTAAGACAGATTGGAGATGTACAACGGTATCTTTCAAGAGAGCATCATGTGGTGCATCTATAGAGTCATGCAACATAATTCTTTACATGCAAGTGAAGCTGGAGTGCATTTATTTCCAATAATGTTTTCAGACTCGGAAATTGCTTCGTAACTTTAACTGCATAGAACGAAAATAGCATGCATTACCACTCATGGTTTGGCTCCTTATTTTCATTAGCAAGTTCTTGAGATGTGTAGTAAGTGCACACGTTTCACTGCTGGTTTTGATGAGTGATTAAATAAAGTTTCTCAAAAGGGTCAAATGTATCTTGTAATTCGCTTTTTCAGTCCTGTAACAAATGGGGTCTCCATACATTATTTTCATTCTGTGTTTCTTGGACACACTACCGCTTCATTTGCTAGACAGGTTTTGCAAGCATTGAAGGGTTAAACTTGAAGAAACTGTTACAAATTGTGATGGATGGTCCAATTGTCAATAAAACTTTCTTCAGAATATAAAACCTTTTCTACACAGTGATGGAGATCCTCCTATTTTGCTGAATATTGGCCTCTTGTGGGCTACATGCTGTGTACAGTGCTTATAAGGTTGCATTAAAGAAACTGGATGGGACATCCTTCATGCACAGTTTCTTCATGCACTTTATTTCTTATTTTGCTATGTTCCTGCAAGACGTGCAGATTTTTACTCTTTATTCAGGGTCATACTTATTTATTTTGAAATTTTGTGCTTTAAGGTGTTTGAAAACTGCAAAGTCTTTCAGCATGCTATAGATGTTCTACTAAATTTAGGAAAACTATGTAGGAGGGACAAAAAGGCACAAAAAAAAAGTTCCTGAGCTTCAAAATGTTGGCAACTTCAATTATAGACTAAATTCTTAAGGTGAAGCTTACTATCCCTCATTGAAGATTTAGAACCATTCCTAAAACAGTTTCAGACAAATCTTCCCTTTCCACCGCTGCTTTATAAAACTGTTACTAGCTACAATGAAATATATGACAATATTTGGTAAATCTGAATCATTGCCGTCTTCAGATAACATCACTAAAATTAATTTAGAAGGCAAATATAGTCTTCTTGCATCGAAAGTTGACATAGGATGTGCTGCTATGGCAGCCCTATTTGGCCTTGCTGGACTAAATTATAGAGATGTACTAAAGTTTCGTACAGACGTCTAAGAGCAATGGTAAGCCTGTGCAAGAAGTGCTGGAGCAGTTGCCACTGGCCTATAAACTAACTAAAGGGTTTTCTTGTTTTTAACTTAATGTGGCCAAACAGTTGCTTTCTAATAGCAAACAGATGACCATAGTTTTAAATGCATTTGTTGAAAACAAATGGGTCTCGGGTCATGATACAGATCATAAACAAAGGGCGTTTACTTTTGTGTAAAACTGATAATTTTCAAGAATCAGTAAGTAATCTGTGTGCAGAGATCATTTCTAGCTCTGCACTGTTCTTCCAACAGCAAATTTGAAAACAGAGAAGTTGGCTTCATTTCTGAAAATAATGCTCACTTGAATGTGGATTTTCTGTAATTAAAGAAATTATAGTAGAGAATATGCTAAAAGAATCTCTAGTAGCCCAAAGAAGGGTATATAGTTCTATTTCAAACCTTGGTGGTGTTGTAAAGGTCTTCATCAATAAGAACCTGCTCCATGTTGCAAGGAATGCTCATTCACTGTATGTTAAAAATCTGTAAGATAAATGTGATGCTCAAAGCTTTTTTGAAATAAAGGAAAGAGAGAGAGACTGGTTTATTGCTGAAAAAATTAGAAGAAAAAAAATAGGAGTGTTATTGAGAAAACTTGATCTTTGGTTGCAATAGATGAAGAAATTTCCTCTCTCTTGAGCATAAAGTAGTATTATATTATTTTAGAATTAATTTTGTGTTAACCTGTATTTTTTGTTCATTTATATTCTTTTATATTATTGTATTTTAAGTACTTTTTTGTAAATTGTCATTGGTAAAAATTTCATTTCAGCTTTCTTTTTAGTTATTGCAAGTCAGGGAAAAAGGGTGTTTTTTGCTGGAAAACAGGGAAATGTTGAATTTTCAAATTTTATTTGGGTGGACATCCTGAAAGGAAGCCATGCTAAGGATTTTTACGCCAAAAAGAAAAAATTGCCCTCTGCTGGTTTTGAACTTGCAACCACAGAAACTCAAGGCTCTTCTTTGGAGAGAACACAAGTATATTCTTCATAAGCAGCTTTAGGTGATTCAAATCGTTGACCTCAAATTTTTTTCTTTTATTTTGGGAAATAAAAAAACAAGTCACATGGATCCAAATCTGGGCTATAGGTAGGATGTGACAAATATTTGACTCCTGCGGAAATTGGATCGTTTCTAGTACAGTGTGGGCAGAGGCACTGTCATGGTGCAACAAAATTCCACGAGACCAGTCTTAGGATGCTTTGTTCTCAGTTGATTGAAGAGTCGTTGCAATTATTTTGTGCTGTACCATTTGGCAACAGCAGGGTTTTGACCCTCAAGGGGAATTGTCACAATATGGCCACTAACTAAAAGAACAAACAGATCATCTTCTTGCTTATTTCACTTTGTTGGGGAATCCTCTCTCTGGATATGGCCACTAGCTAGAAGAACGCACAGACCATCTTGCGAGCACTTCTTGCTTGCCTCACTTTTATTGGGGGATCATACTGGTATATCCAGTGTTCGTCACCTGCTAAGATATTTAATATGTTCTTGGAGCTTCTCTCTCAAATTTTTGTATTTCCTGGCACCATTGCACATGTGACTGTTTCTGCTCATTTGTGAGCTGATGAGGAATCCAATGTTTGCAGAGCTTCCCGACTTGAAGTTTTTCTTTAAAGATGGTGTTTGCTGCTGCCGATCCAATAATCAAGGCTTTTTGAGTCTGATAATGTGCAACAATGATCGTCCTGCAACATGCGCTCTTTCATATTTTAATCCTGTTTTGCTGTAACCAGCCATCCTTCATGGTCTTTATCAAGAGAATCCCTTCTTCTAAATTCACATTCTGTGGATTGCGAAAGGCAAAGATTCCCAAATGGCAAATGCAGTCTTTCAAGGCATTTTCTCTTCCCTAAACTGACTTTGAAGTCAAGTAAATAATTGCAAGGAAATGCTCTCAGTTGAGATACTAGCTTGTGCTATAGCTACACCGCATGCACATACACAAAAGTGCTATCACTGCAAATTGTTGGAGTACACCCAGGCTTGCACACATTACTATCTGAACTTCAATCTAAAGCTAGGAAGACCTACTTTGGCTTACTGCAACTCATTATTGCCCATTCTCAGAACTTTCAGAATGACTCTTGTGTAATTCATTTTTTATTGAATGGTTAAGCATTAGTTAGTCTTCACCTATATTACAGTTGACATCGTGATTTTAACATAGAACAATCAGGAAAATCATATGCAATAATTGTCCTTGATAGCACACATCTGTAGCCTGGGGATAGTGTGTCTGCCTCGCATTCAAGAGGTTCTAAGTTTGAATCTTGGTTAGGGTGAGTTACCCAGATAAGGTTTTTTCCAGGATTTTCCCTTATCCTGAAAAGATGAATGTCGAGTTTAAGCTCTATAGATCCTGGGCTCATTTGAGCATCAATTCATATTCATTGATTTTTCCAACATGAGCTAACACCTAAGCATGCTAAGCAAAAAAATCTATGAATGTAACTAATTGACTGCTACTGGAACAGAGCTTGCAGTGATGTGTAGACAAAAGCGCATCGCAGCATGTTCAGAAGCAGTATGGTTGGTCACCACCTTCTCAGAAGCAGTTGTTTGTAGTTGTGAATGATGTTAACAAAGTGTTAGCTAACAATTCACTGCAAAAGCTTGATGAAACAGAATAGTTTTAAAATTATGATAAACTTTGTTAATAAACTAGATTTTAGAGCATTTTTAACATCAATTTGCAAGACCAGCCCTTAGTATCTATAAGATGACATTGTTGCACTGCCACTGTTAGCAAACAGGAAGGATATATCTTGCAGAGGTGTTTTTATCCATTTAAGATAAACTGAAGTTATAGCAGTTCTTGTCAGTCAAAGAAAAAAGTACATGCATTATAACAATGTAAATATTGGTTAAAAGGAACAAAAATCCTATTATGAATTAGTTTTATCTCTCGTAGATTTAGACTGAAAGATCTTTTCGAACACAAAGTTGCAGTGTCAAATAATGAGAGTCATGTTTGAAAATTCAGCATGTGCCACCTGCAATAAGTCTTATCACATACCCATGATTGCTGAGAGCATTTCTGTTCATCATATCTAGATTATTCATTTTTGTGACATTAGTTCCTATGGAGAAAATATTATGCAAAGAAATTTGTTAGTTATCTTGGGCTTATAGACATTTCAACAATCTTGTTATTGTTGCACATTTTTACAGTATGAGTGATAAAATTTTAATTTATAACAGTGCAAATCTTTATACGTCAACATGGTATTAGACTCTTTTGTTCACTTTACCATAGTTCAAGAACCATGCCACCCTTTCACCCTATGTAAGAGTAATTAATGAATTAATAATTCTGGTCAGCTTAATAGGCTTAATTGCCTATGCAGAAATCATTCCTCTTCAGGTTATCTTGGTTAATGTACTTCAGTCAGACAGGGATGCCCATATATATTTTGCTCCCCCCCCCCCTCCTCCAAGTCACAGTAAAGAACCCTATGTCATCTCTAAGACTCGTATATGAGTAGAGGAAAACTGCATAAAGTGATGTTCAGTAATTATGGTGTTGTAATACGTCCATTGTTATGAAATGTTGTCTAGGCACTTCATAGCCCTCTTAACACACATATTTTTAATTAGCTATGCTCAGAATAACTTCTCCCTTAGAACGCTAACCTAATGAGCAGTTTTATGTATTTATTTCCATAATGCTATACAAAAATCTTACAATTGTTAATACATTACTTTGAGTTGCTATTTTTTTATTCTTTAGTCCATCATGCATTTTAACACCGTAATTATTTATGCATGGTGGGTCATAACAAATTCATATTGCTTTATTTTTCTAAACAATTTTTCTCTTACTCTCCCCATATATTCTCCTATTCTTTTTATATCCCTCTCCTTTTGTATTCTCATTATCCTAACTTTTAATACTTCTTTGTTAACATTCTCCCATTCTTTAGGTAAAAACTGATCTCTCCACAACTTAGTTTCTTCACATTCAATTATATAATACAAATCATTATCTGCCTCTCCACAAAGAGGACACCTATCCAAATTTGCTCCCTTCCTATCTCCCCTTAGCCTATGTGCACTTAATCTAAACCAGCCCCACCCTTCTCTCACTAACCTATTATCTACATCCACATACTTCTCCCTTCCCTAGTCCACCTTTAATTGTCTATATAGTTCCAAACGTTTCTTTCCTTCCAGACTTTGAAATAATTCTTGTTTCTCTATATCTTCCACATACCCTCACTCTCATTGCATGAACCTGTGGAACCATTATTAAAGTCACCTTTTCATTGCAAATGGCTAATAAATTGATGGTGGAGTATGCATACCTCCTCCTGGTATCCTCACTGCTCTGTATTCTTTCTAGTCATCAATTCTCTGGTTTGCTTTCTTCCTTTATGACATCTCAGCACTGGAGGATTTGCTTTCTCTCCTCTGTATGTTGTGCACCACAAATAGCAACTTTTATCATGTTGGCCTCTACCATCAGGCTCACCTGCCTTAAAGATGCCTTTATTTCTTCTTCTTCTTCTTCTTCTTCTTCTTCTTCTTCTTCTTCTTCTTCTTCTTCTTCTTCTTCTTCTTCTTCTTCTTCATCTTCATCTTCATCATCTTCAAATATTTCTTGTTTGCAGCCCAAGAAATATTTTTCATAGGTCCATTTATTTTGTCTCTTGTCCTGTTATACATATATTCTCTTCTTAGTACCTGATTTGAATTTTTTTGTGGGCACATTTTTTACAGCCTTGTCATTGTGTTAACCATGTGGATGAGTTTATTTTACTATTTACACATACGCTACTTGTGTATTAAAAAACATGAGGCTCGAAATCATGTATTCACACGATAGGCACATGTTAACAAGTTCACCATGGCTGAGTCAATAGTATATGGCTACTTGCAAAGTATGTAACACAGATGAATAATTCAAGATCTTAGCAATAACATTTAGAAGACAGTATTCCTTTCATCATTAAGAGATAATTTGTCTTTGTAAAGATCAGTTCCATGACATGTTGCAGGGTAGTAGTTACATGTACTTACTAGCTGGCTGCCCGACATTGCACAGATAGCTTTTTAAACTCAAATGATGATTTAATGAATTTCTGCTACATCCCCCGTTCTTTTTTAAATTATTGCACAATTATCTAGAAGATTTTTGTGGTGATTCCTCCCATTTAGCCCTTATAATTGTAATTTCATATAGCCATGGCTTTTCTTAATAACAATGAAAAATCCCCTGATATTTTCACAAAAGAATGTGAAACATCAGTGAAATGTCTGACATCCTTAACCTCCCCATACAGTCTTCCAAGTTACAGAAAGGCTGTATAGCCTATAAGTACCCTTTGACGGTGGAACAATCCACCCTCGAAATGGTCAAGTAATTTTTTTAGATTATCACAGTAGGTGACATTTTAAACCTTTATACCTTTCTTTTTTCCCATAGTTATTTAAAAACATAATAGCTTCATAGTTTTCATATAATGCATAGACCCTTAACATATAATGAAATAAGGTGAAGCTAGTGAATATGAAAATTCCCCACTCCCAGGCCATTAAGTTAATTGCTTTGAAAAAGACATTAGTCTGCGACCACGAGAAAGATAATCTTCACAGCTGTTAAGTATAAAATATCGGTTGGCTGATTTTTAATGTTAACTGAACGCAATTTTCTCTCTGTGTGCAATTATTTAACATACCCTGCTATTTGCTATTGACTATTTGCAACAAGTTTTATTATTTGGGAGTGAGAATAAGTAGTAATGGGAGATGGAATGATCACAAGATAAGTGCCTTAGCTAAGGGAAGATTAGCAATGACTGCTATAAGAATATGCTTAAAGAAAACACCAGATATGCAAATTAAATGGTTGGAAAGGGTTTACAAAGCTGTAGTTGAAGCAAACAGGAAAATAAAACTTTTATACAATCATTTTGGTCCAATGGTTATTTAAAAACATAAAAGGCGTGTAGTTTTCATAATGTAGAAACCTTTAACATATGCAAAAAAATAGAGGTGAAGCTGTTGAATATGCAGATTAGATACTCCCAGGTCATCAAGTTAACTACTTTGGAAAACACACAGTCTGTGTCCTCCGAGAAAAATAGTCTTCTCAGTTAATTAAAAATCTCTCTTCAATGATTTCTAATGTGAGGAATTTTCTCTTTTTGTACAATTATATAGATGCCTGTTAACAAAGTTGATTACTCATAAGTACAAAGGAAGTAAAGCAAAACTTTACATATGGGTTATTAAAATATTTTGGCACTGGTATTGCATGTGTATCATAGCTTAATAAACAGATCCTATTCTCTGTTTGTTTTCCTGTGTCTTATTTGCTAAATGATGACTATCTACATTTACATTGTTTGGAATGAAATATTTGTGACATTTGTCTTATTTTACATGTATATTCTGTAGATACTTACTTTCTATTCCATGGCATTCGCAACTAAAAGTCGAGGCCATCTTTGCAAGTATGTTCTTTTATAACTCCAGTGTGTTTGTATTAAATAACAAGGACTTGGTAAATCCTTTTTTTAACTTTTTAGTAATTTATGAAATGAAATTAGGTGCTTTATAGCTCCATGTCCATCAAAACAAATTGAGCTTTTCAATGGTGAAAGAATTGTCAAAATCAATTGAGTGGTATTTGACATTACCCTACATACGCAAATAAAAACATGTCTCTCTTTATATTAGTATAGATATAGACGACACAAAACATAAGATCAGTAGTCTGCGCTTCTGAAATGCATGCATCATCTTTACTATGGCTGTCATGAACCTAGAAATTCTCATAATAGTATATATATATATAGATGACACAAAACATAAGATCAGCAGTCTGTGCTTGGAAATGCATGCATCAGCTTTACTATGGCTGCCATGAATCTAGAAAACTGGACTGAAATCCATGATGTCACAAAAGGCACATGCTTAACCATGTTTAAAACTAGAAAGCATCCTCAAAGACTAATTTCTCTTGTGCATAACTCCTACATGAATTATTATTATACCAAAACTGGAAAAGCTGATAACATTGTTAAACAATCTAATCCCTTAACATAACTCCACCAAATCAGCTCTGTTTATGGATAATCATTGTCGTAATGTCATTTCACCTGGAGTATTTTGAAGTAAATACTGCATAAAACGTTATTGCTTGGGGTTTATATTCAGCCTACAACAATATCTTCACAATTTTAACAAGTGTACAAGGCAACTTAGCAATTTAAGAATTCCAATTTTATGCAGGTGTTTCCACAGAAAACATGACCAGCAGCATGTGTGAAAGCTGCTACTGCTGATTTTCATGTTATTAGTTTCTTCCACAGAGCATTTATTAAAAAGTATTAAATACATGATACAAATGTTACCGTAAACTTTTCAACCACAGATGTAAGGTGCAAACAGTATTGATATGTTCTAACTTTTTGCATTTACATGACTTTCTCTACCCACTATAGTTTATTTTTATATTCCTTCTGCAATTAATTGTTACAAAAGTTTTGTTTTACTGCTTTAGTTTGGGACAAACTTCTGCAGAAATGATTTTATTACACATTTCGTGGGCATAAAAAGGATGCAGGGGATATGATAGTCAAATATTTTAAAATGGGTTGCTATATCTTGGCCTTGAAATTCCAACCTCTTTCCATGACATTGCGAAAAACAACTGAATGATGACCACTTCAAAAACTGATGAAGTATTGAAAAATTCAAACCATCAGGTATCTCAGAAATAGCTGAAGCCACAAAACAGTTAAGGTAACTTTGTACACAAAACCTGATCTTGTTAAAGCACAGTTTGTCAAACTGTTTTTTGGAATTAACCATTTCCAGATATTAGATCTTATTGGTGTGACCTACCCAATACTTCATACTTTTTATTTTCATGTTCTGTCACCACTCATATACTTCTTTTGAGTCAAGAATAGAGTATGGAATTTCAAAGCCAGCATACAGTAACATGTTTTTTAAACCTTTGATTCACTTCAGCATATTCCCTTGTACCTAAAACAAGATTTCCAATGAAAGTATTTTTGCAAACATTTTGATTATCATGAAGTAAATAGAAAGCCGTTTGAAAGTGATAGATTTGTCATTTGCGATTCTAAAGCTTACTGAGAATGGAAGCACGTGCAGCTGCTGGAAGTCATGTTGGTGGTGTTATTCTAAGCCTTCCATTGGTATGTATAGTCTCTGTGAAACTTCCTATTGATTGTGCATGCTCACATTTGAAAGTGAGTGTTTTCATTTCCTTTCCCCTTCTGGTCCTCACTTTCATTCCTGTGCCAGAGCATTGTTAAATGGCCTTTACTGTAACTTCACAGGCTATCAAAAGAGTATAATATTTAAAGATTAAAAACAGAAGCGTTATTAACAGAAGTATTCATCATGATTTAGATTGAGTCACATTTTTTTACACTCACCTTCCTAATTAAAGTTACATAAAACAGGAAACGTTTTTGAGGGCATTCGTTCCCATCGTCAGCGACTGGTTGACTAAGGGTTGCTTTCTCCCATGTCCTCTTCTTCCTCATCCTGCGGATTCTGACCCTGTTGCCATCTGGTGTTGGGGGCACAAAGTTTTAGCACATTGATGTAATTTTAATTAGTGAAGGTGAGTGTAAAAAAGTGTGACTCAATCTAAATCATGAGTATAATATTGTTGCTCCAAGCTTTTGACACTCTTGTTTCGAGACCTTCATCAGGATACTTCAGGCATGGAGACAAGGTGACTGAAAGCTTGGAGCACTAATATTATACTTGGTTCAGGAAGCCATAATAAATCCTACAACTACCCCTTCCATTGTACAGAGGTGATTCATTAAATTACATCCAATAATTTTTTTCCTTTGATACTGGAATGGCTGGGATGGTGAAATTTTGCAGATGTATAAGTTGAAGTTTGTGCTAGAGACGTAATATGTTTAAGTATAGCTCTTGCAACAGAAGCGAAACTAAGTCACAAGGATGGTACACATGTTGTCTTCAACTTGTGAAGAGCAAAGAATTGTAGTTCATTTTTTGTGGATGAAAGGGCAAAATCTGAGTGAAATATGCAGAGAAATGTTGGGTGAATATGAGTTCCATGTCAAACAAACCGAACACCTACAAAATATCACTCTATCTGAATTTTATTTTACATGTTCCTTACATAAAATAAATGAACACGTATTTTACATTTTGCAGAAAATAAAATTATTTCAGGATTTACGGTGCACTTAACATTTTTCTTGCATGCGCACAATGTTACATAAAATCAATTTATTCTTGGAGTACAGAATGGTTGAGTATGAATATTTTAAACCACAATATCATATTTAACCCTCTGATACTAAAATCTGGAAAAAATACAGATATATTTTCTTAATACCTTTTAATATCAGGATAGAATCTTCTTTAGAAGTGTACTTCTAAACATTTTATTTGCATTAGGCATAGCGTTTCAGAACATAAACTACTGACTGAGAGTTTCACGCTGCAGCAGCATGTTGGCCAATGCATTACGCAGTATGAATGCGATAGGTTATCACTTCTGGAGTTTGGTATAATTTAGCAACTGGAATCTGATATTTTATGAAGCCTCTCCCCGCTGTTTTATTTTAAATGTTACTTTTTGTTCAGCTTTTTGCATTAGAAGTTCATATTTAGCTCTGTATTTTGTGAAGGTGCATAATGAGTGAATGAAGAAACATAGGCATGACTATTGCTTCAATCTATTTCATGTTTCCAATCATAACACAATGCATGAATCATTAAGATTAGTTATCCGCAGTATGCTTATAAACCTAAAAATATATTAGCTTTGTCACCAGATCTAAAATTATGTAATGCGTGTCAAAAAAAAAAAGCTCCCAAAGTACCATCCCCACTGATTGTGTGCTACAAAGTACCAGTACCATGAATAATCCAGAAATGGTTTTGAGTACTGTAAGTGACACTGAGATCTCATCATTAGGTGTTTTTTCTAATTTAGATGTGTTTCTAATCTGAATAAAAGCTTAGTATTTTGAGTGAATTGCCCATTAAGTAAAGAAAAGTAAACCATATACAATATGCACAGCAAAAATTTATAACTATAGAAATGACCCTCATCAGAAAGCAAAAGCAAAGTTCAACCTCCGATGAAACATTAAGTGACAGCTCCACTATTATACAGAAACTGTCAGACTCTTACCATGCAACTGACAATAAGAATTTAAAATTACAAATACTAACCATTTTTTTAAGCCTGGCCATATAAAAAAAATTCAGCAGCATTTTAATGCATCAATTTAAATAATTAGGAAAGCAAAAGAACTTGCTGCAGAGAGGGGAATATTGTAACATCTTAGTGTAAAGCCAGAAAAAAACCATTAGGATGCAAAAAGTCCTCAAATATTATATTTCAGATGAATAAGTAGAGAGATGCCAGGGAAGAAGAATTTTGTTAGTTGAGAGAGAACAATGATAAGATACAAGAATAAAAGAGACTGATGTTATGTGCTTTGAGAGAAACGTGCCAGCATTTTAAGGGCGAATACCCAACAGTGAAAATTAGATTTTCTAAATTTGTTGAGCTAAGACAAAAGCAGTGTGTTTTACCTGGATTTCATGGAACTCATCCATGTACATCTATGCTTACCATGAAAATGTTAAGTTGGTGATTGATGGTGCAAATATTCCAAAAGTTACTGAAGAAAGAACAGTTATAAATAATTATAAAGATGCCAACGCTCCTTTAACGTGCAATCCTCCATCTCAGATTGCCCTGGAGTTGATAATTTCACTGCATACTAACAAGAACAATTTGATGCAGAAGAAGTACCATATGTTAGGTATAAGCAGTGGGTTACTGTGTCAAATTTTGAAATCTCCAGTACAAGAATATTTGGAGAATTATAAAATAAACTAACAATTTAATATCTCATGTGTTCCTAGCTCAGCGAGTCTTCATTTCTGGCAAATCTTAAGGAAAGTGTGTCATTATTTCTGGTTTTTCAGAAAATTATGCTTTTGTTGTGCAAGATTCAGTCCATGGCATTCATTGGAATAACAACCAAGCTACATACACCCATTTGTTGCCTATTTCAGCAATTCAAGAAACGCTTCACCTGAGCTTTATTTCAATCTGGGATTGCCTGAAGCATGACATCAATGCTGTTAATGTATTTCAGACAACTTTAAAGCTTTCAGAAAAAATAAATTAAACATTTGAAGATGATTTTTTACTTTTTTGATGGTGCCAATGCTCAGTATAAAAATAAGACACCATTTTGTAATTTGTGTTGCCGTGAGGAATGACTTTAGTATTCACATTGAGTGGCATTTCTTTCGATGTCACATGGAAAAGGACCATGTGATGGTATCGAAGGTGTCACTGTTTTTAACAGTGCATCAACATCAGGAACATAATGACCATTTTAAGACAAGATACAGCAATGCAAAAGTGATCCCTGATATTTTAAAGCTACATTCGTTTATTCCATCAACCAATAATGCAATAATAATAATCAGATAGTATTCATTTGAGCCTGAAGGGAAAAAAGTGTGCATTTAAATTGCCTCCCAAAGGATAAGAACGAAAGTTTGAATATTTCTCAACTGTAAAGCCAGATTTAACATTTACTTGTGAACAAACTACAGCAAATGAAGTGCTGTGAACAATTGACAAGGTATACAATGACAGGCTACTGTTGCTATTCTCCAGCTGCGCTGTGCATGAATCCCGCTGCACCATTTTGTAAGTTATTTTATTCAAAATTAACTGTACAGGATGTCATCTTTGTTTTGTGCAAATAGATACAAAAAAAAAATAATACAGGAATTTATTTAAATTTTTCATAGAAAATTAAACAAGTAGCTTAGTAGGGATATATAGTGTTGAAATCTTTTGTTTTTAAAAATTGATATAAATTATTTATTATATCAATTATAAATATTCAGTAAAAGATTATACATTAAGCTTTGTATTGAACTTTATAACATAATTTTATCACTTATTCAGCTGTAAGATATTCTAATTTAAAGGTAGACAGGTGTGAAGGGAATTGGAGACCTGATGGTCAAATTTAGTGAAAATTGCGTGACTTGATGTGGAATGACTCATGGGGAAGACTGTTTGGGTCATAGCAACATCTGCAGTTGGTGCACTTGTCATATCTTTTTAAGTAGTGTTTTAACACCCCTTCTTACTAAATACTGCACCACAGGTGGCGGACACTGATGATACATCAAATGAAGTAGTAATTGGAACAGGAAATGTTCAAGGTCTAAGTTATCTCCTTGGCATTTGTCAGTTATGAAGACTGAGGAAGGTCCTGACAGGATTTGAAACACCGACCTCCCATTCGCGAGTCCATGTCCTAACAAACTTGGCCACCCATGTGTGCTCATTCTTTGAAAGAGGCCATGTGAACCTTGTTGACCCGCCACATTCTGGATGACGGTAACAGCTGCAACTCAACGGAATGTTACAGCTATTGAGAATGTAATTTTGAATGATTGTTGAATCCATCTGCAAACCTTGTCATAGTTCTACATTTCTTATAGAATGGTGTATGATATTGTGCATGAAGTGCTAAATTTTCGTAAGGTTGGTGCTTGCTGGGTACCGAAGAACCTGAACAGATGGCCAGAAGGACGAGCAAATGTTGATATGCTTGAACCACTTAGTGTTAAGATGTAGAAGGGTATAATCCTTCTAGGAGAAATTGTGTTTGGTAATGAGTCCTGGTGTACCAATATATGCCTGAAACAAACAGGCTTAATGGAATGGAAACATCCTGATTCCCCAGCAAAGAAGAAATCAAAGTGATGCAATCTGAAAAAAAAGTTCTGGTGACTGTATTCTGGAATATGCATTGTGTTCTGCTGGTAGAATTTCTTACACAATAGATCATTGTGAATGATGCTCCGTCATATGAAAGAACATTGATGGAGTTGTGCCAATCCCATTATAACAAATATAACACTGCAAATGTCATACTGTTTTATGACAATGCTTACCCCCATGTTGCGGCTTCTGTTCATATCAAAATGGTGAAATTTGGTTGGGAAGTGCTCTGGCATTCACTATACAGTCAGGACCTTGCAGCTTTGGACTTTCAAGTGGTTAACTCCTGCTTGTTGAGTGTGTTAAATAAATTAAATGTTTTCTCTATATCATGTTTTTTCCAGAAATGGTTTGCTGCTGCCAAGTTTTCTATATCTGTTTATATTTCATTAGCTGGCTGCCCAATGTGGTACAGATACTCTTTTAAACTCAAATGGCAATTTAATTAATTTTATTTGCCTTCCCCTTTGACAATGATCTAGAAAATTTTTATGGTGAAACCTCCCCTTTGCCCCTTATAATGTAATTTTGTACGGCATGTTCCTAATAACAGATAAAAAAAACACTGATAGTCCTGCAAAAGAATGTGAAACATTTTAGAAACTAAGTTTTGAAAATGCTGCATAGTCTCTAAGTACCGTTTGACAGTGGAGCAATTAATTAGTTGTAATGGTTGAGTAATTTTTTAGAAAATCACACTAGGTGGCGTTTTAAACTTCTTACCTTCTCATTGGTCTCCCATAGGTATTTAATAACATAAGTTTTCACATAATTCATAGATCCTTAACATACACAATAAAATAAGGGTGAAGTTGGTGAACATGAAGATTTCCCATTAAGTTAATTGCTTTAAAAAAGACATTAGTCTGCGACCACCGAGAGAGACAATCTTCTCAGCTGTTAAGTATAAAATATCGGTTGGCTGATTTCTAATGTTAACTGAACACAATTTTCTCTCTTTATGCAATTATTTATTTAACATACCCTGCTACAATCTTGATTATAACATACAAAGCAAATAAAGCAAAACTTCTTTTCCCTTGAGAGGTGTTAAAATAGTTGGAATTGGCAGATTAGATACTCGTTTGTTTTGTTGCGTCTTAGTTGCTAAATCATGACCATTTATATATGTATGTGTGTGTGTGTATATATTGCTGGAATGAAATTTCCATGGCATTTGTATTATTTTACATGCATATTCTGAGAAGTAACAACTATTTTCTACTGCTCACTGGTATTCTCAACTAAATGTCAAAACCTTCTTCAAAGCATCTTATAAATCCAGTGCATTCTATTTAAGTAAAAGGGCTTTGTAAAACATTTTTAATCTTTTAGTAATTTATGACATGAAATTAGAGGGTGTTTTATAGACCATGTTTAAAGAAATACCTGGTTTGCTATTTGTAGATTTAGTAGCAGGATCTATATCCATTTTAGGAATAGCTAGAACAATTGAAGTAATAGATAATTTTTGCTAGAAATGTAGTGTAAGAATTAATGTAAGTAAAACAAAAATTATGGTGTTTAAAAAAAGTAACAAGTTAAGGAAAGATGAGAAATAGTGCTGGCAAGGAAGAGAAGTTTAAGTAGTCAATAAATTTGATTATTTATTTAAATACTAAGTATACTGGTTATGGACTGACCTCAATTCTAATTATTTGGCCGTCATAACTAGTTCAGTATCCAAATACAAAAGTTAACATATTACAAAGACATCCTTTGTCAACTAAACATTAATCTAAATTTGCAGGTTTTTCAACTGACCATTTCCATTTCATCTTCACTTTCCATAAAAACTCCCCTAGTTTGGGAATCTGCTTCTGGCCTTCAAAAGTCATAAGTACAATTTCTTTGATTCTCAGTAACCATTTCTTACTTATTTGACTTACCTTCCAGTCATTAGTGGCTTTACATTGAAAGATAATGTGAATTTTATCTTCCCTCTCCCCACATATAGGGCACATTCCAGGGATAACCTCTTCGCTTATTCCCCTTAGCTTACATACCCCTAATTGAAACCAGGCTAACCATTCTCTTTCATGCTTTTTGCAAATTAAAATGTACTTCTCCTTTTCTGGGTCATCTTTTAATTCCTTGCAGTAAGTCAGTGAGCTTTTCTCCCTAACCTGGCCAAATAAAATTTGCCTATCCCTGTCTTCCATTCTAGATCTCACTTCAGTACAAAAGCCTCTTTCAAAGTGTGTAATTTTAACCCAAAAGTCTCCTATCTTTAAGCCAATTGCATCCTTTTATTCTCTTTAGCCCAATTTGGTATTCTCTCTGCCATAATTGTGGTGAAAATGTTTCCAAGATTAGGTAACAATGCAATTCCTCTATAGTTATTGGGGTATGTTTTGCTCCCTTTCCCTTTATATATTGGGTGTATGGTTGCTATATCCCAACTTTCCAGCACCTTTCTTTCTTTAATTATGTTCATAAGACTTTTCAAGTATGATAGCCTGTCCAGATCTTCACACCATGCTTTAAAAAACTCTACAGGTAGACCATCAATTCCTGCTGCTTTGTTTTTCTTCAATTTAAAAACTTGGTTACGAACTTCTTGGTGTGAGAATGGTCTGTCCAACTCTTCCACATTATTATTAAATACTTCTAGGTTCATACTACTTCTTCCCCTGGTTTCCATAATATAGTTTCTGAAAATAATTAACCCATCCATTAGGACTAATGTTAACGTTTCTTCTCCCCCTTCACACACTGATTAATAATCTGGCAAGCTTGCTGTCTCTAATCTGAGTCCAACTGCCGCTTGATTTCTAAGGCTCTAGCTCTCCCCCATTCTTGTGATCAAGTAGCCACTTATATCTATCATGCAATTTAGTCATGATACCCCTATCTATTTCATATTACTCTCCTTCCATCTTACTACAGCTTCCCTTACTATAGATCTCATTTCTCTGAATTCCTCATCAAACCAGTAGTCATAAATTTTCTTATTCAGACTATTCCTTACAGTCATGTAATTTCCAGCTCATGTAACTATAAACTCGCATAGCTTTGTTGCCTCATCACTTTTACCTAACGAAATCATTAAATTAATCCCATATAGACACATCTGAGCCATAGATGAATCCATCAGCCCTTTTTGGGACCACTTATAACTAATTAGCACCAGAGTCCCATATAACATCTCCTTCAGCTTCAGAGTTCTCTTCATTATACCAAGACACTATAAGTGGAAAATGCTAACTTGTTCCAAATATGTTCATTACCTTAAATTCACAAACTCTGCATAAAATGTTATCGTTACATAACACACAATCTATTCCACTCTGACCCCATGCACCTTTAAACGTAAATTCACCCATGTCATCTTCCCCCCCCCCCCCCCCCCCCAGCAGCATTTATCATTAGAAATCCATTATTCTCACAGAGTTGAACTAATTTTAATCTCTCCTTGTCTACAACCCTGTCCATATTTTGCTAAATTTCTCCCGCTCTATGTCTTCCCAAACATTTAATTCCTTAATCTCCAACTCCCCCAGTCTTGCTTTTAAATCCCCCATTAGTATAAATTCTATATAGGGAAGTTCTGTTTTTATATTTAATATTTTCTTTTATAGCTGACGAAAGAGATCTGGTTTATAAAACTTGGAGTTCACTGGCGGGTTATACAGTACACCAATGCATACATTTCATTCATCAACAGCCACGTTGATTTCTGACTTCCTCTTCTTTGCTTTACTAGCCAAAAATTTGATTCTTTTCTTTAGGGGTACAATTAAGTAATAAGGGTGGTTGGAGTAAAATTTAAAATTGCATTAAAAGCTATTAAAGCATGTATAGACAAATTACCAGGAATGCAAATAAAATGGTTAGAGAGTATACGGCTGTAGTCGAGGCAAAAATGCTCTATGGAGTGGAGATATGAGGTTTGAAGAAAGGGGAGGGCAAATATTGATATGATCCATAGAAACTTTTGCAAACAAATCCTGGGCTTACCAAATGGAGTGGCACAAGCAGAATTAGGAAGAACGGGATCTAGAGAAAAAATTGCGGAAAGTGTGTTAAAATGTTGGGCTAGAATTAGAACATTTGATGAACAGAATGGTGAACATCAGTGTTTGGTAGTGCAGGAAAGGCTCAATTAAAAAGATACTTAGGTGGGTAAGATAAAGGAAATTGTGCTGAAAATTGGTTTTCGTGAAATGTGGAGAGCTAGTGTGATCAAAGATAATGGTATTTAAAGAGAGCTATAAATTGAAGGAGGAAAAGTGGTATATGGAAGGGGAAGAGTTGCAAATAGTAAAAAAGTTTGATTATTTGAGAGTGGGAATAAGTAGTAATGGGAGATGGAATGATCTCAAGATAAGTGCCTTAGCTAAGGGAAGATTAGCAATGACTGCTATAAGAATATGCTTAAAGAAAATACCAGATATGCAAATTAAATGGTTGGAAAGGGTTTACAAAGCTGTAGTTGAAGCAGAGATGGTCTATGGATCAGAGATTTGGGGAAGTGACAAAGGATGGGAGATGATTGATAAAGTACATAGTACAAGACAAAGAAAGTTAAACAATAGTAGGTATTACATTTAAGATATAAGTAGGATCCAATAGCTCAGCAACCACAGGATTTGAGGCTGTTGGGTACCAGGGTCACAGCATCTCAGTGTAATGATAAAGTAAAGAAATATAAATAAATAAATAAATATTTTATTGTCATTAGGCTTTGTACAGCAATAGACGTCAAATTCAGTGCTGTATACAAGCTAAACATATAGTACAACAGTAATTGTCAAATGATAAATGCCGTACTATATACAACAATTAGATACAATTAAAGTACAGTATTAATAAATATAAGTTGCCACTGATTTACAGATTTATACTATACAATACCAAAATTAATGGTTTATGTTATATTTGTATATGGACTCTTATCTGTTCAATGTGCTATTTTTATTGACCGCGCAAAACCCTTGAATGGAATACTATGGAGTTGTAACTAACCAGTCATATGTCTTCTGTTTAAATTTTGCATCTGGTAGAATTGCCATTTTCTGTGGTTTGCTGTTATACAATTTTAATTCTATCACTTTGAAATTCTTTGCTGCTGTTGTAAGTCTATGATGCGGGACGTTAATTTTGTTACTATTTCTGGTGTTATAACCATGTATATCCTGTCTGTAATCCATCTCATGTAGATGGGTTTTCACATAGTTAACTGCGGTGTAAATATATAGGTTTATCGCTGACAGAATGCCTAGTTTAATAAATAGAAGTTTACAGTGTTCTCGTTTGTCAGCATTGGAGATTATATGAACAATCTTTTTTTGTAATAACAGTATTTCAGTCACATGGCTGCTACTTCCCCATAGTAGAATGCCATAGGATATTCTGCTATGAAAAAAGGCAAAATAAACAGACTTTATATATGCATCTGGTACTTGGTATTTTAGGTTTTATTTATTAGATAAATGACTAGACAATTTTGTTGAGATACACCTAATGTGAGGGGGCCCAGGTTAGTTTACTGTCAACAGTTATGCCCAGGAATTTTATGTTGACATGGCAGGGTTTAGGTTTATATCCTTTAAACTGAATATAATTTGCTGTGTTTTACTATTATGCATTGGCCCTGAACCATACATCCACTCGAGTCAGGGTATTTTCTGCCATTTCTGTGAGTTTGCTATATTCTGAGTTAATGTTGAGAAAAGTTGTGTTATCAGCATATAAAACAGTATGTATATCTATGAAGGAAGGCAGATCATTAATGATTACTGTAAATAGCAGTGGTCCAAGAATCGAACCCTGAGGAACGCTATATTTAATTTCTAAGGGTTCTGATGTTTCCTTTCCAATACAAACTATGTGTTCTATGGTCAAGACACGGTTGTATCATTTTTAGGGGTGTATCTCCTATACCATAGTGTTTAAGTTTACTTAACAGATGGACATGGTCTACGCAATCAAGTGCCTTGCTTAAGTCACAAAAGCTTGCTATTTCTAGCTTTTTTATTTTCAAGTGCTTGCAGAACTTCTTTAACGAGGGAGACAATGGCGTCTACTATAGATTTGCCTTTTATGAACCCAAACTGTGATTTACTGAGTTTGCTCACTTGTTCAAGGTAATTACATAACTGAATATACATAACCTATTCTAGCACTTCAGAGAATATTGAAACAAGTGATATTGGACGATAACTGGCAGGATGCTTTCAGTCTCCCTTTTTATAAATTGGTTCTACTCGTGTGAGTTTTAATGAATCCAGAAATGTACCTTCTATCAAGCATCTATTTATACAATACGTAAATGGAAATACAATACAATCAACAATTTTTTTTAACAGGTTGATAGATAGGTCATAGATGTCGGTACTTTCAGATTTAAGACTATTTACAATGGTTAAAATATGTTCAGGTGTTACAAGACAAAAAACAAAACCTCTCTGAATATTCCCCCTCATGTATCCATTCATTATTTCAGAGACTGTTTCAATTGGTTGTACTATATTATTTCTAATCTCTTTTTTACAAAAAAATTATTAAGTTCTGTTGGTTCTAGCTCTTCTCTTTTCCTTACCTTAGTTATTGCATTTATTATGTTCCACGCTTATTTACATTTATTATTAGCTGTTTTGATTTTATTGATATTATACTAGTTTGTAAAAATTTATGGAAATATTGGGTTTCTCAATGTTGAAAGAATTACCAAAATCGGTTGAGTATTTTTTTAGGACCCCCCCCCCCCACACACACACACACACACACACACACACACACACACACACACACACACACACACACACACTTTCTCTCTTTAAAATATTGATATAGATGTTTGGAAAGTGCTCTGTAAGCTTAATTCCTACATCCTGTTGGTTTTTCCAATGGATTTTCTGCAACATTAACACTGAATTCTGTAAACTCCAGCTTTTTTCCCCATTGTTTTATGTATCCTGTTTGATTTAACATACTGTCTACTGAGTCTGTTTAATGTGGTGCTGAGTGAATCTTTTGAAGTTGTAAAATAAAATAGAGAAATTGGCAGAAGCATACCATTTCTGGGAATAACATGATATAGAAAAATACCTTCTCTACCTATAAGGTACTGGTAGAGAAACTAATAAAGTACATTTATTAAGGAGCATTTAATGGGCAACATAATAACCAGATGAGAAAATATATCTATGATAAAGTTTAGGGAACAAATTAATGAATTTAGATATGCCATTGGTTGGGAGCTCCAACTTGAAGTTCAGCAAATTACTGAGAGTGAGTACAAAGCATCTGCTACAGGATATCCAACAACCACCACCAAACATTTCGAAAACTGATGATGCATGCAATGGACATGTGAAATATGCTTTGAGGTAAAACTCATTCTATGGAACGTTATTGAGTTTTAATTCTAAAATTAGTTAGTCTTAAGTGTAAGGTTTAACATGACTCTCACTCTGTGCGCTGAGTTTGAAACCCAGTTGGATCAGGCTTGTTTTATTAATAATTATTAACTTTTTCTTCAGTCTGAATATCGTATATCAAATATGGTCTGAATTTTTTTGTGCATATGTTTAACAGAGCATGTGCAGTTATATTTAAGAGTGTATTCTTCGGTTTCCTTCTAAAGATAAAGCAAGCATTAAATTAAGTAAATTTCTTTGAAGCCTTGTAAAAGTTAGAGTGGCACAATATAGGTTGTAATAAAGTCTTGCTTTTATGCATTTTAATGAAATCTTTTCTCCCAAATAGCTGGTGATTAATGAACTTAGAATAAGATTTTTTTTATTCATGCTTGGGTATGTGTTTATGAATGAAAAGGTCTGTTGTAGTAGCAGATTTAAACTACCACTAAAGGCTGGTTTTACAAACTCAGAATAAACCCCTGATAGACGTTGCGTGGTTAGGCACTAAATTGTGTTGTGTGATACCAGAATAGAGCCTCTCAAGGGTATAACACACAATAAGTTATTCGATGCTTTCATGCAGCAGTAGCTGATTATTTCAAGTCCAAACAGAAAATGGCTGGTTGACTTCATGGGAACTGGACACAAATTTGTGTTATATAAACAATGAATTTCTTAATATTTTTTGAGAATCAAAAAACTTAGTACAATATGTTACTGAACACGACAACAATGAGATTTAAGTGGAGAAAAGATACCATGCTGAGATGATTTGACATGTTACAGACAAATAAAAATGAGATAAAATAAAGTTATTTAAAACAGAATAATGTACCTAGAATATTATTAGCACAATACATAGTTTTATGGAAGCGGATAAACCCAAAATACAGTGTAGTAATTCATAATAAGATGCTTAGTGATATAAACAGTGAGGTTAAGTTGTTGTTGACAAAACACAAAGGACTGCTTACTTCAAAAGTTACAGAAACATCATTCAAAATGTATCATAGCTACAAGTGTGAATTTTAGTGTCATTCTGTGCTATATCAGTATATGGTAGTTATGTAGTAAGTTTAACAGCAGTGAAGCTAATGATACCACAGGCTTCACAATGCTTGAAGGAGGTGCTGGTAATGAACCGAATTACTAGAAGCCTTCGGAGCTCTTAATATCTAATCTAAGATTAAATTGAAATTATTTGAGAAGGAATTGATAATTTGTGTGGGTTTGCTCCAAACAATTGCGCAGATGGACACTTTTTTGTTCATGTCCTCTGGGTACTACGCAAAGCAGCTGGATGATATTAGAAATGAGCTTCATTCGAATAGAGAAAACAGTAAAAGATGTTTCAATGTTATTGCTTTGATTCAGCATTTATATCTGTTGCATTAAGTACTGTGATCAGCAAAGTGCAAGCTCCACCAAGAATGGTTTTCTAATATCCTATTTATACGTAACATTTTTTCAAAACTCGTATTAAAACACTGTTTTTAAGGAATGCAGTAGCAAGCCAGGTTAGGTGCACTAGCTATTTTGAGCATAGAAAATGAAATATGCCAAAACATTCAATTATAAAATATATATCAATATGAGATGCAGCTTTGCACAAAAGGTGAGGTTATGTTCTTACCGTATCGCAAGAAACCACAGGTTTGTGTTTGTATTCTCCACCATGTGCTTGTATTTTGCATAACACACCTCCAGAATTATATGTTTGCAACCATACTGGCTCAGGAGCATTCATAATTATTTCACAGCATAGCAAACAGCTGTTTGGATTAGAAATAACAGTTTAGGAGCAGCTGAGACAGAACAATTATGCTTGAATTAATGTAACTTCTCAATTCTCAGTTAGCTCAGCGTGCTGTCTGCACCTGTATGTGAGTCTGTTGTGACAACCAGGGTTGACCTTGAAGTAGTCAATCGCCGTTTAAGCCCCCTCCACACCCTTCACCAGAGCTCAGAGGAAGTGTTACCACATGGGAAAAGTTGTTTCGTTTGATTTATCAGATACTTGCGTGATTTGTGTATCGTTGTAGTGTAGCGCGATATTTTAAAGTTTAAGCATACAACTATTTTAACTCAGTGAACTGTGCAATTGCATATTAACGTTATTTTTCAAGTCCTAAATGTGTAGCTGTAGTATAGCGAATGACCAGTATTGTGGTGATTATAATGCTTTAAAATATATAACCTGTGCTGAAATTTTTGTGATTGATGTCTGATCCCGGGCAAAAGCATAGGAGAAAACCACGAACTCGTTCCCCAAAGAAAAAATATGCTAAGCTTGGACAAGGTACTGCAATTTGTGGCCAAGCTCGTGAGATAGTATGTGCTTTAAGGGATATTTCAAACTGGAAAGAGAAAACGGTGGACCAATGATTGATTTAAATAAAGTCATAGATAGGACAGCTGCTGCACTTTTTTATGGACGCTCTAACTACTATGGTTCTTAACGTCCCATTCTACCCAACTATCAAAAATTATTATAGATCTAGGTGCCTTTCAAGTAGATGCTATTTGTCGCCATATGTATAGTTATTATGAAAGAACATATTACTTCACACACTTTTAAATGCAAAGTTTGTCTTATCTAATTGAGAGTTAAAATAAACATAACAGTAAAAATAAGAACTTCAGAGTAAATTTGGCACTAACTTGAACAGTCTGCTATCTGAAAGTTTCACAATAATATTAAAAATGTTTGTGGAGTAGCGCATTTTGAAATTTTAGAAATATAATGAAAGCGTAAGCGGAAAAATTAGCTTTAAAGCTTTGTTATATATAGTAAATATAAAATTACGTACGGACATTTAAAGCATCACGCAAAAGAATTTAAATGATACAAAATGGAAGACAGGCACTAGAATAAAATAATACAGGCTGAAAAGGTATTAAACTATTAATATTTAATATGCTCTTATTCTCATATAGCACGAACATGAACATAATGCAATAGTTGACAGGCATGTTGTACACTGTATCCTTAGAAATGTATACTGATGTTTAGTTTAGTATATTATTTCAAAATTACGTCATTTCATTAGCACAATGAAGAACTTTTATTTTTGTTTATCTCTCCTCTCCTCTTCCACTCGATACGACTGGCGGACGGATGAGCCGACAGCACTGCATGTTTTACGCGTGGCATGGCTGAAACGCACATGGCAGGAGAGCAACTGTCAGAATTGAGAAGTTATGTTCAAGTATATATTACTACACAAGTTCCAGCAAAACAAAGCTTCAAACCAGCCATCATTACATATCAAGCTGGCCATGTATGTCTCAATGGTACAACCAACAGTAGTTTTAAATCTGCTAACAGTGGAATAGCTATTTTAAGGAATATGAGTATAAGTGTGTCGTACAACTTGTCATCTTAGTTATACTCTAGATAGGCTATTCCAAGTATAACTAGGCTAAGATATATTCCGAGTTTGTACAACTGGTACTTTAATTTTACTCTTCCTCTTCACTTCCCAATGCAGCACATTCCATTTACTATTACTATTGAGACAATACTTTTTTCAAGCTCAGAACTTGCAGATACCTTGTTTTGAATTATTTGAAACAAATCATACTAACATCCAAAACATACTGTATAGCTGTTCAGCATGTATCAAAAACTGTTGCTGAAATCAAGACTACATGCTTCCAAAAATATCTGAAAATGTGTAAGTAAGGTCTGGGAGACCCTACTTATACCCTACTTGCCCAAAATATTTTTTTGAATTTCTAAATTGTTAAACAAGTGATTTCTATAGAGATAAGCAATTTGGTCTTTCAGAGGTGTAATGTATACAGTTACATTACAATTGTATTATTGCAGACTTTTAAATTGTTTACTAATCCAAATATGCAGTAACTAGAGACTCAAAAAATTTGCAACACATAAATTTGCATTTAGAATTCAACTAGAGGCCCATCACAGCTTTAAATATGAATTAAATACTGCCATTATTGAAAGCACAAATGCATTTATCAAGAATGTTCATATATTTAATCAAAAGTACTAAAAACAAATATTGCAAATAAATGTCCACCCACAACTTAATTTGTTACTATATTATCAATATACATATTAGTATAGATAAAACAGGTTACTATTTTCATTCTCTTTATTTTTTTTTCTTACAATGCTCAAAATGACTTTATACAAGGCAGCATCATTTAACAATAAATACTTAAGTTATTGTTAGTGGCATCTGCTGTGTAAGAGCACAAGAACATACGAACACCCTAATTTTTGACACCTTGTGGATTTATTGGTTATTTTTTCTTTGAATGCTATTAGATGTAACATAATGCGGTAATATAAAATCTACAATGCTTCTCCTCTAAACTCGAGATATGGCAACAGAGTCACGAGCACAACTTGACTTCTGCACATTTTTAGGAGCGTCCGCATATGCACAACTGGTTTGGCGTAATTGCCTTATGTGTGAGATACATATGGTTGTGCACACTTGAAGACCTACACTGACCCTTACCACCCATCTTTCAGCAGCAAGTTTGTCAATACCACTAGGTGGTAACGCACTACTGCACAAGTTTCATTCATGCGAGAGTGCAAGGGCAGAAACCCGTTCCAAACCTCCTTTTCAGTTTGGCATAAATCCTGTTAGATGGTAGCATACTGAACAGTTACACAATTCACTCGTACAGTGAGATTTAGATCTGATGTGAGTATATGTTTAGTTATGTGGATAGAAAGCTTATTTTATATATATATATATATAATGGATTTCTGGGTGAGTTATGGTATATTATGTTACGATACCAAACACTTCAGTCATAGAGTTATGAAGACATTTGCATAATTGAAAAATAGACGTATGGATTTTCTTTATAAATAGTGTTAGCCACGATACAGTATAGTTTTCTCTATTTAAGGTGTACCTACAGTGCAGTGTAACATGTATTTTGATTAACTTTTGTGTGGACTATATGGAGGGATAGGATATTTTATAAAAAGTAAATATGCCGTTTTTCTGCTTCAGAAAATGAGACATGGTGAGTGCTAATAAATTAGTAATATTAATATTTGCCTGACGAAAAAATGCAAATGGAGACTAGCGAAAATGGTACTGCAAAAGCTTTCTCATTACTTCGTTGTTGCTCTAAACTGAATTATGTACAAAACAATCCTTTCTTTTATCAGACAAGGATGCATTGTTGTTGGAAGCGGCTGCAGTTGTATAAATTTGTTCACAATCATAACCATTATGCAGTAGATGATATTTCACACTATCAGGGCTATCTGAATTTAACATTTTGCGAACACCCAAAATGGGTACTCATGAGCTGCCACCGATTATTGCTTATCTGTGGCTGCAGAAAATAATCCAAACCATTATGCCAACATAGATTGTAATTCCATTTACAGTTTCATTCTTAAAATGCCTCGCTTCACAATGGTTGCATATTTCGTTTAGTAGACTCGCATTGAACTCTGCTACAGAGTTTTTATTTTGAATAGTGTTAAGTTTCACATGTCTTTCAGAAATATTTTGTACGGGCGTTTGCTCTTGAAGATTCCCTTACACCATGGACATCCTGTTAAATGACTCATTATAAAACACAGAGCATCATATACCCAAAATAAAGTACATAAAGTAATATAACACATTAAACAAAACAAAATAATGATACATTTTTAAAGCTTGTGGCACCATCTTCTTTTTGGTGAATATACTTTTGATCATATTGTTTCCAATGTTGTGATCAAGGTAAATAAACACTTTCTTCCATTTGACTGCAATGATATAGATGCCTCTGAACTTAAAATGCCAATTGCTGTGAAATTGACCCATATTTTGCAAATATTATGGAAATTAATGAAGTAACTTTAACATTGAATATTTTTCAGACATTGTAGAGACTGAGCACTTTATGCTACTTTTAGTCAGGATTTTAAAGATTAAGGTATAAATTCATTTACAACTTCAAATTATATGTATACTTCAGAAAATACATAAAGAAGCATTTGTACAGCAGTATTAGTTTGTGGAGTGGTTTCCACTCTCATATTATGAGTTTTAAAAAAATTATTTCCATTAGCAAATTTTTTACCTTTATTCTTTAAAAAAGTAAACTTTTTTTTGCAATTTACTAATTAATGTAGTAAATTAATTACAAAGCAGTAACCGTTTAAAGTGGTGTAAAAATGTAACAGACAGACTATGGTTAAACTAGCATTCAGCTTCTTTCTCTTCCAGCATTGCCATCGTTCAGCTTCCTTGTTTCTGACATTGGCGGCATTTGGCAGGTTTTGCTTTTAGCTGGAGTTGTCATCTGCAAAATTGATTTATATTGACTAGTTTCGTAGAGCATGCTATACGTAGTCGAAAACAGCAATTTCTGCAATTGTATTTTCAGAATTTTTTTGCTGGAGCCCTCCAAAGTGTAAAAGAGAGCTTTAACTATATATAGGTTACATAGTTTAGTGAAAGATGTTTTAAGTAGGTTATAAATTCAAAATTTCTAGATGGCATTTTAAATTTCCATTAATACTAGTGATATTAAAACAAGGTTATTACTCTTTTTAATTATGCTGCAGGTAATACATTAAAATCTGATGTGTTACATTCACATGACTGCTTTACCCACTATGTTTATTTTATATAGCTTCCACAAACTATTACAAATTTTTTTTATCTACTTTATGTTAATGGAGATAAATATATGCTGAATAGTTTCATTACGCATTTCATTATAGGTATAAAGGGAATATAGGAAACCTATATGCAGTAGTCAAATGTTACTATATGCTGGCCTTGAAATTCCTTAGTCTTTCCATCACATCGCAAAATTGAATAGCGACAGCTTTTTATAGAAATGATGAGAAACTCATACCAATAATAATGAATATCTCGAGATGGCTGATGCAACAAAAAAGTTGATATGAAATAAATTCCTTTTAAATTAAGAGAACTTATGCTATTCCCAGAAAATTCAAGATAAACATTTTGTCATGTAAATATCTTAAATGCGTTGAATTTTAAACAAAATTAAAAGAGCCAGTTTTGAGAAAATAATAAATTTTAAACTTTTTTTCCATGTAAAGGATAGTTTGGGGTAGGGGAATTTTCTTGAAAGTCTTTGTCTCGCATCTTTGGTAGACACTGAATTTAAATATCAGGTTTGGTAATTATCTGACTTTATTTTTCGAGACAGGCTGTTCATAGATATGCACAGACCTTTTTCTACAAAATGTTTTTGGATTCGAGCTTCAGAACATGCATTGCTGGTGAAATCTGGGAATAAAATTTTTGGGTGGAATGCACCTTCCTGCACCTACTGAATATGTGATAGAGAAAGTAAAAATGGGTTTCCTTTCAGCATTAATAGTCCATAGCATTTTAAATAAAATTAGATTAATTACAGCATTTAATTAGATTATTTTTTCATTTACTCATAAAATTTCATCATATCTTATTCCTAAATTTCAGAGCATTTACACATTAATTTTCCAACTTTCTTGTAGTAACTCTCCCAATGTTATATAAGGTACTGTAAAGTGAGCTTTATCAGAAGCATTGTTTCAATTAATGCCATTTTCTACTACTACTACTACTATAATAATAATAATAATAATAATAATAATAATAATCTTTATTTGCTTATAGACTTTTACAAGTTTCAAGCATTGTCAAACAATAAAAAGTTACAAAATTTACATGTGTATACAATATTTACAATTCATTCAACCTGTACAAGCATTTCTGAATTAAGACTGTTTTTAACCTCCTTTGAAATTCTTTGCCCTCTAAACTTTTAATGTCATTGGGTAATTTGTTATAGAGTATCCTACCCATTGTAATTGGATCCTTTTCAGTGGCCTTTTTATTTACATTATCTCTGTAGTAATTATTTTGTGTTCTAGTTTTATATATGTGACTATCTTTTATTTTTACAGAATGTGACTTACTTACTACATACATAATTACTCTATATACATATAGTGATACGACTGTTAAAACACTAGCCTCCACATAGATTTGTCTACATGATTCTCTACTATTTTGACCATAGATACATCTTAAACACTTTTTCTGCATTAACAGTACTCTGTTCATATTTACAATACCTGTGCTGCCCCAGACTTCAATCCCATATTGAAGATGGGGGTGAATTAGACCATAGTATACTAGCTTTAAATAATCAATGTTTAAATATTTTTTCATCTTTCTTAACAGATATAAACCAGTACTAATTTTATTACACACAAGGTCAATGTGATTTCTGAATGTCATATTCTCATCTATCATTACCCCTAAAAATTTTATTCTCTGTATTTGCTCTATATACTCATCGTTTAGTGTTGCATGTAATCTTTGAGTGGATCCCTTATTTCGGTGCTGGAACACGATCATATTTGTTTTTTGTAAATTTACCTTTAAGTTGTTATATTTTAGGTACTCACATATATCCTGTGTTTTTGTGGTTACTACTCTAGACTATGTATATTTTTACTTGTCAAAATAACTGAAGTGTCGTCTGCGTATGATATTATTTTATATTCTGAAGATTTAGGAATGTCATTTACATACAATATGAATAGGATTGGTCCAAGTACAGATCCTTGAGGTACACCCACCTTCATTGTTTCATAATTTGATCTTGCACATTTTGTCATGTGATGCTGTTGGTAATAAATTTCTGTGCATTGCATACGGTTTAACAAGTATGATTTTATGATTTCTAAGAATTTTCCCCTGATGCCCACTTTCTGAATCTTGTCCAGTAATTTATCATGTGCTACACTATCAAACGCCTTGGATAGATCCAAGAAAATTCCTGCAGCTTTGTTATCTTTATCAAGTGCTTCGAGAATTTCCTGATAAAGTTCTGCAATAGCAGTGGTTGATAATTTGCTCCTGAATCCATGTTGTGATGAGTTAAGCAGATTATATTTATTTAGGAATCGTATCAGTCTGCAGCTCAGTATATTTTAAAAAAACTTTTGCAAAGACAGAAGTAAGGCTGATTGGCCTATAGTTCCCTATTTGTGCTTTATCCCCTTTTTTAAAGATTGGCCAAACTATACTGAGTTTTAAGGAATCTGGAAAGTTTTCACTGTATAGTGAAGAATTTATTAGATGTACCAGAATAGTAATAAGCGCCGTCTTACAATGTTTTAAAATTATCGGTGATATTTCATCCCATCCTGAAGAGGACTTATTTTTTAATTTATTTATTATCTTTTCCACTTCTTCGGCTGAAGTTTCTTCCAAATATATTGAATTTATGCATACTGGTAGTTCTCTTTGAATGCTTTCCATCACGCTTTGTTCCCCCCTTGTTATGTTTAGGAAATATGTATTGAAATGTTGGCATACATCTTGTGGATTATCTATTGTTTGTCCTTTTTCAACTAATTTTATATTCTCGTGCTTATTTTTGTTAATACTACTTTGTTTTACAATTCCCCATATGGTCCTAGCTTTATTGCTTGAGCTTGTTATTTTATTACCATATTGTTGCTTCTTTAGGTTAGTTAGTGCTATTTAGTATTGGTTTTTCAGGTTTTTATATTTGCATTTGAATAGCTCTAATTTTGTAGACTTATAAAATGTGTAATAGTCTTTCATTTTTTCCCGCAATTTTTTAATTTCTATTGGTATTTGTATATACTGGTCTCCCTTCTCTTTATCCTTGACTTTCTTTATGGGGCAATGGTTATTTAGATGTTTTGTTAGAATTTTGAAGAAACGTTCCCATTTTTGGTTACTATCTTGCATTTCATAAACTACTTCCCATTTTTCTTGTTTTAGGCTTTCAAGCATCCAGTTCAGATTTTTTACTGTTGATCAAAGCACTACTCAATGTTCATAAATTATCCATTAAAAATATTGTAAATTTGCAGAAGTTATAATACCTTTTGCCTTTATAAATGCCCTTTTTACTTTTTATGTAGAACAGACCTTTTTTCTGTGCATGTTATTTAGAGAACAGCAAGAGTTGTTTCTTTTCCCCGAATCACTTATCAGAGAGTTGTTTCTTTTCCCCGAATTTTTTTTATCAGAATTAAGTTTTTAAATATTTTCATGGTCTCGGGTGAAATCTACATGTGATATGCTGAATTTTACCAAAAGAATTGAATAATTTCAAAATAATTCTTACAGTATGCTTATTAAGGTGCCAATATATTTTTTAAAATAAATCAATTTTAGTTTAAATGTGTAGTACCTCTCAAGTCCAGTTGATATGTTGTCAGTATTGTCTTGAATTGCTTGAAACATTGTCAACTGTTTTGTGTTTTTGTTTCATGTTTAAGCCCGCCTTTAGCTCCTATTATATCAGAGCCTTAATTTTTAAAAAAATCGGATATGATTAATTCACATGACTTTCTCTATCCTCTATTGCTTATTAATGGGCATACAAACTAATCTTATAAAGCTTATTTTTATATTTACTTCATTTTAATCCAAATAAACTTTTGCAAAAATGGCTACATTGCACATTTTGTTACAGATACAAAGAAAACCATCATAGTCAAATGTTTAAGAACTGTACACTATATGCTAGCCTAAAAATTCCATAATGTTTCTATGCAATTGCAAAAAACAACTGAATGTTGACAGGACTTTAAGAGAATGATCAAGAAATGAACAGTTTGAACCTATAACGGATATCTCAGAAATGGCTTAAGCCACAAAAAACTTATTTTAAATAAATTGTGTTTCAAAAAGATCTACATTTTTTGCGTAGTACGTTTTCATCTATCACTTAATGTTCACCAGTTATTCAAGATTATACTAAATTCCTTCCAAATGAAGAGGACTTCATAGGTTGTTTCCAGAAAATTCAAGATATACAGTTTATTTGTCATGTAAATACCTTTCATATATGGTATTTTAATCATAATCATTAGTAATTTTTTAGAAAGTAAAAAATGTTCTATATAAAGGGTAGTCTGGGTCAGGGGGATTTTCTTGAAAATCTTGTGTTGCATTTTTGAAAGGTACTGGACTAAAATACCAATTTTGTTTTTGAGTTATGCTGTTCACAGACACACACAGACTTTTTAAAAATGCTTTTTAATAATTCAGGGGCCTCGGAACATGTATTTCCAGTGAAATCTCAATATCAAATTTTTGGGTGGAATGCAAACTTCTCTACCTACTAGGTACATGCTAGAGAAAGTAGTAATAGGTGGTATTACGATAGTATAATAAATATTTTTTGACAATTCTTCACTTATGTTTTTAAAATACAAATTCAAAAAGCATGTTTCATAAACTATTGATTACATCTTCAGCTGCTTCTTCCTTGTTTACTCGTTTTATTTGCATCATTATGGTTACTGCCCCTAGGGATGGATTGTTATAGTATTATCATCTACTGAAGGTAAAGCAAATTTGTTGACAGAACCAATTGGCTGTATTTCAAAATTCATTACATGATCTCTGTTCTTCAAAATAAATATTTTCTCCCACCATTAAATCTATGCATCCATTTAAATGATTTAGTAATTTAACTTCTGGATTTATTTCATGATTAAATGGCCAAAAAATGATTTGCTAGAGCTGATTGTCAATTTATTTGTATTTAATATTTCTAACATGCTGCTCAACTCTGTTTTCCAAATAACATCTGGCCTTTACAATGTAAACCTGGCCAATCTAAACAGTTTAATTGATAAATGCCAGGTTTTCTATTTTTTTTAAATTTTATATTTGTAGAAAACCTAGCAAATTTTTGTTAGATTTATTTTGAGAAACTAATATTCACCATGCTCTTAAAAAAATAAGTTTTTTTTTCAATCTTTTTAACTATAAAATCAGTATTAAAACCATTAATTAAAACATTGGGGTTGCAAGGGAAAGTGAAGTGCATTCCATAACCTCTCCTATCCAAATTCCATCCTCAACCTGCCTGTGATGCAACCTGCTTATACAGATAAGGATCTGGGGACTGAGTATTGGCGATATAACCATAACAGCTTTTGTAGAGGAAATGCTACAATCATGGGAACCCCACAAACATAACCCTCTGGGCCAGCAAGCCATTGGGCAAATTTTTACTTTGTTTTCAAGATCGTAAATAATCCTTGGATGAACAACCGGATAGATCTTAATGTTGATGACCCTGGCAAAAATAAAAAAGATAATGCATGGAAGAAACAAAACATTCTTAATTTTGCAACATGGAGCATGCAAAGTATGGCATACAAGGAAGACCAATTGGATTATATTTTATTTAAAAAAGAAATCTCAATAACTGCTTTTTCTGAAACAAAAAAGAAACCACAAGGTACAAAGGAGACCCAAAATTACTTGCAATTTTACAGTGGTGTGAAACGGAATGTAAGTGAAATCAGGAATCGTGTTTATGATACATAAGAAATTCAGACCAGTAATATATAATTACTACTTGAAAGACTGATACAAATACTAATAAAGCTATCAAGAGCTAACAGTGATAGGAATATACACTCTAGTTGAAGGAGAAGATGAAAATTAACAGTTCTATAGATTGGAAAATGCAAATCAGTTGGGGAATTTGGTGTCTTACTGGCATGTTGCCATGATAGCTCAGTAGTTAGAGCAACCAGACGGTTCAAATCCCGGCTGTGGCATTGAATTTTTCAGTCATCTGATTCTACCTTTCCAACCTTGTCCACCACATGGCTTGTGTGGAAGAGCAATTAATTCCATTAATTGACCTAATAATGGTCAAAATTATGAAACCCGGGACTTAAGTACTTACGCATTGTAAGTTGCCAGTGGGGTGTGTCATCTCATTATAATTTGAGATCTCTTTGTGGTTTACCGGGAAACATGTGAATCAGTTGGGGAATTTAATGTTGTACCGCATGTTGCCATGGAGCTCAGTGGTTAGAGCAACAGGATGGAAACTGGGAGATCCATGGTTCATATCCCGGTGATGGCATAGCATTTTTCAGTCTTCTGGTTCTACATTTCCAACCTTGTCCAACACACGGCTTGTGTGGAAGAATAATTAATTCCAGTTCTATAGATTATTACAGAGAATTATAATCAAGGTTAACAATCAGATATGTTACTATTAATGGGAGATTTTAATGCTAAAATTGGGAAGATTAAAATTGCAAACTGTGGGGATGAATGGAGAGGAGACTTGTAACAATAATAGAATCAGATGATTTGACTTTGCAGTATACAGTAATTTAAAAATTATGAATACTGTGTTTCAACACAAAGATAGCCATAAATTCACATGTGAAGCAAAAAATGCTAAATCTATTATTGACTATATAACTTATTGACTAAATTACCAGTTATGGCCTTATATACCAGAGTATATCAAGGACATGAATTGAATCGGTTCATTATCTTTTGGCATCTCCTACACATATCAAACCAAGATGGTATAAAAAGAATTTAAAAAAAAATAATTTAAATTTTTGAGTAAGCTCATTTAATGATCTAGTGTGGTTTGGGTTTATAAAACAAGTATGGAAAACAGAAGGAAGTACCAGAAAGAGAAGACATTGAAGAAGATGGAATGCTCTTAGATCTGTTTTAGAACAAACAGCTAAAGAAAGCTTAGGACAAAAAAAAATGTGCAAGAGAAAAAAAAGGAAATGGGATGATGAAATTAAGAAGATTATACACGGCAACAGAATAGTTAACCACAGAAGGAAGAAGATAAACTAAACTGCCATAGAAAAAGAGCTGTTGCAAAAAGAGAAACTAGGAAAAAACATTGCAAAGTTCTGAAGTTCATGAGCTGCTTAGAGAGTATCACTAGACCTCAGCCACAAATGTACAGGATAAAAAATTGAATAATGAACTCAAAAGTAACTTAAAGGTTAATATTATTCCTCTAGAAAAATGGTCTCAGTATTTTAAAGATTTATGGTCCAATACAGTGGCACCCTTGGATTTACAACATTCTGATGACAATAACATAGACTTCATTTCTGTGGATGATCTCGATGTAGTTTTGAAGGATATGAAGAATAATAAATCTCCCGATGAAGATTTACTGAATACTGAACTGTTCAAACACTCATGCTCCACTTTTAAACTCAAGATTTTTTAAATTTCTAAATTGTATATTGAATGTAAGTGGCATTCCGGAAAATTGGACTAAATCTATTGTTATACTTATATTTAAAAAAGGAGATTGAAAACTGTGCGATAAGTATAGAGTTATCAGATATTAAATTCAGGGTATAAAATTTACACTACCATTAAAAATAAATTGTATAACCATTTTGAAAATCTAATTGGGGAGAAACAAAATTAGAAGAGGAAGATCTTGCTGTGATGGATATTTTTCAATGAAGATGCTAATAGAAAAATGTAGAGAATTTAATTTAGAGACTCACATTGCTGGTATCGACTTAAAGCTTTTGATAGAGTAGAAACAAGCTCTTACAAATTGTAGTCAAAGAAAGTTCCACAGCAAATGTTGCATAACATTTATAATATCTATAAGAAAAACTTGATAGCTATCAGAATAAACAGTGAATTACCTCAATGGCAAGAAATTACAACTGGTGTAAGACAGGGCTGTGCCCTCACCCCTTCTATTTATAATATATATGAACAAAATTATTCAAGGCTGGCAAAAAACATGTCTCGAATTCATACACTTAAATAGAAACCTATAAATAGATGCACTCCTCTTTGCAGATGATTTGGCCCTCATAGCACCTATGGAGACTGATCTTCAATTCTCAGTTCATAATTTATACCAAGTGGGTGATCTGTATGATATGGAAATTAATATTCATAAATAAAAAATGACAATGTGGAAAATATCCAGTCCCTTGTAAACTCTAACAGACTACTTATTTTGGTTATTAAGAATCCTTTGTGAATGAAGTGGCTACACTAGATAAATTTCTTTAGCACACCAGAACCATGTGGATAATAACATGATGAAACCCTCAAAAGTACAGTGGCACACAGGACTAAGCCTCATACGTTATGGTAGCAAGGCATGAACAATCAGACGAAAAGATGAAAACAAGATAATTGCTAATAAATGAGATTCATGCTCTCAACAGCTTGCTGTTCAAGATGGGACCACAAACACAATGAAGATGTGCTAAAGGAGCCACAAGTTGTACCTGCTATCCAATATATCCAACAGTACCAGAACAACTGGAAGAAACATACATTGAATGCACTGTAGTAGGATTCTTAAAACCATGCTTAGTTACCATACTAGAGAGAAACAATCTCTGGGTTGCCCTAAGAAACATGGTTGGTAAATTCGACTTTGAATCTGTAACAGGTCTTGGCCTAAAACTTGAAAGAAGAAGAAGAATTAAAGCAGCATTAATAATGTGTCTATAATGTATTAAATTTATCTTTATTAAGTGGTACATTTATCAGTCTTTAATAAAAACAGCAAATTTATATGAAAAAGGTTTAAAACTCTTATTTATCAATATGACTTGATATTCTATAACTGCCAAAATTCAATTTATTATTACTTTCTCTACCACGTATTTAGTGTGTGGCAAAGGTGTTGCATTCCACCCAAAAATTCGATATCATTCCACCCAAAAATTCGATATCAAGATTTCACTAGAAATACATGTTTTGAAGCCTTCTGAATCCAAATAAAGCATTTTTAGAAAAAGGTCTGTGCGTGCGTGCGTGTGTGTGTGTGTGTGTGTGTGTGTGTGTGTGTGTGAAAACAGCATAACTCAAAAATGAAAAGTGGGCTAAATACAAAACTTGATGTTTGCAATCAGTACGTTCCAAAACTGCAACACAAAAATTTTCAAGAAAATCCCCCCCACCCCAAACTATCCTTTACATGGAACATTTTTTGAAAGTTTTGATTTTCTAAAAAATGGCTCTTAACGATTTTTATCAAAATACCATATATTAAAGATATTAAGATGAGAAAATGTATATCTTGAATTTTATGGAAATAGTGAAGTCCTCTTCATTCAGAAAGAATATTGTATATTTGGTAACAGGTAACTGGCTAAATGATAGACGAAAAAGTACTATACAAAAAATGTAGATCTCTTGAAAACACACAGTTATATCAAATAGCTTAGTCCAGTCAATTTTCAGTTGTTTCTCACGATGTCTTGGAAAGAGTGTGGAATTCTAAGGCCAGCGTATAACATCCAGTTCGAAAACATTTGACTATTGCTATTACCTTTGTATCGATAACAAAGTGTGTAATGCTGCTATTTCCAAAAAGACTTATCTCAATTAAAATGAAGTAGATAGAAAATAAGCTTTCATAAGAATAATGGAGGGGGTTCATAACAAAAACAACCTTTGTCAAATTTCATGAATTTTGCAATTAAGACATTCCGGTGGTCGTGAACAAGACACATTTGAAAATATGGGGCCATTCCATGAAAACTTAAACCAAGATGAACAATTACTTTTTTATTAGTCAAGGTTGATAGGTGTTAAACTTGAAGTAAAATATATGTAACTGTGAGAAATTGTGTAAGCAACAAGTGGGCACATTGTTACCTCTCATTTATTGTGATTTTACTGCAAGGCGTGACAAATGTTGAAAGAGTGTTTGGGCAGCTACCGTTTAGAAAGGTTTCTTAAGGATACGTTTTAAATAATTTTGAAAATTAATATTTTTTGCTTGCATATAGATTCTTTAGCTATGTTTACATTGAGTTTATTGGCCACTGTAACTTCATATTATACCTCACAGTGGAACTTTAATTATCGTTTAAATGTCCCATTCCATTACAGAAAAAGCATATTTTTTGTGTTATTTTGAAGCAGTTAATATTTATTCAATGCTGATATGTATGATAGTGAACTTTGTGATAAATGTCCAACAGCACCCTAACTTCAAATAACACAAAAACATAACACTGGAGAAAGTTTTAATAACTGTCCCATTCCATCACAGACAAGTGTATGTGCATCATAAGTTCAGCATAGCATGGTTTAATTTAGATTTTTGAGATACTTTACAAATGCACTGTATATTTTAAAATATGCAGGTTAGGCCTTTACAAGTAGTGTACTGTAGGCATATATCTTATAAAATGCCCTGTGTGAGATTAATGATTTAGTTAAGAAATGTTATCAATGGGACACTATATCATTGCAAGCTGCTGGGAGGGGGGGGGAGAACGTATGTTGTGACAGTAAGAGAGAATGAAGAAAAATAAAAATTGCAGAAGGGATTTATATACACTATTCCAAAGGCATATCTGATATTAAAAAAAGGAAAACTGATAAGAAAGTGGGATATCAAAATTATTTTTCTTGCGACCCAAATTTGGCCTTCCAGTCAGTGAAATGTCTCACCACAGCTGCTCGTGTCATCTTCCATGGTCTAGGAGTACCATGCTAGCCTCTAGTTCCCAAGGTCAAAAGTTCAAATCTGGCGGAGGGCAATAGATTTTTTTTCAGCTGTAAAAATCCTTAGAATGGCTTCCTTTGGAAGGGAAATAAAGCGATGGTCCCGCGTTGTAGATTTATGGCACATAAAAGAACCTCAAGACTAATTAAAAGGCCTCTGACCAAAATTTCTGGTCTTTTACTCCCCATATAGAATGGGATGCTAAGAACCGTAGCAATTAAAGGCTAATTCACGACCAATGAGAATGGTAACCAGAATGAGAACAAGTTGAAATACGTTTATTCAAATGGGAGTATTCACAATCGATGGGAAGCTTCCCGGGTATGGGAAAGAAAAGACTTGCCCAAGTTTTAATTTTCTCGTTCTCATTTCTGGGCACGGCATACTAGATCCATATTTATGCATATTAGACTCTTCACTGAGAGGTTATTCTAGACAGCATGACATGAAATTGCCGATAATGCTCTCTGTAGTCGCAAGCTGGAAACATGAAACTGAAAGAAATTAGTAGTAACTGTGCTTTCTAACCTCAGACCCTGATGCCCGCAGATACATTAAGTGTTGGTTCCTCTAGTGAAAAGATCATCTGTAGTTTGTTTATATGGAACTCAAAATGAATATTGCCTCAAAAACAATGACAAAAACTACAAAGAACAGCAAAAACCAGTAGAAATTAACAAAGAACAATAAGCAACTGTAATGCATGCCATTAAATAAAGGAAGAAAGCTTGGCACAACTTGAGGGATCGGAAATGTAATGGATATGCATTTGGATAATGTTTACTCTTATTGAATTTTGACATTAGTTAATGCGCATTTTGTTGTCTAAATTGGAAGTAGATGAAAAAATATTCCTGTTTTGGTTACCATTCTCAGGTGGTTGTGAACCAGCCTTAAAGTGTGTCCATAAATAAAACTCATTTAATTCTTTTACAGCTGCTCATATCACTATCATGAGAACATCAATTTACTAGAATGCTCTGTATCCAAGGAGGATATTCCTAAAACAACATAACTCATCAGTACATTAGTGTGGATTCCTGAAAATGATCTGAATGTCAAGCGCATGTGATAGTTGTGGCATCAGAAACCTGCTCAGTCACATAATACCTTGACAGATGATACAAATGAATTAGCATGGTTTGTTTGGAACACCATTGATGGAAAAATTGAAAAAGTTTTGAACTAGAACACTGTCTGTGAAGCATTTGAAAAACTTATTAAAAGGATACCTCAGCTTTTAAAACTCAACTTACATATTTTCAAGAGAAGAATGGTGCTTTAGATGGCAAAGAAATTGTAGTACAGATTAAATGTGCTGAAAATTACACTGCTAGTTTTCAAAATGAAATTCAATCGGCATATTGCAACTCCCAACAGATCAGTCTTCAGCTGTTGCCTGGATAAGTCCTGGTGCAAAGTTATGCAATTGTCAGTGACAAAATGTGACAAATAAGCTGTCAACTCATTCCTCTGAAGTCTAGTTTCTAAGATCAGGAAAATTTACCCAGTTCTCAACAATTAGCATTTTTTCAGATGGTGCAGCAAGCCAATTTAAACAGAGAGTTACTCTTTATGTAATTTAACTCACCTTCAGGAAGAGTTTGAAGTTCTGTTAACATGGAACTTTCTAGCTACAGGTCATAGGAAGGGCAGTGTTGATGGTGAACTGAAGAGATTAATATGGCATACTCTATTAGGTGGAAAACACATGGTTATCAATGCAGTCTTTTTACTGGTGTGCCAGGAAAGTGTCAAAATTAATAGGGGTGATATTTTGTTCTAGATATGAAGTGCATCAACAAAAGACACAATTTGATGCTAATGAGTGATACCCGACTCTCATTCTAAGTACTACCTTAAAGTTCTTTCCCCTTATAATGTAGTTTACAGAGAGCAAAAAAAGTTTCAACTTTGATTTTATGCCTGGCAGAAGTGTCCAAATTGAAACATTGGAAGGAAATTCAAATGTTCAAGTAGATGATTTTGTAGTGGTGAAGTTCATTAAAAAAGGACAGCTAAAAACTTATAGGAAATCGTAAAAGTTGACAATACTGAATGTGATATCAATTTCATGAGAAAAATCAACACAGATTTCAAATTTGCATATAAAAGTAATGATACTTCATGGATTGCAATTTCTGATGTATTGAAAGTACTTCCAGTTCCTTTAGATAATCAGCAAAGATTTCCATTTCCTGGAGTAGAACATCACTTATATATTATAATGCGAGTTCTGTTAAATGCAACATAGTAACACTGTTATGGTAATTATTTTAAGAAAGATAGTTTCAGCAGTTTTCATTTTGTACATGTCCCATTCTGTCATATAAGTAAAAATAACTAAAAAAATGATGATTTCCATGTAATTCTTCATACTTTATATTAATACTTGATATATGGTCATTCATTACTGAAATATGAGAGCACATTTGTATAGTTTCACAGGACTTTGGAATTGTTTTAACTCAGAGGGAACTTCCTTTTTGTCCATGCCTCATTCCGTCACAGGAAGATTCAATTGTTATTCGTGAACTGCAACACGACCAATTAGCATTAATATTGTTGTGTTATTGAAACTGTTGCTTAGTGTACACTGACAAGAAAATGGCTTCGAATAATAATTCAGACAGTGATATTTGTAGTTTTGAGTGATCAAAAAAGAGAAAAAGAAAATGTGATAAAGAAATCAAAGATTATGGGACTGGAGTGCACAAATCATGTTGGAAGGAAGGTTGAAACCAAACATGTTGGTGACGATTGCAGGTTAGTAGACCTACTGAATTTGAAGTTATATTTCTCTGAGGATAGTTTCTTCTCCAGTAATTATTTTTTGCTTATAACGTTTGTTGTAATTACCATTATGTTTGTATCATGGTTGTTTATAGTGGATCTAAACTTGATTTCAGATGCAAGCGATATAAATGTTTTGAAGCAGTGAATGAAGACCAACGAAATAAAATTGTAATCGGCTGTTATAACCTGTCAAACAAAGATGATCACATAAAGTTACTCAGCTACCGTTAACTGTGATAATTCTTCAGAACCAGGTAGCCAGTATATGCATAATGTATCATTGCATTATAAACTTCGTGTGAAAGAGGGCCATCCAGCACCTAGGGCAATTGCAGTATGTCATAATACATTAAGATTCATGAAATCACAAAAGAGACTTATGTTTTCTGTTCAGAGGTCACTTCTGAACAATCAAAGTTCACCTAAAGATAACCAAGTAGGGATGAGAACAGACCAATGCAGTACCTAAACCTCTAATATCTGTAATTCAACATCATATACAGATGTTCCAGCCCAGGCAGTTACATTATTCTTTTCGAGATAACTCTCATAAGATACCTGTCAGTGCTCTCATCAAATTGAAGAAAGTTTGAATGCACAAGATACAGGCATCCAGCCCATTACTTTCGACTGTGGTACATACTCAGGTCCTTGGAGAACAGTTGTTCGTAATAAAACAAAGATGTCCGCTGAAGTGGCTTTCGAACCACTTTACAGGGAAATTCACATCTGTCCTGCAAAAATGAAAGATTTAAGGAAGGTTTCCCTTACTTGAAACCAGAGAATCAGGCATTTTATAGTCGTCCTCCATGGTGTAGTTGTTGCCATGCTAGCCTCTAGTTCCCAAGGTCGTGGGTTCAAACCTGGCAGAGGGCGATGGATTTTTTCGGGCGTAAAAATCCTTAGCATGGTTTCCTTCGGAAGGAAAGTAAAGTCGATGGTCCCATGTCGTAGATTTATGGCACCTAAAAGAACCTCAAGCCGATAAAGAGGCCTCTGAGCAAAATTACTGGTCTTTCTCGCTCAATATAGAATGGGACGCTAAGGACCACAGCAGTTAAAGAGCGTCCATAAATAAAACTCAATTTAATTTTTAATTTAGACATTTTATAACAATCTTGCCATGAGAGAAGAAGAGCATGAAGCAGGGGTTGAGCTGATCAGTGTGGTAATTGCAGTGGAGAGGAAGAATTCTGACATTTTAAGCACCCTAGCGATCTATTTCATTCATTGAATAATGAGTGACCAATAATGCTGTTTACTGTAATGTTCTTATTGGAAATGAATCATGAAAACGAAAAATGGTGAGTCATATAAGAGCGCACTCATGTATGTCTTTGTTTTTTTTTTGTGGAATGAAACGACTGAAATATATCAAAGCTAATAATACAGTTGTAACCTTGTTATGTTGCCAAATTCAATGTTTTCCATCAAAAATAGCCTTTGTCATGACGTAACGAACTTCACGATTGATCTTGATACAGTTGCTCTGCGATATATGTACAGAAAAACTCAAAAATTATGTTATATCCTTAATATTTGGTGCAAAGTAATGAAATCCATTGAATGAAAACTAACAATGCCAGACAATATTTTTCCTCTCCTGAAAAATTCATGAAATTTGATTAGTTGTTTTTATTATGAACACCTCAATTTGTATACCCATTAATATGTACTGGGGGGGGGTAGAGAAATATCTTTAAATCTAGAAAAGGGAGGTAACCATTTTCAATTTCTGATGTGAACTTTATAGGCTTTAGCTTGTAAATTCAGAAGGTTTAAAGCTTCATTTTTGTGTTTATCAGGAACACTAGCAAAAATATCATGTATGTGTATATATATACCAAGTTTTGAAAATTAAAGGAAATGCTTTAGTGACTTATATTCCAAAATAGCCCATGAAAAGATAAAGAAAAGGTGAAAGTGAACCATTGCTAAGCCAGAAGTTGGTAAAACTTTCCATTCAAATTTGAAAGATTTTATGCCAACAAAGATTAGTAAGCCTAGCAAAATAATTTATTGCTTCATTTAATTTTATAGAACTTAGCCATGTTTTCAAAAACATCAAAAGTTTTTTATAGGAATGCTTATAAATAAAGCAGTTACATCAAAAGATACAAGTTTATCATTAGCAGATAATGCTGTATTGCTGATATTTTCTACAGTTCAAAAAACTTATATGTTATTGAACTAAGATTACATGATTTGCATCTTAAATTAATGTTTTGGGTAATTCAATTTGGCTTAATTCGGAATCAAAGTTATTTGTAAATCTTATTTTCAGTATGAGAAATAAAACAAGTTAAAATAAGTTAAATAAATTAACTTAAAACAAAATAAATTGAAACCAGTTAAATAAAATAATCCAAAAGATAATGTAATGAATTTTTTAAATTGTAGTTACAGTGAGAAAGAATTCAATTTTCTGAATAAAGGTTAAATAACTTGTGTAGATTTTTCAAAAAAAAATGCAGATTATGTTGCAGATATTCAAATTGCTTGTCAGGATTTAAATGAATTTGATAAGGCATTGGTCAAAATGAAGTGCAGTAAAATTTTAAAGAATTTTAATAAATACCACCTTAAAGGAAATCATAATAAATAAATTATTAGATCGTTGAATGAAAAATATGTAATCTATACTGAAGTTGATAAAGATAATAGGATTGTAATTTTAGATAAAATTGAGAAAAACTGTTACTACAAACTGAATATCACTTAAGAATTAATAATGATGCATTGAATTCATGTATTTCAGCTTTTAATAAAGCTCATAATAAGGTGAGAATTATGCCATTATAATATAGAATTATATTATACAATTGTAATATTTATATTGTTTGTCACAAGCTTCAATTGTTACATATTATAGCTGATGCTATATATAACCGATTAACTTTTAAGATCTTAGCATTAGTTTTATTGGTTTTCCTAGGAAACACACATTCACTCCCAAGGTCATACTTCTGAGCTCTCCACAGGATAGGGAATGATGCTAATTAGAGAAAAATACTCCCTCTCCAGCTAGGAATTTAATCCAGGACAGTCAGATTGTAATTGTTTTTTTGCTTGGTCCAACAGACTATAAAACCGTTGAAAAGATATAGTAGTAAATAAATCATTGGGCATCAAAGGCCTGTATAAGCTTACTAGATGAAAATCTTATTGACAAAAGCAGAGAGCTGCTGCTTTATATGTATGGTAAAACTTATTTTGCATGCATGTAAAATGTGTTCAGATACAATATTGATATATAAATGTATAGTCCTATGCTCTGCATACATTAACCTCTACATAAAATTTGTGCAGAATGGATTCGATGCTGGAGCAAGATTTGATGGCATAGCACAGCCAGTACTGCCTCCAGCACCACCTGGAGTACCTGCCAATGCAGCACAGTTGGCAGCCATGGCAGGTCATAATGTTGCACTGAGTCAGAAGAAAGGATCATTCTTGACTGGCGGTAGCGATGGGGGTTATACATTTTGGTAGGTGGATGGGCAGGTGATGGCAAATGGAAGATGAGAGAGCAGCATCAGTGGCAAGAATAGCGCCAGAAGAAGAGGGCCCAGCACCAGTATTTGTTAAAGGGTTTTAAACTAACATCTGCCTCTTCTACTTAAACATTTCATGTTCTTGTGAGAAAACATACCCCCTGTGTCTTACACACAGTAAAAAAAAAAAAAATTGAGATGTAGATAATATTAATTTTATTTTTCAGGTTTATTCAACTAATGAATGTATTAACTTCTGGAAGAGTCGGGTACCCTCCAAGCACATGTCTTTAGATTGTCGTGTATAAACTTTTTTCTTCTTTTTTCTTATTTCTTTATATCTTTGTAGCTGGCAGTTTGCCTTGCAGTTGCTGTGGCATGAATAAAAGGGCGGCCAAGGATGTATGAATAGCAGATGAATGTCATTGAGAGAGAAAAGCCCAATATTATAAAACAATTTATAACAAAAACAAAATGTCCTAAATTTGTTATCCTTGTTTAAATTTTTATGCAAGAAACAAGGAAATGTTTGTTTATTGTGTAGCTATAACCGTAAAGTAACCTGTGCGTAGTCATGAAATGTTGATTCAGAATTGCTAAAATCCACAACAAATATTGGTGCAGAGGAGGAAGAAAGCTTATGCATGTTGGTTGTCCAGCCACTGTTACAACTGTTGAGAGCATATAAAGCAAAGTTTTATAGCCATATTATAAATATTATGCAGTGCTGCAGTTTAAAATAATCCCTCATTTATACTTTGCTCTTTCAAGCACCATCATCAATATGTTTCTTTGTAATAATGATAATTGTATCACTTATAAGGGGATCATTGTAGCTGCGGAGAAAATATTAGAATATTCATAATGTTTCGTAAACAAAGAATGAGTTGTGTAAAGCAGAGTTTGCATATTCCACAAACAGCTATGACACAATTGTAACAATTTTTTTTTTAAGACGGAAATAATTGTTGGTGTTGTTAAATTAATTTATTATAATAATTTGTTTTGTATGAGAAGTTGATCAAAGAGGAAATTTATAAAGATATTTGGCAAAGACTTACCATAATGATGAAGGTTGAGTGACTTTTATTGTTCTTTGAAAATACACAAGGGCAGCGAGGAGGGAGAAGTAAGCTCATGTATACTTGCTTAATGAGATTATATTGCTGGTAAAGTTGTATACTAATAGTATTCCATTTTTAATTAACAGTTGTGTAAATATTATGATCTTCCTCTTCATGTAAAGTTCATTGCTTTTAAAGAACTTTATAAATTCAGAACTGCAGCAGTATTTTAATGCTCTCCCCCCCCCCCCAAAGTTCCATTTTAACTGTATTATTTTAGTTATGTACATACTCATGCAAGTATCATAAGCTAGCTCTTATTGAATAATTTCCCTCCAGTTGCAACTTGTGTGAATGACAGTTATTGCAAGATATAAAACTTGAAGATGACTACCAAAAAAATATATTATATATATGAAAAATAATGTAATACTGCAAAGCAATTTTAATAAATTAAAATAGAAAGTATTTTTGAAAGAGGAGTTAGACTAATATTTTTTCCTTTCTCCCCATGCAGTTAATACGCTGATCCTCGAAACAGTGCATAATAAAATTCCTACTCATTTTCTTTTTTTTGTTACTGCAGTGTTTAAAGTGTAACTGTAAGCAGTGATATAGGGTTTTGTTCTATACTGTTAATTGTTATGGATATAAATGAGTTTTATACAGTACGCATGGTGTACTTTGCCTCCCTTCAAGACTACTCTTTATTGTTTTTTTTTCTTTTTTTGTTTTGTTTGTTTGTTTGGTTTTTTTATTTTTTATGTCCATGTATGCCTAGAAGAGAATGAGTACTACATCAGGATTCTGTTGTTCTTAACATCCTGGATGTTCTGTGAGGAGGATTTGAAATTTAAGCATTCATGTGTGATTATAGTCTGTATTAAATAGTGTTTTCATTTTCTCTAGATATTTCTACATCTTAGCATTTTCGTTCAGCTTAACATAACTTCCATTTGAGTATTTGATTAAATGAGTGTTAGTATCACAGTCTTTTCTTTCTTATGTGGACAAGTCACCTGCCCTATTTTCTTTTATGGAACTCTAATTCATAGTCAGTGGCTTATTGTAAAAGTAACAACTGAGCATTATAGTTGCAGTTGATAATTTTATTGTGCATAGTTGATTATACAAAGTAACAAAATTATGTGAGAGTTGCTCAGAGCTAATGAAGTCCAGAATTACTTTTGTGTACCAGTTGAATATTTGATGCAAAGTTGATCATAATATGCTGGGCAATTTTTAGATCACACATTTGGACTATACCCAAATATTTGTCTCCTAAATTTGAATCTAAGTTTTTCTTAGAAATTTGTTGCAACTGATAGAAAAGGAAAATAACATGATAATGTTATACATGTATGTTGACAGTAAAGCTGTCATTAATCAGAAAATATTTTAAAGTTTTGTTTAAATGGAGTTTTGAGAAATAAATATTATTACAGTAGGAATTGTAATACTTTCCACAGTTTTCTTTTTCTCCTCCCCCCCCCCTTTTTAAAGTGCCTTACCTCTGAATATAAAAATTTCATGCTAGGACACTACATGAAAATTGCAGTTATTTGTCCTTATGTTCTTGTGAAAGCACAGTGAAAGGTTTTGCAACACATTATGTACTTCTAACTGAATTATCACTTTAACTATGAACTTACTGAACATAATCAAATTTGAAATAATACAATGCTCAAACATATTCCGTAAGTTTATGGTATACTAGTGAAGCTACAGCAATAAAAATTCATTTTGAAGTATTTAATATATTACAAGTAATGTTTCATAATAAATACCCATTCAGCTAATGGATGTACATATTCTTTATGAAAACGTGAGTTGTAATATATTGCAGAGCCTCCACATTGTCTTGGTGCGTGCCCTCTGACGTTTATTTGCAAGTGCTAATTTTCTTATGTTTGATTAGCATTATAAAAAGTATATTAGTTTCCTTTAGGCTAGAAGATTGATAAGGATAATTTCTTTATTCAATAACATATTCATATACATTGATGTACGTACTATAATAATGATAACAATAATATAATACAGGTTAAATTGTTAAATGCTGTAATTTAAAAATGTGTGGCAGTTTAAAAGCATTGGATTAAAATTTGTTTCCCCCTTGCTTTAAATATATTATAACAAAGTTTGGGTATCCAATGGTAACTTAAGAAAAATGCCATTTTCCTTTTTTCATTTTGAGTTTACCATTTTCATCAGTAATTATGTATGCATTTTGTGTACCATAATATGTAAAAATGTGAGTTCTTGTTGAAATAACCTCATTATAATTAAAAAAAAAAATTTTTAAATATAAATGGATGGTGAACTCAACTAAAATGATGTAGTGTTCCATTTGTGGCTTTTATTTGAATCAACAAATCAAAACCACATTTGGCATATGATTGTCAGTTAGTACTCGTAAATTTAAGCCTTTATCACATGTGAAATCTTTTAGAAAATTAACACATACATTAGTTTTCAATTAGGCAAGAAACTCTGCTAATTTTAAAAAGAAACCTCAAAGATGATAACAAATGAGAATACCTATTATTGTTGTTATTATTATTGTTGTTTGAAGTGCTTCTGCCTTTATTAACCCTCCGTCAGTTGCTAGGGGCCTGAGAGACCCCTGGCATTATATAAATGTTATAATTTTCAAACGAACGCACCTATGCAATTGCCTGACTAGGACATCTAACATTACACTTTGCGCGATTATTTGCTGCAGCGATAACCTTATCTGTTTATTTGTTTGGCTGGAGGAATGACTAATCAGCAGTTACATGTCACACAGGTCAACCAGGCCCCGCGCGCCTGCTCTTGTTACATATTGTTGACAGATTTGTTTCTCATTAGCTTTTGTGCAATATTGCTTTGCTATTGCAAGGAGCTGTTACTGCTTCGTTACGAATACGAGTAAAAGGTACGATCTACAAAATCTGATTGATTTGGAAGTAGTACATCGCCTACTTTGCGATGATGATCCTTGCCCGTGGATGACAACTTATATAAATCAGATGATTCTGATTCAGAAGATAAACTCGAAACGAGATCTTTAGATTCAGAAACTGAGCATGAATATGAAGAGGAAGACGAAAGCAGCTTCTGTGATAACATGTATTTTATAGGTAACATCATATGCTTATCATAGTAATTCTTATTATTCTTCTTCTTCTTCTTATTATTATTATTATTATTATTATTATTATTATTATTATTGACATACATTCTGTTATTTACCAGAAGAGATGGAAAAAAAGAACACCTTGGAAAATAGCACAGACAAGAGCTCACAATATATTGACCAAACTTCCTGGTGTGGTAGGAGCTGCCAAAAATGCAAAAACTGAAATTGATTGTTGGAACCTTTTTGTTACCGAAGATATAGTTGATTTGATTGTTGAAAGTTCAAATACCTACATTAGCAGTGTGCAGCACAAATTTTATCATGAAAGAGACAGCAGACCTACAGATGTAATAGAAATAAAAGCTTTCCTAGGCTTATTATACCTGGCAGGAATTTTTTGTGGTGGACGCCAGAATATTCACGATTTTTGGAGAACCGATGATCTTGGCATTCCTCTATTCCGAATGGCTATGTCCGAAAAACAATTCATTTTTCTAATACGCTGTATTCGCTATGATGACAAAAGCTCAAGACTGGAACGACGAAGATTGGATAAATTGGCTGCTGTTAGAGAAATGTTTACATTGTTTCTGAACAACTGTCAGAACCATTATTCTCTTGGACAAAATGTCACTGTCGACGAACAGTTGCCGGCATTTCATGGTCAACGTGCTTTTCGACAATATATACCATCCAAGCCAAACAAGTATGGCATAAAGATATTCTGTTTGAGTGATGCAAAACTGTTTTATACAACTAACATGGAGATTTATTGTGGAACAACAGCCGGATGTACCATATTTGCAAACCGAGTTCGGCAGAGGCTGTAGTGCTGAGACTAACTGAACCAATCTCTGACACTGGACGAAATGTTACTGCAAATAATTGGTTTACCAGTGTATCGCTGGTGAATGAATTGCGCAAAAGACAACTTTCTTTCGTTGGTACAGTGCGAAGGAACAAAAAAGAATTGCCCACTAATTTCACTTCTCCAAAAGATCGCAGTCGGTACGAAAGCATATTTGGCTTCACAAAAAATTAAACGCTTGTTTCATATGTTCCGAAAAAGGGTAAAACAGTAGTTTTGCTCTCAAGTCTACATGTTTCATCCACACAGTTATCAGAAGGTGCTGAGAAAAAGCCTGAAATAATCCTGCATTATGACACTAAATCTGGAGTTGATGTAGTAGATAAATTGTGTGCTACATACAATGTAGCAAGAACAAGAAGGTGACCCATGGTAATTTTTTAGCATATCTTGAACATTGCAGGTATTAATTCTAGGGTTATCTTCCTTGGAAACCAAAATAAATATTCCACAAGGCAAGAGTATTTGAAAGCACTATCTTTAGCTTTACTGTTACAACAGCTACAAAGGAGAGCATCAGCATCAAATCTACCCGGTGATTTGAAAGGCCTTTTGACAAAATATAAACCTGAAGAATCAGGCGTAGATGAATTGTCAAATACATCGCTATGCACATTGAAAAGGAAACGATGTGAACCCTGCACAAAGACAAAATGAACTGCAAAACTTAATATGCATGTGGGAAATGCAACATCCCCCCTGTGTTTGAGCAAATATGCTAAAATTATTTGCGAAAGTTGCTTAGTCGGGGAAACACGGGTGAGATAGTAGATGATTCTGAGTAACTGAACATTTGAAATTACAAGTTGTAAGTATACCTGCAAATGGCAATGTATTTCTTTATACTTGCTGTAATACAATTTATAACGTATATGTACTCATGTTTTAGCTTGTATTTTTATTTTGCAACATAATACCTACTAATGAAAGCCTTGTACGCTTAATCTAAATAAAGGTAAAAACAGGAAAAAAAATGGAAATAAACGAAGGAAAACAAAAATACAAACAATAACAAAAATATAGCGCGGGTCTACTAGGCCCCGCGCGTCTAACAGTGTTCTACCAAACCACGCGCCTGACGGAGGGTTAAAAATTTAAATTATTTTTGGCACTCATTGGGCATTAAAGAAAGTTACTGGTTTTACTGTATTCTGTTGAGGTTCAACTCTTAGCAATTTAACAGTTTTTCCACAGTATTTGAAGAACACCAATCCTTATCAGCAGCTTGCAGTACAGTTAATGAATAGGTTAGTATTATGCAAGATCTTCCCTGAATGCACTCACCTAATGCTGCCTGCCTGTTTCGTGTAAGCATAGTGTGGCACTTGAAATGAGCCCATGCATCAGCAATTGGCAGAATGTGTCACAATTGCTGATGTAATTTTGACCTTCACTATATCTTGTAAACAATCTCAACATTCCTTGCTGATCCTTTATTGTAATACGCATTTGCTTTCCTGGTGTTATTGGGAGCCTTACCTTATAACGTACTTGTAATATATATATATATAGTCACTGTGTTTTAAAAATATTACACATTGTTAATCATTTTTAAATTTCAAATTTGTCTTTATTTTATTCAGTGTTTACTTTGTATTTTTATCATCTTGCATGCTGTTTTCAGTGTACGACCTATTATATACTTCTGAAATTTATAATTTTCCATAGTAAAATTTGTACTAGGCATATTAAAACAGTTACTCCATTACAGTGAAACTGTCGAGCTTATAACTTTATAGCATTGTGATAGGATTTGAACTTCCAAAACAAAGACCAATAGTACAGATTCAGACACTGCTTTCCTGAACTATACAGCCAACATGGGAAAGGGTACATAAGTTATTACTAAACCTAGTCCAATAGGCCTTATCAGTAATGACAAGCATGGTAAGCTTTGAAGTAGATACAATCATTTATTCATTTACCACTTGAAAACACACTTTAAATGTATTATGCATTTTTATATTGCAACCCTATTATCTGATTTTAAGTAATTTCTTTCTTGAGAACATTTTAAATTCCCACTCTGGTTTGTAATTTTTATTGAATCATACATTATTGTTAAACAGAGTATTATATTTGCAATGAAATAACTCTAGTCTATTTAGTTCATTACTGTGTTTATGTCCACATGGGAAGTAGAAAATAATAGTCATCGTATTAATGAACAAAGCAATGAGTTAATGCCAAAATGATTGATTTCCTAGTCGTAAACTAATAACTTTTTAGTTGACCATTACCATGTGATTTATTGTGCTAAGTAGCAACTGTTTTGTTATTACATGAAACAATGAAACTGTTGACATTAGGAAGGGAATGCCAGTATAACAAACTTCTGCAGGTATGTTAACGGCTCAGAGCGCAACATATTAATTGCAATACTAAGGTTAACGTATTAATAACTGCCAATAACAAAAATAATGAAATTGCAATAAGCAAAAACCTTGATAAAAAGTTCTCGTAACAAAAAGAAAGCCCTAATAGGCCCTTAAACTAGGAAAGAGCATAAACTGTGAGTAGGAATTATAGGCACTATAAAATCACTACTAGTCGGCCACAATATGAGTGCTTGGAGGAAGGCACCTCTGTTTTTGTTGACAATGCGAATGTCATCAAGGCTAGGCGTAGGGAATGCATAGTTGCACAATGGAAACAATACTACATTTGCAGGTCTCAATCTGGTTTAGTATATGCAATGGAGCTGCAGATATATATATTTTTTTAATCTGCCTGTACTTCTGATGCCCTGCCCATTTGTTTCATAACTATTTAGTTCCTTTTCCCACTGCATGCACTCATATCGTGGCCAACCAGTATATTAACTCCAGCAAGCATGAAATACATATATACATGCATACTAACCCTATGATTCTAAACAGGAACAAAATGGACTAATACCAAGTTTTACTTACTACACAAATCTTCATTTCACCATTATATAATTATCATTTACAGCCTTCTTTACAGAGTGTACCAAGCTAATTACCACAAAACAGACGTAGCTGTAAATTAAAGTATCAATGTAATTTATGACATGGGATATCTATATGATTTGTATGGTATGTTGGCAGAACAGAATGAGTGGCAAGTGAAGCCATATTGGTAACTTGAATCGAACTTGGTGCCTGCACACAGCTAAGGTGGAAGAAAAATTATTAACACTCAATCAGCCATCTTTCAAACCACATCTTCCTGAAAAATAATGGGTAACTTATTCAGCTGGTAAAATACCAGTAGAACACTTATTTCCACTTTGTTAATTGTATATAGTGAGGGAGCATTTGAAGGCAATATTAAAGAATATTGCTGGACATATTAACTTTTCTTCCAATGTTCTCATCATGCCGTAATATTAGCCAGTTGGTAGTAATGAGCAAAATTCGTTGTGGCAGCATTTTAGAATGAAAAGGGCTTCAGCATCCACACAGTCATGATAGTGAAACCTGACACCTCAAATTGCTGAAAATGTTTCAAATAGAAGTATCAACATACAAGCTATTGGTCATTACCAAACTGCCCCAAATATTAAACAGCTTGGCTCCAGCTTTCAGTAGAAGAGAAAGATAAAATTACTTTTGTTGCTGTAATGAAAGGACTGTGGTAACATTGAAAACCCAGGAATGCAGAAATCAGCGTTTTTTCCATCATTCAGTCACTGCTACTGCACTTATGAAGTACCTCTTGCACATTTCAAGTAATAGCTAGCTTCTAAACACTTGCAGAATTGGGATAGAAGGTACAAGAAAAAAAAATGAACACTACAAAACTATGTAATCCAGAAACCTAAGAAGAGATTATTGATCTTTCTATAATTGAAAAGACATGCTTCAAAACAAAGGCCAAATCGTGCAGAAATTAAGAATCATATATGCAGTGTTTTCTATAGTCTTCTCTTCACCTAACATTCCCGATATAATCTCTCTTAGATTGTGTAGAGCTGCATATGACTTTTAGTTAATTAAATTTTTTGGAGGGGAGGGAGCGGTTAATTTTCTCAGCTAGTTACAAAATCTGTAATGTGCTTCCTAGTGTTAGGAAGTAAGGAGGTTAGGAAGATTTAGCACCTAAAAGTTGGCATATTTCATAAATACAAAATTACACAGTACATAATATGTACACATGTGTAACATGTCAGAAAAAGAACATTTTCAGGTGAGGTTGCTAATGTGCCATGTCTAGGGTTAGACAGGAGAGCAAACACCCGAAGGAGAGTACAGTCAAGGCCATCTCAATGTATACAGGCCAAGATGGAAACAAGGTAGCCGTTAATCATCTTCGGAGACTACCCATATGGGAAGTTCACAACCGGCACCATAGCGTGGCTTTGAAATGCTGACTAGTTCGTTGCTGTCTCAAAACAGAGCAATAATTAATAATCAAATTGCCTACTTATCAAGCGAAAAAATACATAAAACAGTGCAATTATCAGTTAAAAATTCCAAGAAAGTATTGTGCACTGGGATGTATGTTAGACTATTTAACAAGTTCTGAAAGAGATCCACATAGGAAACAGCATGAGTACTTGCTATTCACAGGAATAATTATAAACTATGTTTGTTATATTTTTCTGAACAGCATATAGTGAAAAATTTTACTGCGTGCGAAATGATGGAAGTTTTCTTGTAGTACCCAGGACAATTCCTAAATGTATTTTATAGAAAATACTTGCGCCTCACTGTTTTCTAGTTTACCGTCCTATCTGTCTTTGTATAGTACAACTAAGTGCATTAGCTGAAAATGTATACCTCGGAAATTAACTGCAACTTTATTATTCAAAGTTTCACATGTTAAGATTGTAATATCAAATCATTAATTCAAATCGGTGCTTGGTAAAGTAATGATCTTGTCCAAATTTGATGCTCTTTTAGTCATTTGAATGGGTACACAGTGCAAGCAAACAGAATAAATTACTTCAGGCTGCCAACAGTTTAAAAGAGTGGCGAAGAAATAAATGAAGATTTCACATAATATCCTAAAACTAAATTCTTAGAAGAGCAGGAAAGACTGGTTAATCAAAATGTAATGCAATATACAACTGATATCTGTTGTGGGCGTGCTGAATTATTTTATTCTGATCCAACAGCTTACAGATGAGTGATTCCTATGTACTTTATTCCCAAACCCTTAGTGCTGAATAGTAGTTTCAAACTTGTGCATTTAAAATAAATACTCGGTGATCAAGAAAAATCAATGAATTTTTTAAACTTGAGTAAAATTAGAATTTTCTCATAATGGGAGTAACATTCAAGATTTTTCAAATACACAAGATGCAAAAATAGGGCAGACCTTGATGATAACATTCCTAACATACAAGTATGTAGTTCTCTTAGCCTTGTATCCAGTATAAAAAAAAATGAGCAGCACTGAAATTTTATGAATATGATTCTCATAATTAAAGCTGAGTTAATGTGGAAACTAAGATGTTAACTGATATCACATAACGACATTAATACAAACACGTTCAAAAAAGTGACACCAATAATTTTTCATAGCGCATTTGAAAATATAGCTGTGAATGTAGGAATATTTTTGTAAAGGAACTATACAATTACCCGAATTTACATTGCAAGTAATGCTGTGAACTCAATTGAGAGTTTCAAAATTTTGAACTTGGTGCATACTTAAGTGACAGATATTTTCGTTTTTAATTTCTGAAACATATGAACAAGAATTTCTTGGAGTAGAAAATCAGAGAAACGTAATTCTACTTTAGGTACCGAGACGTGCGACATTTATAACTGTGCTGGCTTCAACGCTAGTGATTGCGAATTGCCGAGTGCTGCTTTGGCGAAAAAAAATAATATAAGCAATATGTAACATCCTTCTAAAACTAACTACTGTATTATTAAGCAAGACAGTTTGCTATGAGCTGCAGACAAAATAAAAACGTAAGTTACAGACTTATTCGCATTGAGAACGTAAGAAAATGGTCTGCTACAAACTATGGAAAGACATGTTTTCCATTTATTTATACGCTCTTTAACTGCTGTGGTCCTTAGCGTCTCATTTCATATTGGGCGTGAAAGACCGGTAATTTTGTTCAGAGACTTCTTTATCAGGCTTGAGGTTCTTTTATGTGCAGTAAATTTAGACACACCGGCTTTACTTCCCTTCCGAAGGCAGCCAGCCATGCTAAAGATTTTTACGCCCGAACCAGCCACCTTGGGAATTGAGTAACCACGGAGGACGACACTTTAGCCTCTAATATGGGTGTAAGAATATAAATGATTGCGTGTTTATTTCAGCGCAAACATGCTAAAAATACTTCTGAAACATAGCTTCATGAGTCACTTGGTACGTAAGTCTTATGTAGTGACGTCACGAATCGCGCATCCAGACCTGTAGCTATAGAAACGGCCTTGATACAGTACTGCCCGATTAACTTGAGGCGGCAGCTAAGGAAAGGTGCGCACTAAACGATAAGTCCCTTATCTATCCCGAGAGGAGAGTGGGGGTCAGTTACGCAGTTTGCTGTTCTGTGAGTTACGCATGTGGAGTTGATGCTGCAGGTGCGTTATCTGAGCTGCTGTAATTTTTTAAGGCTCGTGTCCATGCGCGTTATATGTTCGTCTATAACAGCATATACACGAACAAGTTTGCTTTGTTCCGAGTTGTATTCTCTGTATGTGTGTGTAACTTTGAGTGCGTGCGTTGAGTATTTTTTGGATTTGCGTTTTACTTACTGTTAATACATGGGCAGTAAAAAGGCAAAGTACTGCACTCCCAAACCAGGGAAGTTATTAGCAATGTATATAAATATATGAAAAGACATGTAGTGGCTGCCGTGGTAAACCTCAATGTGAAAAACATTGGAAAGAGTGTTGCTGAGACAACAGGCGCTTCCGAAAGAAGTGTAAGAAGAATTATTAAGGAAACCATAGATATTGATAGTGGCATTTCGCCTTCATTCTCCACACTGCATAAAAAGATACCTAAAAGGTCTTGTTGTGCGAGCTTAGATACTTTCAATGAGGCAGTAGTCAATTGGCTTATTTCTTGAATGAAACCAAGGATCTCTTGATTGAGCAACTTAATGCCGAACTGTGAATGAATTCTATATTCTTCACAAGCAAAACCGACATTGAGGAAGGTGCCTACAAAGTTAAAGAAATCGATCAACTTTGAAGGGAGTGTCTCTACATTAAGAAAGATACTACTTAAGTTGGGTTTTACATGGAAAAGGACAAAAAAGAATAGAAAAGTCCTAATGGAGCGGCACGACATCAGAACTAAGCGGCTCCATTATCTTAGAATGATAAAACAGTACAGAAGTGAGGGCCGTCCCATAATATGTATGGATGAGACATATATATACATTCATCACACACTACTCCATGTTGAGCTAGAATTCATGCGCAGTGAAGACTTGCTGGATGGCGGACAGGAAATTATCATTCATTTAGGGGGCGACACCGACGAAAGCAGTGATTTCTCAGAATTTTCTAGTGAAGAGGAAGGTGAAAACTGTCAAGAGCAAGGAACTGCAGATTCAACTGGATCTTCTGCTAGTGTTGCGTCTGTTGTCTGAAACCAGCCTCAAGATAAGATGCATGTGGCTGCAGTTGGTCTCCCACTACTCTTAGTTGCCCCTCATGTACTGCGCAGCGAGCTGCCACTTCAAGTTAATCGGACTGTACATGCTACGCACCAGGAATGGTGACGTAATACGACCTGTTTGCTATGTTTCTGCGCGAGTTTCCTCTGCCTTTCGTTTGATTTATTCCTCAGGCGGATAGTACTGTGTTTTGAAATCGACAAAGGTCATTATTACGCAAATCAGGTTATGATTATCCTAATGTTAGGATATTAAGATGGAAAATATCTTCAACATTAAACATTGTGGCAGAGTTTCTGTACCTACAGAATTTGTGATTCATAATACCTATTAAATAAACTATGTGTAACTCGTGTTACACAGAATTTCGGAGCAGTATGGTAATTTATTTGTATAATTACGTTCACTAGGTGAGAAAGGAGTACTTCCTGATACTTTGGTGTTCTGTGCTGATACCTCAGTTCACATTGATACTGAATTTGCAGCAGAAATACCATTACCAACCTTGCAAACATCACGCTATAAATTGTAACGTTCTTTTAAATGTGTGTTCTAGGATGAGAATTGATTTATTCAGTACCGTATTGTAAAAGCTGGTTATTTCCCTCTTCTTATCTAGCCCCATATTTACCCTAGATGTGTGTCCCATAGTTAGGAATCAGCAAGACAGCTGTTGAAGCACATTTACAAAATGAAATACATAATATAGAGCTGTCTGATCCATCCTGCTGCTCTAACAAAATCCCGCCAGGACCGTTCTCACTGAGGTTTATTATTATTATTACTATTACTATTTCCTCCAGGTTTTCCTATGTCATAATTGGAAAATGCAGGGAAGGTATCTTCCGAAGAAAGACATGCTGAGGATTTTTACGTTCAAAAAAATCCATCATCCTCCGCCGGGTATGAACCAGAGAACTAGAGGGTCGCATGGATTTGATCGACAGCACACTATATTCAACACAATTATTCAGTTACAGTAGAATGTTTCAATCTGTGTAATTCGATTATACTAATTGAGTCAATGTATGGGTAATGTCTCATTTATTGTAAATTATGAAACTGGGTTAAAACATTCTGCCATACGCTGTCTTTTTATATAAGGTTCAACATTTTTTACTTTCTCTACTACGTATAGTAAGTAGGGGAAGTATTGTATTCCACCCAAAAATTCGATACCGAGATTTCACCGGAAATACATGTTTTGAGACTCCCTGAATCCAAAAAAAGCATTTTTGGAAACATGTCCGTGTGTGTGTGTCTGTGAACAGCATAACTCAGAAACGAACAGTCGGATAAACACCAAACTTGGTATTTAGGTTCAGTATCTTCCAGAGATACGACACAAAGGTTTTCAAGAAAATCCCCCCTCCCCAGAGTACCCTTTACATGGAACATTTTTCGAAAATTTTAATTTTCTCAAAAATGGCTCTTATGATTTTGATTAAAATATCATATGTTTAAGGTATTTTCATGACAAATGAAACGTATATCTCGAATTTTCTGGGAATGTCTCCAAAAGTGTTCTTCATTCTGAGCGACTTTTGCATAACTGGTAAACCATAAGAGATAGACAAAATTCTACTGCACCAAAAATCTAGCTCGCGTTAAAATACACAATTTATGTCATATACATTTTTGTTGTTGAGTGAATCATTTTCGAGATATTGCATGTTATTCCCTTAAATCTTTTAATACGTATTTTCTCAAATGGGAATTCGTTAAGCATTTTTTGTCTTGTATATGCAAAGAGTATTAATCTCTGGCAAAGAGAATGGTGCTGCACCTAGCAACCAGCTATTAAGAGATATGTATATGCTTAAAGGCTACTGTATTTCTATATTGCCCTTGTAAATATATATTCCCCTTACATCTACAAGAAAATTAGGAATAAGATAGAGTCTGCAAATGTTTATCTCGATCAACATGAAGTAGATGGAGAATAAGCGTTTGTAAAAATAGTTTGTACAAGAGTAGAGAAAGTCATATGAGTGTAACACATCAGATTTTTATAATTTCTAATGTCTTATTGTGAGAATTCCCAAAATATTGTTGTGTACGTGGAAAGTGCAGTAAAACATCTCAGTGAAGAAACTATCACACCCATACTTTTAAGGTCTTACAATTTATATTTCGGGAATTGTAGTACATTTAGAGATCATTAAATATTGGGCGCTAAACTCCTGTTTGTGAAATTGTCAAAAAAAACTGTATAACAAGTTAGTTAAAAAGCACGCATTCATGCATGCTATTTGCCATTCCGATGCTGTGGAAAATTAAACTGAGTTTTATTTATGGACGCCTTTAACTAATACGGTTCTTAGCATCCCATTCTATATATTGGGCGTGAAGGACCGGAACGTTTGCTCAGAGACCTCTTTATCAGGCTTGAGATTCTTTTACGTGCCGTAAATCTACATAAGGGACCATCGGCTTTACTTCCCTTCCAAACGAAGCCACGCTAAGGATTTCTACATCCGAAAAAGTCGATCACCCTCCGCCGGATTTGAAACCGCGACCTCGGGAGCTAAAGGCTGGCACGGTACCCCTAGGCCACGACCCGATGCTGTGGAGGGAACCTTTGGACCACACTAGTGATTGTTATTTGATTGAGGTTTCATCTCAAAAAGTAAGTACGCAATTGAGTAGCACAATTTGTGATCAGCCACCCGACTCATTAAACAGTGCTGCTTTACCAATTCTAAAACCACCATAAAAATTGAGTTACTAGGAAGTAACTGGATCTGGTTCCTCTTCTGATTATACACCATGCCTCTCCAATCCTGATTTCACTGTATTTCGAGCACCTCGTTTGATACCGTTATCTGAATTAAGTGATCTTTTGCGAGATTTGAAATTAACTAAAACAAAACTTAGATCCTGCCATGAATGGAACCTCTTATAGCCTGGCACAAAAATAAGATCTTGCAGAAAACCGGAATATCATCTGAGGTCTTTTTTTTACGGAAAATTAACAATTAATTTACTGTAATTAAATTAATGGGCTAATGAGTGCATTGGGAAGAGATTATAATCCTCAAGAACAGCGTCCCTTCATAGACTCTGGAATTGAGCTTAAAGGTTAAATTCCCGTTATGCTTTTATATAACGGGAATTTATATCAATCTGTCCCAATAGACTATTTTGCTATTATGAAGCAAACATATGACAGTATGGTACACTAATTAAGTGTATGAACTTTACAGAACAGGGTTTGCAGATTTGTAATGATATAGAAGTTATAGGTATGCTAAGATGAATGCAGCCAGGATTCACGAAATGTTGCTGCTTCCTCTGAGTGAAATTTTAGGGAGTGTGCATCAAAAGAAAATGTATTAGGTACTAGGACAAAAACTTCTGAAATACGAACCACTTGTTGATGAAGCTAAAATAATTTTAGGGCCATTGCATATAAAACTGGGGCTGAGGAAGAAATTTGTCAAGACAATAGACGAATCAGGATGAGTATCCCAATATTTAAAGGAGAAATTTCACGTTTGAGTGAGGCTAAACTAAAGGAAGGTATGGTTGTAGGGTCTCAAATGCCGGATCTGCTTGATGATGCTCTATTCAAGAAGACTCTCACTTCACTTGAAAGTCATCCTCCGTGGTGTGGTGGTTACCATGCTAGCCTCTAGTTCCTGAGGTCGCGGGTTGAAACCCTGCGGAGGGCGATGGATTTTTTTCGGGCGATAAAGAGGTCTCTGAGCGAATTTACTGGTCTTTCACGTCCAATATAGAGTGGGACGCTAAGGACCACAACAGTTAAAGAGCGTCCATAAATAAAACTCAGTTTAAACATCACTTGAAAAAAAATCAGCTTGGTATGCATTTAAATCGATATGTATGAATTTTCTGGAGATCTACAGAACAGAAAATTACAAAAATCTGGTGGAAGATTAGTTGAGAAGTTACAAAGAATTGGGATGAAACATGTCCTTTAAGATTCACTTTCTTCATTCCAACTTGAATTTCTTTCCATAGAATTTGGGTGATATTAGCGACAAGCATGGGAAAATGCTTCACTAGGACATATTAGAAATGAAAAGGTGATAGAAAGGGAAGCCAATTAACTAACATGCTTGCTGCATACCGCTGTCAAATATGCGTAGATTTTTTAGAGTTGTCTTATCGTCGTAAATCATACAGTAAGGAGTATTAAAAAACGAGAAACTTTTTATAATATTCTGGGCCTGTGTTGTGACGTAAATTGCAAATTTATCATTATTATAAATATTATATATTGTATATCGCCAAATGGAAAGGCCTTAAAAGTGATAACTTACAGACCTTATATTGGGAACCAAGAGGCAACGTGATGCAGATCAATTAATCCCCAGTGCCATTGGTGAACAACAACAAATATTTTGGGGTATTTTTACTATAAAATTAGTGTAATACTTATTTATGATTTGGCTTAGCTGTATGGATTGATTCTTGTAACATTATTGCAGAAATATTGTCCTAAAACTGTACAAATAAACTACAATACTAAATGTTGCGGAAAATTCAACACGTTCACTCAAAAACCATAAAGTAATAGACGTTTTACTTCAGATTCGAAATTAGCGCACGCTAATTCACTAAAATAATATAATATTTGCATTTCTGAGAGAAAAAATCTGATGTGTTACACTCACATGACTTTCTCTACTCTTGTACAATCTATTTTTACAAACGCTTATTCTCCATATGCTTCATGTTAATCGAGATATCGAGATGTCGATCTTATTGGTAATTTTCTTGTAGATGCAAGGGGAATATGGTAGCTTTTAAGCGATAGTCAAATATTTTATCGCTGGTTGCTATGTGGAGCATTCCATTCTCTTTGCATGTCTAGGACACAAAAAAATGAATAACGAATTTGAGAAAAAGTATAAGTATTGGAAAATTTAAGGAAATAACAAGCAATATCTCGAAAACGGTTCACTCAACAAAAGAAATGTATATGATATAAGTTGTGTATTTTAACGCGATCTACATTTTTTGTGTAGTAAAATTTTGTCTATCTCTTATGGTTTACCAGTTATGCAAAAGTCGTTCACAATGAAGAATACTTTTGGAGACATTCCCAGAAATTTCGAGATATACATTTCATTCCTCATGACATTATCTTAAACATATGATATTTTCATCAAAATCGTTAGAGCCATTTTTGAGAAAATTAAAATTTTCGAAAAATCTTCCATGTAAAGGGTAGTCTGGGGTGGGGGAATTTTCTTGAAAACCTTCGTGTCGCATCTCTGGAAGATACTGAACCTAAATACCAAGTTTGGTGCTTATCCGACTGTTCGTTTTTGAGTTATGCTGTTCACAGACACACACACAGACACACACACACACAGACACACACACAGACACACACACGGACATGTTTCCAAAAATGCTTTTTTTGGATTCAGGAGGTCTCAAAACATGTATTTCCGGTGAAATCTCGGTATCGAATTTTTGGGTGGAATGCAATACTTCCCCTACTTACTATACGTAGTAGAGAAAGTAAAAAGTTAAAATTTGTTGCACAGTGTACCTAGAATGTCAAAAATTCATCAGAATTCCACGCTCTTTTCTTTATTCAAGGAATACACAGGGCCAGGAAATTAGTTATAAATAAATATTACCACACAGTCATTCATACTCAGTATAGCACGAGCTTTGAAAATGTTTCATGTAACACTTCGCACCATGCCTATCAACTTTATGTGCAGACACACTATGAATTGGCTTAGATCAACACCCTATCCGTATGTATCACGTCTCTTTTATCGTTCTCAATCTACCGCGAAAAAACATTTATGTAACACGCAGCAAATTATGTCATTTTGTGGATTCATTGGAAATCTCCAGTGGTTTAACTATTTTAAAATATAAACTTAATGTTGATGCTTTAATTCATACTAGCGAACTTGTAAAACCAGACACACAACGAATATAATCGCTACGTCGGATTGTTTACGCATATGAACGGAAATGATTTGGAGAATCGACTCCGAAGAACCGGCTTTAAAGTTTGAAAACTAATTTGAGAGGAAAAAATATTCCGTTATCCAAAGGAAGGAATGCTTGCAGGTTTACCAGATTTCACAACGAATAGTCTCTACAAGGGGTCTTTCTACTACAAATAATCCAGGGCTTTAGCTTCACCGTAGACTCAAGTTAGTTTGTGGGAGTTCACATCGTTCAGACAGTTCTAGTTGTCATGGCAACCAGACTTAAAGAGTGCAGCTGAACATACCAGAGCCGAGAGTAGCTGCACCAACCTGATCATGAACATTGCGCATTTCCCATTTCGCTCGCCTTCAACTCATTATTTTCCTTATTCCCTATTCTTGCCGCAGTACACTTCAGAATGGACTATTTTTGCTCTTAAAAGAGTGATTTGTAAAATTATATTCTCTGTTAGAGTAGTGACATATTTAAATATGAAATACTTAAATTAGAGTAAAAGTATATTCAAATACAACTATTTAGAAAACAGGTGAAACAATGCTTCACTACCGTCATCAGAAGAACCGCCCTGTATCCAAAACAAAATTAACTACGTATTTATGTTCTACTGCGAGTACATAACATTTGTTTAGCTACAATACAGTCTTTGAAAAACGCTTTCTGCAGTTATCGTATACAGTCCATTGATTTATATCTGTAATAAATTGATAACACTAGGCCATGAGAAAGGACAGATTACTTTCAGCTGCATGGACCAGATTGTTATATTTTGAACCCTGCTTTAAAGAAAAAGTATGTGAAAATGTAGCATTTTAGAGCCATGTTTTCTGTTTTCCAGTGTTTTGATGAGCTTCTAGATTCCACCCATATAAATCATTAGACACCATATAACAATAATAATAATAATAATAACAATATAATACACAACGTTGTGGGTTAAGCGGATGTAGCAGGTGTGCTGTGCTCCCGAAAAAAAACGAAAAAAGTGCAAGTAATCAATGTAAATATTGAAAACAGCGGGCTTTAAATGGAATTAGATGTGACGCATGTTTAAAATGGATTCATGAAAAGTTCGAACTGGGTGGACCTAAAAGAAATAAAAGACGACGATACTTGGAATTGTACCATGTGCCCAACTGAAGAAAGGCATGGTCGACCAGAAAAGGAGCTTACTTTAAAGGACAAAATCATGCTACAACTTCTATGAAGTGACATAGAAATCCTGAAGATGCAAAGTGGAATCCAAAGTGAAAAGACAGCGCTGGTAGAAGAATAACAGCATATACGAATCTCCGTGGCCTATGATTATGCGGAAAGCAGAAACAGGAGAAAGTCTTGGCCGGCGGTCACAATCAAGATTTCTGAAAGAATAACTTAAGACAAATACGAAGTCCTCAGTCAACTAAAGATGACAGCCAACGAGAAGTAGAGCAATCTGTTCCTACAAGAGTCAAGAAGGAAACAACAGGAAATTCCAGGTACAAATGAACAAATCCCAACTTAAAAGAAGAAAACCGTGCAAGTAAGTTCCAAAAGCGTGGAATAAGAAAATTAAAACGTGCTAGTGTTAAGTGACTTAATATTGAAACATGGAGTGTCGAGGGGGTGAAACTAAATTCAAGTGGCATAAAGGCGCAGCACGTGTGTAATAAGTTATGTCATACAAGCTTATTAGGAACCCTTGAAAACTCTAAGTTGGTTGTGTTGCATGCTGGAACAAATAACTTAAAGAAGTCAAACCAGACGAAGAAGTGCTAAGTGATGTGTACAATCTTATTCGTACATATGACATTTCCAAATGCCATCATAAGTGCTGCGAGATGTGAGTTTTCGCAAGTTGTTACTTATAGAAGTTATAGTAGTAGGTCCTTAGATCGCGAATGACCTCTGGAGATCCGTTGGGATATGCACAGCGTTTAGGTTGCCAGCCTGACGTTGGTCCTTATTATGTTCTGCATTGCCTGTTGCACAGCATCTCTCTTTTCAGATTGTAGTCCTCCGTGGTCTAGGGGTATCATGCTAGTTTCTAGTTCCCGAAGTCGTGGGTACAAGTCTGACGGAGGACGATGGATTTTTTCGGGCGTAAACATTGGTAGCATGGGTTCCTTCGGAAAGGAAGCAAAGCCGGTGGTCCCGTGTCATAGATTTACATCGCGTAAAAGAACTCAAGCCTGATAAGGGGGCCCGTGAGCACAATTTCATATCTTTCACGCCCAATACAGAAAGGAACGCTCAGAACCATAGTAGTTAAAGAGCGTGCATAAATAAAAAACTCAAACCCTCTCTTCAGATCGGAATTCTGCAAGCTTAATAATTTGGGGCTAAAATAAATGAGTCGAATGATATTAAAAGCCTTCACTTGCATCATGATGGTAAAATCTGGACGATCGTTTCGAGACTTCAAGGTCTCATCTTCTGCAGGAATTGGAAACGACTGACTCTCGTTCCGCGATACAAAATGTATGTAACCCATGTGGACGATTGGAAGGACCTCAGGTGGTAGTTTTTATAACTGCTGAAGGTGATCCAGATGGCTGCTGTACCGACATCTCTCTTAGTGCAGTGGAACTAGAAGTAGGATGAACTCCATCTTGATCGGATTTCTTCTGAAGGTGAACCAGAAGGCGGGTGACGTCATCCAACGGCGGAATTTCAAAATCTATAACACGTGAATTATTTTTAACGATAAATATTTTTTCCCAAGCAACCAGCATAGAAGCATTATGTGTGGGTTTTAATAGTTCAATATCTTGACCAATTTCATGTTGTGTATTCCAAAAATTGTGGGACACAGCTGATTTGTCAGTTTGTTTTAATTTAATATTTCTTTGATGTTCTTTAAGGCGGATTAGAAGGTTACGCTTTGTTCTTCTGATTTGGAACTTGTCACAGTGATTGTTCCTTTTTCTTTCCAAGACACTTGTAACATTTTCCTCCAGGTCCACAATTGAAAGGAGTCTAATTCTTTTTTAATCTTCCTTGCAAAAGGGTTCAACTTTTACTACCATACAATAGGACTGGGAATACATGGTCTTTTAGTATTCCTGGATATGCCAGAGTCCTTAATGACTGTTGATAATTTGTTCATAGCCACTTTGCCTATATCCTATTCTTCTTTTTATTCCATGCTTGAGAAAGCCATATTTGTTAATCAAGGGACCAAGGAAATTAGTTTCATTAGCTGAATGAAGAATTTTAATTGCGACTCACTTTGATTGTGCCATATTTTCCAATGCAATGACTTTAGTTTTTGACAGACTTAGGCAGAGTCCGCGTTTTGCACTAAGGTTACGATTGCACACGATTATGAAGATCGTATCCTTTAATTCTTCAGCAGTTTCATCCAAGAAGTTGGTATCAGCGCATCTAGGTATGTTGGTTTTGCGTCCATCAATTCTGATGCCAATTGCAAATTGATCAATATTTTCTTGCGATATAATATTCTCACTGTAGACATTAAAATGTGATGGAGAAATTAATACACCCCTCCCTGACTTCTTTGCAAATTTTGATCCATTCTATTTCTCCTTGATCGATCCTCATTTTCGCAGTTTGATTCATGTATAATTTCTTGACCAGCGAGATCAAACATTCAGGTATACCAATATGTCGCATTGCTTCTATCCTCCTGTGATGGTCCACACAGTCAAAGGCTTTAGTGTAGTCAATAAACCATATAAATAATATTATCTGGAACTTTTAGGCTGTTTCTATAATCCATCTTAAGTTCGATGTGTGGTCCTGTGTACCTCTGTACTTCATGAATGCTGCCCGTTCTATCGAAATTGGTTGCTCAATAAGAGTAAATTACAGTACTATGTAAGTTACAATGAGGTAAGTTATCGGGGAAGAATATATTTTTTTAAGAAACTTCTGTTGCCAATAGAGGCCGTCCTTTCTCTCTGAAGGAAATGTACGTATACACTCTAGCTGCTAAAACTCACTTATAGCAATTGCTTACTAGATATTACAAGCTGGCGTATTCTCGTTCCTGATCGGGTCCCTGGACGTATTTGCACTTACTGCCTAAAGGATCCTAAAGTCGGAAAGGCTGCTATTGCTATGTATCACGGTATTGTCAGAGTGATTAATTAACTGACCCCGGTAGCCGTATCGTTGGCACGTTTGGCTTTGACGTTCCATCGTGAAAGGATCGCGGACTCTAATCCCGCTTTGGGCATGAATATTGGTGTTTGTGCACTGTTTCAGATATTCGTCTAACAGTTGTGTGGCCATATAGGCTCCAACAGTGCTCAGGCCAACCAGTGTGTGCGAATGTTTAAAAGAAAAAATAAAATTGTGATTAATTAGGAATTGTAGTTATGTTGTGAAGGTTAAAAAGAAATCGGGAGTATATTTGTGTTTTTTCAGGGTTTCTGTGATATACGGGCTAGACAATTTAAGTTGAGACTTTGCAATATTTCCAAAATAAGCGTTGTAGAAAGAAATGTCTTTAATAAAAATTGCTTGGTATTATGTGGGGAAAGTAAATGCCATTAGTCGCGTTTTGTTTGGAGAACGTTATGATGGTCAATTTAAAATTGGCCCTTAAATGACCATCACAACGTCCTCCAAATAAAACACGACTAATGGCATTTTCCCCCCATAATACCAAGCAACTTTTATTCAAGACATTTCTTTCTACAACGCTTAGTTTTGGAGATATTGTATGATCTCAATTTAAATGTTCCTCCCTGTATAATGGATCCAACATTGATATATTTGAAGGTTTAAAGCAGCTTGTAAACATTCCTAATGAAGTTATGCAGAAACATGAAGTTTATGAAGAAATGAGTTGATGTCGTTTTTATTTTAGCCTCATTAACCGTATTCGAATATTCTGTAGTTAGTAATTTGCAAGGTTCATATACGTAACATTTAGATGTTAAAGCTTGCAAACTGTGCTTAAAACTCGTAATGTTAGCACCATATACAGCAATAAGATATGTATGAAATGAAAATCGTATTATATATTCACTAAAGAATTAACATGGTGTACTATCTAGTAAGCAATGTTATTTTCCCCACACTCAGACCAGGCCATTAATCGTAAATTTGGCGTGATGGAGGAGAATTTCGCAAAGGATGTTTTGGACGAGATAAAAAATGCAAATGCATTTCTCATTTCAGTGTTTTGTTATCTTTTGTTTCCGCATCTTGAAAAGATTGAATTATTTTTTTGTGATGGGAAACCTTCGTATATTATTGGCATAACTTTAGGAATCGGGATATTTGTAGATGTGCTGATGCTGTAATAAGTTTGTTTGAAATGTCTATTACAGACCACAGACTTTGGTGGTGTCCAAAGTGAGCCCATCTTGTCACTTTGGCGAGCAGTTACTATTCACAATCCCTTTTTACTTTATCTACTACGTATAGTAAGTAGGGGAAGTATTGCATTCCACCCAAAAATTCGATACCGAGATTTCACCGGAAATATATGTTTTGAGACCTCCTGAATCCAAAAAAAGCATTTTTGGAAACATGTCCGTGTGTGTGTCTGTGTGTGTGTGTGTCTGTGAACAGCATAACTCAAAAACGAACAGTCGGATAAACACCAAACTTGGTATTTAGGTTCAGTATCTTCCAGAGATGCGACACGAAGGTTTTCAAGAAAATCCCCCCACCCCAGACTACCCTTTACATGGAACATTTTTCGAAAATTTTAATTTTCTCAAAAATGGCTCTAACGATTTTGATTAAAATATCATATGTTTAAGATAATATCATGAGAAATGAAATGTATATCTCGAATTTTCTGGGAATGTCTCCAAAAGTATTCTTCATTGTGAACGACTTTTGCATAACTGGTAAACCATAAGAGATAGACAAAATTTTACTACACAAAAAATGTAGATCTCGTTAAAATACACAACTTATGTCATATACATTACTTTTGTTGAGTGAACCGTTTTCGAGATATTGCTTGTTATTCGCTTAAATTTTCCAATACTTATAATTTTTCTCAAATTCGTTATTCATTTTTTTATGGAATGGAATGCGCCGCATAGCAACCAGCGTTAAAATATTTGACCATCGCTTAAAAGCTACCATATTCCCCTTGCATCTACAAGAAAATTAGCAATAAGATTGACATCTCGATATCTCGATTAACATAAAGCATATGGAGAATAGGCGTTTGTAAAAATAGATTGTACAAGAGTAGAGAAAGTCATGTGAGTGTAACACATCAGATTTTTTAGTTCATTGTCTTTTGAGAATGCTTGGAATGACAGCCACTTCTTTCTCATGCCTCGACTTACCGTTAGGTGCACAGCAGTACACTATTTTTATTCAATAATCGACTAAATGTAAATATTACACTATTCAGTTTAGAAAGCATAGCACACAGACAGGCACGCTAAGAACCATCACTTAATTGAAAGGCGTTGCATATAATGAAATGTATGCTTGTTGGAAAAATTAGAACAATGCATACATCTCCCACTTCCTACTGATTCAGTGATTTGCGATATACTTGGATGGATATAGCAGGAGGAAGGAAGCTTTATTTGAGAAGTGAATCACCATATGTATATTTACGTCGTATTTCGTAACTGGACGTGTCACCCATTTATTAATAAATAATTCGAATCTACAGCCAATAAGGTGCACACAAATGGTGTATAGCACTATGAACATTAAATATATAAACAATATTTCAAATAAGTTTCTAAGATTTGATTATTATAAGTTTCTTCAGAAGTTTTGGGGGTAGTTGAGTGCCTCTTGCGGCAAAAACTGGCGTTGCGTTGGAAGCTATTTTATTGTGGATTCTCACGCCGATGCGCTAGCTTATAACACCTAGTGAGCAATGCTTGTAGACCTCATTGCGATTTTAACTAGGAAAGAAATTTGTTTATTCACCCAAGATTGGAGAGAAATTCCCATTTGTATGTTTGCTTACTTTGTTGATGTCAAATTGCAGCGTATTAATCTGTGGTTGCAGCACTGTTGCCCTGCCTTCTGCCAGTCATTGTAAAAAGGCTTAGGTGTTTAAAAAGCGAAATTAATATTAAAAAAAATTATAGAAGCTATATTTTGATAATGGGAAGTGTACGTGTTATTAATGATGATAGCCACTTTCAAGGGGAAATGTCATCCTCGGGAACCAAATTAGTTGTCGTGGATTATACTGCGAGTTGGTAAGTTTAATGTGAATTTTTAAGACTAGACCTAAAATGCGATGTAAAGCAAGATTGGTGTGGAATCTTTGTACAAAAGAAATTCACGTTTATGTCTAAAGGTGCGGACCATGTCAGAGGATTGCTCCAGTGTTTGAGCAGATGGCCAGAAAGTATACGCGTGCAATATTTCTTAAAGTTGATGTGGACAAATGCCAGGAAACAGCAGCAAGTCAAGGAGTTTCGGCAATGCCTACATTCATTTTTTATAGAAATAAGGTAAGATTGTACAATTACTTGTACATGTTTTTGCTGTGTTTTTCCCAGTTCATGCCATCTCTGGTGTACCATTTGCTATTTTTCGAATTTTTTCTTCTCTGCCTCTTGATACCTATCTCATTTCCGACATTATGCTCTAGTTGTGTCCCGCACAGCGATCCCACAGCGATGACGATGTCGTATATTTTCAACAGATGTCGCTCTATGCAAAACACTAGCTCAACAGATGTCACTCTGTCATACGCTTGACTAACACAATACTGCCAACATATGAATAATTGATGCCACCAAAGCTCCGCAACTACGACCACACGGCGTAGCCGAGGGATATTATATAACCTTAGGTTTATGAATTCACGGATAATTAGGTTTAGGTTAGGTTTTTTTTATTTATATAACCTTACGTTTCTGAAGTTTAGGTTACTTTTGTTTTAATATAAGCTTGGGCTTCTGATTTAGTTTTATACATATAACCTTATTTAAATTTGTTACCAGTGGTTATATCAAAGCACGCTCGCGTGCGTTCCTAAGCTTACGTTTCTGGTCACGGGAGGTTAGGTTAGATTTAGTGGTTTTTATATAAGCTTGTTTTAATTAGTTACCAGTGGTTACATCAAAGCACGCGAGCCCTAAGCTTACGTTTCTGGTTCACGGGAGGTTAGGTTTAGTTTAGTTTATTTATTTATTTATTTTTTTATATATATATAAGCTTGTTTTAATTAGTTACCCGTGGTTACATCAAAGCACGCAAGCGAAGCAAGGTTCCTAAGCCAACGTTTCTGGTTCATGGGAGGTTAGGTTAGGTTTAGTTTAGTTTTTGTTTTTTATATAAGCTTGTTTTAATTAGTTACCAGTGTTTACATCAAAGCACGCGAGCGAAGCAAGCATGCATTCCTAAGCTTACGTTTCTGGTTCACGGGAGGTTAGGTTAGATTTAGTGGTTTTTATATAAGCTTGTTTTAATTAGTTACCAGTGGTTACATCAAAGCACGTGAGCCCTAAGCTTACGTTTCTGGTTCACGGGAGGTTAGGTTTAGTTTAGTTTTTTTTTTTATATATATATAAGCTTGTTTTAATTAGTTACCAGTGGTTACATCAAAGCACGCAAACAAAGCAAGCGTGCGTTTCTAAGCCTATGTTTCTGGTTCACGGGAGGTTAGGTTTAGTTTTTTTTTTTTATATATAAGCTTGTTTTAATTAGTTACCAGTGGTTACATCAAAGCACGCAAGCGAAGCAAGCGTGCATTCCTAAGCCTACGTTTCTGGTTCACGGGAGATTAGGTTAGGTTTAGTTTTTTTTATATATATATATATATATAAGCTTGTTTTAATAGTTACCAGTGGTTACATCAAAGCACGCGAGCGAAGCAAGCGTGCATTCCTAAGCTAACGTTTCTGGTTCACAGAGGTTAGGTTAGGTATAGTTGTTTTATATAAGCTTGTTTTAATTAGTTACCAGTGGTTACATTAAAGCACGCGAGCGAAGCGAGCATGCGTTCCTATGCTTATGTTTCTGAATTCAGGGAAGGTTAGCCTTAGGTAAGGGTTTTCTTATGTAAGCTTGCAGTAACTATCTACCACTGTTACGGTAAAGTAACTTCTTTATTACACTGTTATTACAATGGAAATAACCTCTTAATAAAATATACTTTGACAAAAACTATTACAAACTTAAAAACTTTGGTGTATATTCTTTTGCTGCTTTCAATTAGTGCATGGTGCAGCCAGTCTTTAAATGCGTTACATTTTCTCAGTGGGAATAACACACGAAGAAAAACAAGAAGAAAAAACACTACAAACAACAGCGCATCGCATTTCTGGTGGATTTTCATTTATGTTGGCAGTTCCCACTATACATCTTCAGCGAAAAAATGGCTACGTTTGTTATGTTTCGTACGCGATTCGCCTATATAAGTGAAACACCGTCGAGGGGCGGGTAGCTGGGCACAAGCTATTGAACAGATCACATCTACTTTTAAACTCACTCACAAGGTAAATTATTCGCTTTTCTTTGGCTAATTGAAGCTACTTCGATGGGACACAACTAGAGTATAATTGCCCTCATTTCTTCCATTGTTTTCTGCCTTAGTAATCATACATTATTTAGGGATTTTTGCATGCGGGTAACCCTTATTTGGGCACAAATGCTGTCTGTCGCGACTTAGACCTTAATGGGACTAGCTCAGATATAGGGAATTTTAGATGAGGAAATTAAATAAAGAAAACTTATCTTACTCCTTCTTCCTTTTTTATAATGTCTCCTTTTATTTATTTCACATATCTTATGAACTATCCGAAACCACTAATCATGATTTAACAAATTACCTTCTTGGCGGAACCCAATCCAGGAACCTTCAGTTCTACAAGCCTCTACACTATCAGCACTTCTTGAAGATTGCAAATATTTAGAACAAGACAACCAATCAACCTACATCACCTCTTGCGGTAACTGAGGATACCAACAAACTTCCTTATCCAGCCCCTCTGGTTAGTTTGTGCTTCTGCCAGTCTAAACCTAAGGCTAACTTCAGGTTAAATCTAGAAAATAAAGAACCTCTTGGATATATTGTGGGCTGTTATGGCATGGTGGCCTAAGCTCAACTTCTACTCATTCTAAGGCATCAATACTATTAATCCTAGCTAGAGATGTTGGAAGGTTGGTCGATTCACTGTGAATAAATACCAAGTCATTTAAACATTATGTATAATGTGATGCATAGATAACAGCTACCATGTGTTCAACAAAAATTTTCTTATATAGGGTAGTTAAATTATATTCGAACCCACTCACGGCCTCTCTCTACTGCGCGAGACAGCCAGCAGTCACTAGGGAAATTACACCGGCAGAGGCAGACTAAAGTCCATACCTTATAATAGATGCTGGAAATGTAGACCTTCTGCTCTCAAACAGGCAGCACATGTCGTTTAAATATTCTCGCTCACTCTCCGAAGCTCAACAGCAGGAATTCTTGTGATGAAACGCCTCATTATGATTAGAAAATTGGAGTGTGGTATGCGATAAGTGCTAGAAGAATAATGGGGCCCATATTCTTTGATGAAACAATAAATGCAGAGCAATATCAGAGGTTAATTCTGAGGCCATTTTGCAATCGCTTGACAGAAGAAGAGAAATCATATGGTTGGTTCCAGCAAAATTCTGCAACAGAACATACAGCTGCCGAATCATTACATGCAATAACAGAGGTGTTTGATGACAGAATAATTAGTGTTGATTTGTGCCCCCCCCCCCCCCCCCCCCCCGTTCTCCTGACCTAACGAGTTGTGATTTTTATTTATGGGGTTCTTTAAAAGACAAAGTGTATTGTTCCAATCCTTGCACACTACAGGAACTTAGAGAAAACATTGTGCAAGAAATCACAAGAATTCCTGCTGCTGAGCTTCGGAGAGTGAGCGACAATATTTACACGAGATATGCTGCCTGTTTGAGAGCAGAAGGTCAACATTTCCAGCATCTATTATAAGGTAAGGATTTTAGTCCACCTCTGCCGGCGTAATTTCCCCGGCAACTGCCGGCTGTCTCACACAATAGAGAGAGGCTGTGAGTGGGTTCGAATATAATTTAACTACCCTATATTTGTAAATGTAAATGTAGTACAATTGAACAGGTGCTTACTGGCATCAAGTTAATACCACTCAGACATTTAGCACACATTTTGATGTACGAGTCTTCCATTCTTGCTTGTCTGAATGATACTGACCTGCAAAAGGTATATGGTTACTTTCTTGAAAGATAGCACTTGGAAATAGTAATTATTCAGAATGGTTACACAACTAACTAAAATTATTTTTAATATTTTATTTTTACTCTTATTTAGAAAGACTGATTTTTGGTTGGGAGGGAACTACATTTTTTGGGGATAAACTTCTGTATACGTAAACTGTGATCTGAGATGCATAGCACTTATGGAAATTGATTCATAATAGGGTGCAATATGTCAGTATGGATCATTCGAGTTTTAGATGTACAAATCCTGCAGCTATGCCCTGTCGTTGCTTCACAATTGCGGCCAAAGGCTGCAACTGCTCCACTCTTCTACTTCCAAAAAACATCCCTTGGCTACGCTTTGCGGCATAGGCCCTCAACGTTAGGCTATGCCTTGCAGCTTAGGCCCCTCAATAGCTCTCCAAAGATCCATGAAAAAGATCAGATTTCTCCAAAGATCCGACTCACTCAAAAGATCCTTGAAATGTATGCAATAATGGTGAAAATTTTTTTTTATATATTGACTAATTTTGAAGATTTAAAAGCTAGTAACAGTGATGTGTCATAATTTAAAATAAAGATTTTAAATTTGTTTTATATATATATATATATATATATAACCAAAAGTGTTAACTATATATATATATATAACCAAAAGTGTTAACTATATATATATAACCAAAAGTGTTAACGGAACCCAACCTAAAATTTATGAAAACAATTTAAAAGCTGAAAGCATAAAGAGATGGCCACTGCCTTAGAAACTGTACATACATCAATCTTCAGCAGTTATCTACTCTTATACAAATATTCACCCAAATGTCCTATAAAATGGGACATCTTGGGAGTCTTTCTTCATATTTAAGTATAGCAAAATTAACTTGAAAATTATGTATATGAAACCCTCCATATAGAACACTCCTGCATCCACTCTTTAACATAATTCTTGCAACAAAGTATTGCATCATTAACTTACGAACATTTAATCATAATCAATCACAACTCAAGCACACTCAGCAGTAATACATCACAAAAATCACCTTATACCAGAAATCTGGATCTAAGAGTTAATTAAACATTAATGTTCAACTACTATATTATAATGAACACCCATAGACAGATTACACACACAAAAGCTGACATTTAAATACAGTGGTTCATTTGAAAAGTTTCTTGGAATGAGCCACAGATTGCAGCAGCATTTCCAAAGCAGTTTTGTTTTCAAAAGAGTAATGTTTCATGGAAACATTTATGCAATAACATAGGATTGTTCAAGAAGTAGTAGGAATAGCTAAGTATTTGTTACAGTGCAGATGAGTGGCAAATATCTAATATTGTGCTGTTTAAGTAGGTACTCTGCAAGGAATGGTATGAATGCAGCAGAAATTCATACCAATATGACACCCTAAGGGACTTTGCAACATGATTTTCAATCATTTCCAACTTTATCACAAAGTTTAAATGATACCATGAAAGTTTGGAAGATAATGCACGCAGTGGAAGACTGAAGCCAACAATAGAAATCCTCAATAAAGTTCATAACATGGTTCTACAGGATCACCAAATGAAGCTGTTAAAGATTACTGAAGCTGAATATTTTCAATTTTTTGAGAGAAAAGTTGGACATAACAAAAATTACCAATTATGACATGACAGATCAAAAGCGAATTAAGAGTGTAAATCTCTGAGCAAAGTTTGACTCGTCTTCTGAGAGATCCTACTGAGTATGCATCGATTAGTAACAAACAATGGATCATGAGTGCATGCTACACACCTGAAAGAAAACAGTAGTCCAACCAATGGAAGCACCAACATTTTCCACCAATAAAGAAGGCAAATGTGTGAAATTGACCAGAAAGATAATGGCATCAGTTTTCTGGGATGCCAAGGGTGTGCTGCTAATTGGTTGTCTTCTCCTGGAAATTCTATCACTGAGCATATCATGCTAAAACCTTATGAATCAATTGAAGACCAAAGTATGTGCGAAAAGCCTGGATTTGGCAAAGAAGAAAGTCATCTTTCATCAAGAGAATGCTTGCCCTCAACATGTATTGTTTCAATGATGAAAATCAATGAAGTGGATATGATTTGCTCTCACATCCACCTTATTCCCTTGACTTAGCTCCATCACACTCCTAAAATCAGAAAGTTCCAAAGTGGAAGGAAATTTTCATTCAATGAACTTAAACTCTCATTTGAGGCATGTTTTGCAGGCCTGGAGGAATGTGACTATTGTGACAGGGTAAAGGCTATGAAGCATTGTTGGACCAAGTGCATTAATGTCTAAGGAGATTATGTTGAAAGATAAGAACAGTTTAAAAAATCTGTGGCTTCATTTTATGCATAATTCTGGGAACTTTTCAAATGACCCTCATAACTAAGAAGGTAAAAGAAGTTTCATCTGTTCATTATCTAAAAGCTTCTTGACCATTTCAATACTTTTTTTCACACCAAAACATACAAGCTATGCACCATTTCCAGAACTTGGAAGACTGTTGTGGGGAGGTAAACGAACTCAGAAATGCATTTGCCAATATTTTATACCCATTTTTTTGAATATCAGAGTATTTTTCATCTGTTATTAGGAAAATCAAGAGGCTGTATAAGATACAATTCTCAAGAGTAAAGAAGATGCTTTATCATAAAAAAGTTTTAGGTCGTTCAGTAATGTCGTACATTGTAACAGGGGAGGTAGTGAAATGAACTATACATGTTTCACTTTAAGTTCAAAGTAGAAGTAAACAAACCTTAATGTAGCACTCCGCTGAGCATATGGCAGCACCATGTGGACATATGACGGGAACTAAGTACATGCATGTATGTCGTACTCCTGTATTTTGTTTTACATCCTAAATTTCTAACACATAATAGTAAAAACAGACTTGGTACCTGGATAGTTCAGCAGCTGTACCTATCTACTATTCCCTCGTAATTAAAAATACTGGATTAAACTACTCTTAACTTAAGGTTTTAGAAGTCATTCATTTAATGAGGAATATCAGTACATTTACCACTTTTGCTTTAAGCTTTTGAGTCAAGTTAAGAAAATGAAAGATTTTTAATACAATTGTCTTCTCTCCAGTTTCTGTGTTTATTTTTCTCCATAGTGGTGGAGTATTCTCAGCCATGATACTCTTGAAAGTATCATTTTCTCAACACATGCAAGGAGTACACCGACAGCTTATATTACAAATGAACTAGAGCGCCTGCACATACTCATAAATGCTCTGATATAACAGTTCAGTCAGTGAATCTGAACAAACACATTTTGTTTCATAAATTGAGCTGTTACAATAATGGGTGTTTTAAATTTCTCTGTGCAAGAATAACCACAAAGTATTACTGTTTTATGTGGAGGAAGAGATGACATGCTAAGCGGGAAAAGTTGTAGTTTGCCCACCAACCAGTGAGGTGCTCCCTTGTCATCTGGTTTTGTGTACAACTCCTTTGAACTTAAAGTGAAACCACTTTAAATTGTAATTTGAGGTTTAAAAAGCCATCCATGCAATGTCGTTTTTATTGAATTTATAAATTGAGGCAGAGTAGTATGATATGACTTTAAATGTTAAAATCAGGCATATAATGGTAAAATTTCGGTATGGTATTATAAAAATCATTCTTTGCATGAAGTTTGGTTATCATTCAACATTGAGAGGTGATCTAAAAGTTCTGGGTCTTACTCAGAGATGGTGTGAACATTTCCAAATTACTATTATCAATATTTCAGAGGGGATTCAGAAAAGGTAGGAGAACAGTGGACAATATTTTCATTATAAAATTTATTATAGATAAATGCTTAAGTATTAAAAAAGGTAGAGTATATATGGCATTTATTGACTTAGAGAAGGCATTTGATACTATAGATAGAGAGACACTATGGATTAAACTGAGAAGTAAGGGACTAAGCTCAAAATTCATTAGAGCAATACAGAATATATATGAATAATAAGTTTTATATTAGGCTGAATGGTGATGTAATTATGGGAAAAATTGATAGTAATATGGGGTTAAGACAAGGTTGCAAACTTAGCTCTATACTGTTTAACTTATTTATTGACGATATCTAAGAAGAGTTGAATAAGGATAACTTATATTTACCCACAGTAAATAATACAGAAATTCCAGGATTACTATTTGCAGATGATTTAGTGGTAGGTTCTATTTCAGTAGGAGGTCTAACAAAAGTGTTACTTATCATATATTCATTTTGTAAGAAATGGGATTTAAGAATAAATTTTAAAAAATCAAAGATAATGGTATTTAAAAAGAGCTGTAAATTGAAGGAGGAAAAATGGTATGTGGAAGGGGAAGAGTTGCAAATAGTAAACAAGTTTGATTATATGGGAGTGAGAATAAGTAGTAATGGAAGATGGAATGATCACAAGATAAGTGTCTTAGCTAAGGGAAGATTAGCAATGACTGCTATAAGAATATGCTTAAAGAAAATGCCAGATATGCAAATTAAACTGTTGGAAAGGGTTTACACAGCTGTAGTTGAAGCAAAAATGGTCTATGGATCAGAGATTTGGGGAAGTGACAAAAGGATGGGAGGATGATTGATAAAGTAAATAGATGTTCTGTAAATGTATGTTAGGTTTATCTATTTCATCACATAATGGAGCAGCAATGTTGGAGTTGGGAAGAGTAGGTAGCAAGTGCATGATAATAGAATACTTAAATGTTGGCATAGATTGAAATCATCGGATGAGCATAATATCTTGAAGCAGTGTTTAATAATACAAGAAAAATCCAGTGCTGGGATTAACTGGGCTCAAGGAATAAGGAGAATTTTACAGGAAATAGGAATGGGTAACTTAGGGAGGAGAGAGACGGATTAGTTAAAGGTTTCTGGAAAGAAGTGAGGAACAGAGTAGAAGATATAGAGAAACAAGAATTATTTCAAAGTCTGGAAGGAAAGAAAAGTTTGGAACTATGTAGACAATTAAAGGTGGACTGGGGAAGGGAGAAGTATGTGGATGTAGGTAATAGGTTAGTGAGAGAAGGGTGGGGCCTAGTCTAGATTAAGTGCATATAGGCTAAGGGAAGATAGGAAGGGGGCGAATTTGAATAGGTGTCCTCTTTGTGGAGAGGCAGATTATGATTTGCATTAGATGGATGGATGGACGGACGGACGGATATTTTATTTCACTTCGTTAGTTACATAAATTAATTCTCATAAGTTCTATAATACATAATTTTACCTCTACACATTACCCTTTACATATCATTTTCACTAAGTTGCTGCATTACTAAGGGCCCGCCAACATCCAACACCATGGTTGTTGAGTCATTGGGTCCTATTTAATTTATGATTCAACAATCTACATTTTCTTTCTATTCCCTATTTCTAATTTTTTTCAATCATTTATTTCTCACTACACCTAAATCTTTTCCTATTTCAAATAAACTTTCCTTGGATTTAACTCTTAACAACCTTTTACCTATAATTTCATTTGGTAATCTAGACCAATTGTTTCTTTGTAATTTTTTCCTCATATTCATTGTTCCTTCACATTCTAACATTAAATGCCAGTAATTATTAAATTTGCTATTACATAATGGGCATTTGCCTTCATTTTCTCCTTCTCCTATGCCTTTTAACCTCACCACCCCTGACCTAGCCCATGCAAAGCCCTCTCTTGCTATTCTATTACAAACATCAAAATAGTTTTCTCTTTCCCATGTCCTATTAATCCCTGTATATACATGTAATGATCTTTTTGAATTAAAACTACCAATTATTTCCTGTCTTTCCATATCTTCAACCCTCAATCTAACTCTTTTCCAACATCCCTTCTCACGTGATTGTCTATATTTCCAAATATCCCCACACCTTATTTCATTGAGAATTGCTTCTAGGCGCTTATACCAAGTATTCTCTTTATTTAACTTGCGCTGAACCTCCAAACATTGTTTTAAAATATTATTATTCTCCGATTCCTCAATTCTCAACCAATATTTCACTATTCTTTCAATAATTTTCGCTTTACTACCAAATCTCCCTAACTCCATTCTTGCAACCCCATTAGGTGACTCTTGGTAGACCCAGAATTATTTTACAAAAGCTCCTATGCACTTTATTTACCTGTTCCCACCCCTCCTCAATATCCCAAATCTCTGCACCATACAGCATTTTTGCCTCAACTACTGCTCCATATACTCTTTCTATCCATTTTACGTGCATCTCAGGTATTTTATCTAAACATGCTCTAATAACTTTCATTACCACTTTTCCTTTTGTTAAAACCTGTTTCTTTTGTTCTCCCCATCTACCGTTGCTACTTAGTTTTACTCCCAGATAATCAAAATTTCTGACAACCTCAATTTCCTTACCTTTCCAACTCCATTTTTCATCCTTTCTCAACTTATTACCCTTTTTAAATACCATTATTTTTGTTTTGCTTGTATTAACCCTAAGACTCCACTTGTTACAAAAACTCTCTATTGCTCCAATTACTTTGTTTAATCCTACAGTAGTTATTGATCCTGCAACCAAATCATCTGCGAATAGTAACCCTGGTATCTCCTCATTCCCAATTATTGGAGAGTGGCTATTTTCAAACTTAATTATCTCTTAGAATATCGTCAATGAACAAATTAAATAATATAGGACTTAACTTGCAGCCTTGCCTTAAACCTATACAATTTTTAATCTCCTTTATCCTTACATTTTTATCAAATCTTATACAACAATCATTATTTTCATATATTGTTTGTATTGTTCTTATACACTTGTTACTCCTTTTCATACCCAATTTGGTCCATAAGGCTTCCCTATTTATTGTGTCGAAAGTGTTTTCTAAATCAACAAATAAGATATACAATCTCCCCCTTTTGTTTGATAAATATTTATTTACCATTGAAGACATTATAAAAATATTGTCTATTGCACTCTTGTTTTTCTGAAATCCCACCTGAAGATCAGATACTTTTCCCTGTTGCTCCGCCCAACTTTGCACTCTTTCAGCCAAAACCTCTGTATAAACTTTACCTAACACTGAAACAAACTAATCCGCCTATAATTTTCTGGGTTATCCACCTCCCCTTTATTCTTAAATATTGGCACCACTATTGCTGTTTTCCTATTCCTAGGAACCTTCCCCCCTTCAAAGATTGCATTTAATATCCTAACCAGCAATTGTAATCGATTTTCATTTAGACTCCAAGCTTTCCAAAACTCCCCTGGTATGCCATCAATACCGCATGCTTTGTCCCTTTTCAATCTATTAATTTGTTCACTCACTTCCCATACATCTATCGATTTATCCAATTGCTCAACATAATTTGCATTATATAATTGAATGTGAAGAAACTAAGGTGTGCAGAGATCAGTTTTTACCTAAAGAATGGGAGAATGTTAACAAAGAAGTATTAAAAGTTAGGATAATGAAAATACAAAAGGAGAGGGATATAAAAAGAAAAGGAGAATATATGGGGAGAGTAAGAGATAAATGGTTTAGAAAAATAAAGCAATATGAATTTGTTATGACCCACCATGCATAAATAACCACGGTGTTAAAATGCATGATGGACCAAAGAAAGAAAAAATAGCAACTCAAAGTAATGCATTAAAATTGTAAGAATTTTGTAAAGCATTATGGAAATAAATATATATATTATATTATCAGATTGTGCGCTGTAACGTTTCAGATGTGTAAATGTGGTCATTTGTTTGTGACTATCACGTAAACAAGCTAGTGTACTATTTTTGCATGGGATTACAGCCAAGTGGTTCGATGACCAAGCTTTTGGGCCCCTTGTATTTCTAGGCCTTGTTTAGGGTAATGAATCATAATCCTGTAATAATCTTTTTCCTGTTTTGACTTCAATTTTAATTAATTTGCTTTGTAATTATATCTGTAGCTGAAATATTTCCATTGGCTAGTAGTGTTAATAACTGATGACACAGCAAATACTCAGTAGTATTTTGTAGTGTACTTCACTTGAAAATAGTTTAATGCATTAAACCTATTTTTGGGGTGTGTGGTTTAGACAAAGGTGGATAGAATTCAGGGAGCAGACCCCACATCTCTGGAGAGTAAAATTCAGCAATACTATGGAAGTGAAGATTCAGAAGATGGTGATACTGCAGTTCAGGGTCATGTAAGTTGCATTATTTTAAAATATTATTTTCTGTGTAACAAAATCAGCTAGTAGAGACTGGCATAATGTGAAGAAAAGTATAAATCCAAAATATAACCTTGATTTTGCAAAACGTGTAAGTTATAAAATTTACTTAAAATATTAACAAAATGAAATACATGTATCAGGATTAAAATATATTTAAAGCACTTTAATATAAAATGCAATAAATTAACATGCTTTTTGCCATTAACCTTATCTTAATATACCATCAAAAAGAGAATTACATAATTACTTGCATTAAGAAGAAAACAAAATTTTTCATTTCACAACTACATAATTCCAAACAAGTCTGGGAATTTAAATCCAGTGTTATTTGCATTTTAAAATTGGGCTCTTACCTTAAACCATCTTTGTGATTTATAACATGTAAATTTTAAAGAGTATGAAGGTGTTTATTTTCTCTATCACTTATCTATGATAGGTAGAGGAAATATTGCTTTCTACCCAAAAATTCAATATCCAGATTTCAGTGTAAATGTGTTTTGAGTATTCATGAAACCAAAAAGCATTTTCAGAAAAAGGAGGGTAGAGGGAGAGAAAGATATTTGCATAATCAATGGAAGTATATATTAATTTTTTTTATGAATAGCCTTGAAATTGGCTATTCTGAATGAATTTTGTATAGATAATTCCTAAACTAAAGAGATAGTAAAAAATTTACGACACAGAATAAAAAGTAGATCTCATTGAAATATACATTCGTATGTTAAAATAACTTTTTCTGTAGCATTAAATGATTTTGAAATATTCATTGTTACAGCTTTAAGTTTTCAACTGTCATGTGGCAACTATAAAGCATCTCATCAAACTCTCATTTATTTCCTGCATGGGTTCATTACTAACCAAAAAGTGACTTGCCAAGTGTGAGCAGTTGCATCTTTTTGTATTTTATGCATGCCGTCAAGTCCATATTTCTTTGTGGAAGATTGTGTCTATAAAAATTTATTTTGAACAACATAAATAGAAGAGCTACTTATTATAATATATAAGGGAGTATAACTATGCACTTATTATAATATATAACGGAGTATAACTATGCACTTGTAATGGCATGAGAAAGTTGTGTGGTTGTAACATATCATAGACTTTGGATCTTTAGGTCCTAAACAATGTGATTTTAGGTGCTTAAAAAGGACCTAAAAAGTAGGGAAATAGTCTTTAATAGGCACAATAAATAAACAAATTTTATGCATCATGCCATGCAAAACACAGTGATTAATGTTTTATTTCAAAACACACTTGAATATAGTAGGATAGACAAGATAATGTAGTAATTGAACAATTATTATATAAAAAATCTGCATCACTGTCAGTTAATTAAAATATAAAGGATAGAATTATGTCTTGCATGAATTTTAAAAATTAATGCAACATTGTTATTTTTAAATGACAGGTTCTTCAATTTCACCTTTGGCCATAATTTTGTCCACAATAAATAACGAGAATTCCAGATGATGTGGGGTAAGTTAAGGCTGGTTCACAACCAACGAGAACGGTAACCAGAACGAGAACGGGAAAGTTGAAATACATGTATTCAAATGGGAATGTCCACAACCGACGGGAAGCCTTCCCGGGCCCCGGGAACGGGAAGAAGAGTTGCCCAACTTTTAACTTTCTCGTTCTCGTTCCCGGGCACGGCATATTAGATCCGTATTGTGCATATTAGACTCTTCACTCTAGAGGTTATTCTAAGCGGCCGTGACATGAAACAGCCACTAGTGCTCTCTATAGTCATAAGCTGGAAACATGAAACTTGAAGGTATTAGTAGTAAACGTGCTTCCTAACCTCATCCCGACACCCGCAAATCTAATCAACGTTGGTTCCTCTGGTGAAGGGATCATTTGTAGTTTGTTTATATGCAACTCAAAACTGGCTATTACCTAAAACAACAATGGCAAAAGCTACAAAGAACAGCTAAATCCGGTGTAAATGAAAAAAGAATAAGCAATTTTAATGTATGCCATTAAATAAAGGAATGAAAGTTTGGCATAAGTAGAGGGATTGGAAATGTAATGAATATGCATTTAGATAATATTTACTCTATCGAATTTTGACGTTGGCTTGGCTAAATTGGAAGTAGGTGAAAAAATGTCATTGGTGAGTTAAAAACAAATGAAATCCCAATGCGCAAAATCGACTTTCACTTTGTGATCGATATGCATTCCCGTTCTCGTTACCGGGCTGTTGTGAATCAAAATTTCTTGCTTCCCGTTCTCGTTTCCGTTCTGGTTACCGTTACCAGGTGGTTGTGAACCAGCCTTTTGTCTTTTGTCGGTCAGAATTAGCTTAAATGCTGAAAAAGACCTCTCAACGTCTGCGATGGTGACTGGAACATATTTGGAAAGAGAAACCATATGCGGATTAAATCCTGTAGAGAGATCTGCCTCGCATCTGCTTTAAAATATCTGATACTCCTATCAGAACCGTATATCCAGGAGTTTTGGCGAGCACCATTTATAGTTTTTTGGGAACAATTTTCCCAACCTCACCAACAGCTTTGTTTAACTGACTTTCTGCTCCTGTAAATAATGTGATTGATTCAGTGAGACTGAACTTTGATGATTGTAATTGCTCTATAGCAAGGGTGGCAAAAATGACTTCCTTCCGCGAGTCACCAAATATGCAACATGCACTGCATCACTCAGCAGCATGTGAAAAACAAAGGGACGGTTGCAGAGAGGGAACGGCACCTACGAATCAAAATGACTCGCGAGTCCCGTTTTTGCCACCTCTGCTCTATAGTATCCACTAAAAATGTGAAATTAGCGCGAATATATGACAGATCCTGTTTCAAACCTTTCTCTTGTAGGACATTCTGGGCAACCTTAATACACTGCGACTCTTCTTCCGACTCTTTACAACCTCTTCAACATTGTTTATGTTCTCACTAATACTTCACACAACCTGCAGCCACGTACCCCATCTTGTCAAAATAGGCGCTGGTGGCAAGGCAGATTGGGACATCTTTCTTTGAAAGCTGAAATTCTAGAACTTGACTTTAAAAATGCTTTCTTTATGGAGCATATTAAAATTATTGATATTGGGGAACTGGTTTCGAACCACCTCTGCTACTCGAAGTGCGTGAGCCAGACAAGTAACGTGTGTTAAATGCTGAAAAAAACCTTCAAAAGTTTCCCAGCTGCTATCATATATGGTGCTGTATCAGTGTACAGCAACAACATCCTTTACACCATTCGGATACAGTACTTTTAGTCTGGAGCTTAACTACATCCCAAGGAATGTTGGCTGCAGCGAATGCTTTACACATATCAAAATAGAACTGGGATTTTATTTTTGAGGGCATGGGCTGTGTAAGTAAAGTTTGCTTCTGAGAATCTTTCTTTTTAGAATTTGCTTGATGCATTGAAGTTTTCTTGTGTTGTACCAAGTGACTCCTTTTTTCGGCAGAAATCTTGAGTAGAAGAATATATTTATAAATATATTTTAATGTCGGTAAATCATATTTTGTTAAAATAATTAAAATTTTAAATGAATAACCAATATAATTTACATAAAAATTAGTATAACTTAAAAAAAATTGCCTTTTACAAAATTGGTATTGTCGTGATCTGTTGTACTGTTAGACCACAGTATTGGACTTTGCATCAAACAAATTTGAGATTATTTTCAGATAGAAGAAAAAGTCATGTGGTATAATTAATCGTTGTAGTTAACATACGTGGCCTCATGTGAATAATAAAAATGACAGAAAATATAGTAAAAGGTTTACCTCTTTATTGCTGACAGAAGATTATTTTCCCATCTGTTGTATAAGGCTGGAAATCTGAATTCCATGTTCTTATTAATGCACTGTTGGTAGATTTGTTCTTAGGCATTTTGCAGCACTGCAACCACAGACTTTAATATAGTTATATTATGAACACGAACCGACACTTTACCTTATTTTCAAATAACTGTTTCTGATAACTAGATGTGGGCCAATTGTTATTGTATTCCAATTTCGCATGCAGCACCTTAAGATTTCACTTATTGTTGCGCCGAGTCTTTTAAAAATGACACCACACCGCATTTTATCAAACAGAATTCAAGTAAGTATCCAGTCAATGAAAGGTTTGTTGTTGATTAAATAATTATTTATTGAATACAACAGTGTAGTGAATAAATTCATTGGATATTTAAAAAAAGGCATTTATAGGCACCAAAAGGCAGAAATAGACATTTATGTTGAAATAGGTGCCTGTAGGCACTATAAAAGTTGGTTAATGCCTTTTTAGGTCAATTATATGTGTAATTATCTATGTTAGGCTCAATAGGCTGTAAAGGAAACCAATAGGTAAAAACCTAAATGATTTTTTAGTGTGCTTTTATTTTATTGATATTTTAAGGATGTAATGTTAAGACCATATCAAGATCTCTTTTGAACCGTTCGATGAGAATTCTGTATATATGTTGTTGAATGTTCCAATCCAGTTTGTGTCAACCAAAGGTTTTGGAAGTTTTTTTCCTCTCGTTCTTTAACTGCTGTGGTCCTTAGCATCCCATTCTATATTGGGCTTACAAGACTGGTAATTTTGTTCAGAGGCTTCTTTATCAGGCTTGAGGTTTTTATGTGTCATAAATCTACAACATGGTACCACTGCCTTTACTTCCCTTCCAAAGAAAGCCATGCTAAGGATTTTTGCGCCCGGAAAAAATCCATCGCCCTCCGCTGGGTTTGAACCCGCGATCTCGGGAACTAGAGGCTAACATGGTAACCACTACACCATGGAGGTCAACTGGAAGTGCTTATCCTAAAATACTCATTGTTTCTTTTCTTTCTCTCTAGCACCTACTCTTAGTAGCCAGAGAAAGTGTTATATTCCATCCAAAAATTCAATATTGAGATTTCACAAGAAATACATGTCTTGAGGGTCTCTGAATTTCAAATAAGGATATGTTTAGAAAAAGATCTGCATGTGTGTCAATGTATGTCTATAACAGCATAACTAAATAGTGGAAAGTCAGATAAATACCATACTTCATATTTAAGTTCAGCATCTTCCAAGGATGCTACTCGAATATTTTCAAGAAAATCCCTTCCTCCAAACTAGCCTTTACACAGAAAATTTTTTGTTGGCCATTTCCATGCCTTAATAAATATGGAACAGATTGTTGGATAATAAATATTTTTTCTGTTTGCAGTTTCAGGCATGGTAAAACTAAGTATAAATGTTGAACATGATGTCACTATCACAAATATAAAATTTTATTTTATATAAATGTTATAATTTTAGAATAAAAACATGTAATTAAATAATGCACATTAAGTATTTGCTAATAGTTATTGTTGTCACTATCACAAATATAAAATTGTATTTCATATAAATATTATAATTTTAGAATAAAAACACGTAATTAAATAATGCACATAAAATATATGCTAATAGTTATTAGTACATATTTTATGTATTTTTTAGCAGCTAACTATATTTTCCATCACTGTGCTTTGTTTCCCCTTTATTGTTTGTGGCAAACAACGTAAGAGCTCAGTTTGTTGGAAGAAAAATGATGCAACCTTCTGTCATATTCTGTAACCTTACATTAGATTACGTGTTGTCAACAGCGTACTAGTGTCTGTTTTGATTGCACTCTGTTATAAGCATATATACATACATCAGAAAGATGTTTCACATGTCAGAGTATTGCATCATACAGGGCAAGCTCAATGAGATTGTCCTTTTGATTTGTTATTGTTCTTGTTCATTCAGTTGAGAAGTGCTTGGCAATGCCTAACATACATGTTGAGTGATTTGCGTATTGTTATTATTGTCGCCAAATTGCTGAAAGTAAAATGTAGTGAAATTATTTGGTTGCAGCAGCATGTTAAAGAAATCTCAGGTTACATTCTGCACAGATGGAAAATCTATATTGTCAGCCTTGTGGAACAGTCGAACAAAGTTCCTAAGTAACGGAGCATTTATCTGGCAATAAGCAGGTCATTATGGCTTCTAGTTCTATTATGAAAACAAGGTGAAGTAGGACCCTCCAGCTCACCTTTTTATTCAGATTTATACAGATCACTTGTTTTGGCGGATATTCCTCTATTTAAAGTGAACAATCCAGGAAGGCCATTAAATAGATATTGAGAGTGTAAGTGCTAGTAATGTGCCCCTTAAGAAATATGCAAGAGTGACCTCATGTGACATAGAATGATCTTCTCCCAATACCGGCAATGGTCTGTAACAATCAGCAGAGATTTCTAATGTACAATTTAGAGAAGACGTGTTGTGCAGTGTAACTCCAAAAAATATTCAATAAATTGACATGACATGCCAGTAATTCATGTTCTATAATTGAAGACAAAAAAACATTTTTTTAGAGAATATTTTTAATTTTTTATAAATATATTTTCAATTTGTAATGCATAAAAAATAAATAAATTTAACTTTTTAGCACCTAAAATCTGTTTCTTACTAATAAAAGTACATCTTGAATTTTCTGTAAATAACCTGTGAAGTCCTCTTCATTCTGAAAGAATTTTGTATTATTTTATATAACTGGTAAACTATAAGAAATAGACAAACACTTACTACACAAAATAAATAAAATGTAGAGCGCTTTAAAACACCATTTACTTCAAACAGCTTTTTTTGTTGCATCAGCTGTTTCCGAGATATTTGTCAGTTTTTTAAGTGCTGTTAGCATTTAGTTGTTTCTCGCGATGTTGATGGAAAGAGTAGGCAACCTGCTTTTTAAAGCTTTCACTAGCATTTCAGCCTTCTGTAACCCCCTTGTACCGGCAGTAGAATATGTAATCAAACTATTTCTGCAAATGTTTATCTCAGCTAACATGAAGTAGATTGAAAAATAAGCTTTTGCAAGACTAGTTTGTAGAAACTATAAAAACAATAGTGGCTAGAAAAAGCATGTGAAGTAAGAATTTTTATTGTTACTTTCAGAGCTTAAATATTAACACTTTCTTGTGGTGGAGAAAGCTGTATAACATACCAGTACATGATGATGATGGTGGTGAGGACGATGATAGAAGCAGAACAGGGAAAATCTGTACTTGTAGCTTATAAGTCCAGAGTAATAAATTATGGGAGTACAAAATATTTATGATGAACAGTTTTCCATGTTCATATACCAAATAGATGCTTATTAACATTTGTCATGTTTATAAACAAAGTTTTCTTTAATTTCTATAAACGAAGCTATTCATTAACTTTTCTGTTTTATGAGGCCATGCATGCAGCCTCAAGAGCACATTGTGTCTCATATTTTGGCGTTACTCTAGTTCAATGGTCTATATCAAACAGACCACATCCTTGATATCTGCCCTTCTTATCTCCTCAGCTTTCAAAAAGGACCCTAAGGATACATATCTATATACAGTGAAGCTTTCACATTCATATGTATATGCTATGAAGTCTCCAAGTCCCTTGCACATTTCCTAAATAAGGGTCTTGTGTGAGACCCATTATGCATAGATGTCTGCACAGTGTGTTGTGTCGCATAAGAGCCCACAATTCCTCTGAGCTTGACTCTAGTCAAATTCAGGAGAAACTCACCCACTCTCCAGTCAGGCCCCAATATTAGATTACGGGCCTGCTTGGCAGTGGTCTGCTTATTCCAGACCTCAAGATGAGCCCTCGCCATAAGCTGAGTTATCTCATACTTGACATTACTAGCAGACACACTGCAAAAGGACTCAGGCCCAATAAAATCAAGCCCCGATCCCCTCCTTGGAAGAGTGTCTGCCATCTTATTATCCTTAATACCAGCATGCCCCAGTATCCAATAAAGTGTAACCGGGCAGCTGGTACATAGTATATCCAATACTTTCTGGCATTGCCACACCAGTCTGGATGTGCTTTTAACCGCCCTAAAGGCTATCAAAGCTGCATAGTATCTGAGCAGATGTACACATCCACTCATACATGTGGCACAGTATAAATATGCATAGCACAAGCTAAGATCGCATAAACCTCAGCCTGGAAAACCATGGCAAATTGTCCATAGGTAATGACAAGCCTGATTCTAAGGCCATAGGCTCCAGCTCCTGTTCTGCCCCTGAGGGGGGAACCATCCGTGAACCACATCCTGCCCCCTGCCTTTGGGAGAGACTCAGCTTCTATGTCCCACTCCTCCCTGGAAGGTATTACCACAGCATAAGGACTTAATAACCTAAACCTTTTTCACTATAAGCTGAAAGCAGAAGTAAATAAAATCATGTGACAAGACAGCACTTCATTGGCTGGTGGACAAACTACAACCTCCCCGCTTAGCATGTCGTCTCTTCCTCTACAAAAAATCAGTTCAGTTCAGATCGTAACATTTTGTGGTTATTCTCATGTAGAGAAATTTAAATCACTCATTGTAACAGTTAAATTTATGAAACTAAATGTGTTTGTTCAGATTCATCCATAACTAAATAAACCGATACAGCAGAGGGTTTAAGAGACTATGCGCAGATGCTGCAGTTTGTTTCCGGTTTCCAGCTGAGAATCTTCTGTCACTGTGGAAAACATAAACGCGGGAAATGGAAAGAAGACAATTGTGTTAAATGCTCCAGAGTCCAGCTCTCCTAAGATCCCCGGGTCCTCTTTTTGGGGTGTCTAGGAGGTAGGGCCTGTATCTCCACATCTTCGGGAGTCGCATTTTCCACCTCCTTTTGTGCTCCTTGCAGGGCTGGGTCTCTACTGGGGCCCTGGCATCCCAGCTTGTAACTGGATCAATCTGGTGTCTGGTTTTTCCTTTGCCTTGGTCTCAGTGGCAAAGTCCTCTTTCAAGGACACAGCTACCCTAACATTGGTATTGATACTCTTGGGGTCCCCTAATAAGGAACCCTCCAGTTTAATGGAATTTGTATTTGCCACAGGTCCCATGATTAGCTAGGGATAACTGTACTTTGAGAGGTTGCCAGGTATCTCAGAGGCTCTGTTAGTGACACATCTTCCCATGTGCCATTCAAAGTCAGCATGGATTCCATAACACCTTAGGGTTGGGGAGTTGGTTTGTGGTCTCCTATTTGTTATTCAGAGAGAGACCTGACAGGCTGTCAGTAGTCAACTGTCACCACAGTCAGGTGCCAGCTGTCCACTACCTGCCAACACTTCCAGTATCCGCTCTAGGTCCAGGCTTTAGGGGCTTACAGGCTGTTAGGCCACTCCAGAGGCCGCCCGCTGCGGATATGAGTAAAGCTACTTTTATTGTGACAACTGCACATGGAAATAAGGACATTATCAGCATGTGGTGGATGATAAAGATGCAATTGAGTAGTGCAATGAAAAGTTGATTCATGCAACGCATAACAAAACCAATTATTTTGAATATGTCTTAGATTCTGAGTTAGAAAAATCTGCCAATATGGGATAATAAACAACTCAAAAGACTAACATTGGACGGTATTCATAGTCTATCTTGGTCTGGACCAACTTGCTACTTCCAGTGGGTTTTTAGATCATTGATTTTCTTATTCATAAACCAGAACTTGCATTGGTCCAGGAATCTTGCCTTGGTCTGGACCAAATTTTGGCCTACTTCAGAGGGGTAGATTAAAGGCAGATCATCTTTACAAAATGGATTACAATGGAGTGATGGGCATGGCTACTATGCATAGAATTTGCTAATTGAGATGGTGAAGTAAAACTGTCTATCAAGATTACACGTAATTGGAAAGTATGATAACCTAAGCTTCAGAAACGGATACAGGTTTAGTAAAGCAAAAGTTAGAAGGCTGATAGAACTGGTTCATTCTAACCTATATGACAGAGACGATAACCGAGGCTTGAGTATCTCAATTAATACACAAATGCTAATAGCAGTTTCGTATTATGCAAGAGGAGGGTATCAAGAAAACACTGCTGACCTTAATCAGGTGTCAGTAAGCTGCATTATAATTAATGTCTTATGTGTCGTTGCTAGACTTCCCTTCGTTAAACTGGGATTACGATGAACTTTACTTAGCATGACAGGACGTAATGCAAAGTAAAGAAATGCTGCTAAAGTAAAGGTCTAATTAGGATACACTTAATGTAATGGGAATGACTCTTGATTGATGTTTCTTTTATTGCTTCATGTTTCTGCTTCATGCCAATTAGTTCTAATTACCATGCAACATTGAACTTGATGTAACGGGATGGAAAAATTTGACCCTGTCAAATTCTTAAGTTATGTTGCATTAAATTAAATTGCTTTAGGACAATCCTAAATAGCTCCATTTAATACAATATGTAAGACCTTCACATTATGTCCATTAAGTTAAATCACGTAGGTTAAGTTCAAACTAATTACATTTTCCCAGCAAGGAGAGGAGGATTACAACTGCCCGGAAGGTTTATGATATATCAGGATTTCCTCAGGTAATTATTTCTGTATAATTAATATCACACAATATTTAATTATTTGGTTAAGATCCAGGGTGATACACAGTTTCATAAATAACAGCATATATTGCTTGCTATTTAAATTTAATTTCATTCTGTAATTTTAAGGTTAAAAGTTAATATTCCAGCAAGTTAAATTCTTATTGAAATGATTAACAATGCCATAAAACTTGTGTACCTGGTGGATGAGAACGTTGAGGGGTGAGAATAGGTTAGAATCATGCTTGTTTTCAATAATATCCATAATTTTTTGTATTAAGGAAAACAGGCATTTTCCTCCTTAGATTGTTTTAATGCATGCTTCTTGGTTATCTCCATTTTTCGCTGAGCGCCAGGAGAGAGAACTGAACAGATGAAAAAACATCTGTGAAGCGACCATAGAAAATTTTAAACTTGGGAGTAACAGTGGTTAGTAATATTTTAAATTTCAGTGTGATTTGGGCGGTTGAGGAGATGAAAGTAAAAACCTTGGGAAAATTAAGAGTGATGAAGAATGTAAAGTAAACAAAAAGATAGTAAAGGCAAAGTTGAAGTGGAGGGAAATAGGAAATATAAAAAAGGAAGGTTAAAAAAAAGTCAAAAGATTAATTAACACTAAGAAAATAATGTAAACAAAGTATGGAAGGACATAAAATCACTGCATGAAAAAATATGTAGTTAAACCTAATGTAAGCTAAGAAGAATAGTTAGACTACTTTTCAAGTTAATATGCCTGTGAAAGTTCTTTTGATGGTACAGCAATTATAGAAATAGAAAATAATAACAGACTTTTTGGATAGGGTCGTAATAAGGAAAAGTAATGAATCAAATAAAGAATGAAAAGAAACAAAACACCAGGAACATACGGTATACCAAGAGATTTTTTAAAGAATGGTGCAGGGATAACCAAGATAAGGTATTAGTATTTTTGATTAACTCGATGAAAAGCACACCAGAAAGTGGGGAAAATCATCATACAACCAATATATAAAGGTAATGGGGACATTAAAAAACCTAAAAATCAGTAGGGCGTAGCTCTAATATCCAATGTGGGGAAAATTTATACAGGTTTTAGCAGACATATTGCAATAATGGGTAGAAGAGTATAATAATCTTTCAGAATTTCCAATGAACTTGCGTAAGAAATATCAAGTTTTCTGTCCTTGTTGGATTCTTCAATAAGTAGTTGGTAGAACTTGTTTTTTTATATGTTTCAGCTTCAGAAGCTTTTTCTCTATGGAAAGGATAGATAATTGGAAGCAAACAAACCCGAATTCTTCAAGTAGGAGAAAAGTTTAGGAATCCCCATTGAAAAAATATTCATCTGTCAAATATGCCACAGTGAGTCGCTTCTGAGATGAGAAAAATCAAAATGCTGTCCATAACAAACTTTTAGGGAATAGAAAGCTTCTTCAGGGAAATGACCTCTACTTTCCTCTTTTGCAAGTAACTTGAGGAATTTCAGTTTTTCCAGGCTATTGAAATGGATTTCCAATTGATTGTATAACGCATCATATCTTCATTATAAATTCTATGGTACTGAGTCATGATGTCAAGTTGTTCATTATAGCGTCTTTTCTTAGGTGCTCTGATGTTTTTCTCATAGGACATCCACACTGTATCAAACTCGTCTGTTTTCCGCCGAATGAATGACTCTCTCTTACTTTGGCCATCAAAAGGTTACATCTAACATTTTTGTTTGTAAAATATCGAAAAGTGCATCAGTTAAACTAAATACTTCACTGAATATTTGGAATAAGAACTCAAATTCCTCAAATACATTACTGAAACCTCGAGCATCATGATAGGTCTTGAGTGTCCCATTGTTCAGAATTATTCTAAAATTTCTTCAAACAGCTTAGAAAGACCTTCTTTATGTTCTCTCACACACTGTTGTGGGCTCCAACATATGGGACATACCTTTGGGAACATTTTCTGACAATTTTGTCCAAAGCCACAGTCCTCTTTGGGGAAGCTACTTAATGCCATGAAAAATATCTTGCATGCTTTTATGTATGAGATGCGTTTAAAATAAGTAGGGATTGGACCTTGATGCTCTGTGGTATTGAAGTATGTGTAATACTTTGAGATGAACCTTGATACTTTTAAATTCTTAGGTTTTGCATTATTGAAAGTTGTTGCGTTTAACTTATGCTAGACAAGGAATGAACAGAGTCCAGATTTCATGCTATTGCTTCCCACATGTCACCAAAGAGTTGGGTAGTAGAGGGGCTTAATCCACAAGCTTACTGTGTTTCCAAGTGTTTTTTGGATATTTACTTATTACCCAAAGAAAAAAATAAGAAGCTATGCTATGTGGTAAGTTGTGAATAGTGGTAGAATGGTGTAACACATATGTTATCTTTACTGCTTCGCTTAACAATAGGGGATATATAACCTATGACTTCAAGATAAAAGAAATTGCTGCCATTTAGAGAATGTCAAACAATAACAATTTCGGAATTAGCATACAATACAATACATACAGAAAACTACTAATAAGAACATAATTCAGAGAACCATTATCGCTTTATAGTTTTGTAAAATATCGAGTATCAGTGCTCAAAAATCAGTATCAAGTATCTAGAAATAGTGGTATCGTTCCATCACTAAAAGTAAGTGTATATATACACTATGTGCTCAAAAGTATCCGGACACCCCCACAAACATACGTTTTTCATCTTAGGTGCATTGTGCTGCCACCTACAGCCTGGTACTCATGGTACTCATTATCTGCAATCTCAGTAGTCATTAGACATCGTGAAACAGCAGAATGGGATGCTCTGTGGAACTCACGGACTTCGAACATGGTCAGGTGATTGGGTATCACTTGTGTCAGAAGTCTGTATGCGAGAATTCCACATTCCTAAACATTCCTAGGTCCACTGTTTCTGATGTGATAGTGAAGTGGAAACGTGAAGGGACATGTACAGCACAAAAGCGTACAGGCCGACCTCGTCTGTTGACTGACATAGGCCGCCGACATTTGAAGAGGGTCGTAAAGAGTAATAGGGAGACATCTATCCAGACTATCACACAGGAATTCCAAACTGCATCAGGATCCACTCCAAATACTATGACAGGCGTGAGGTGAGAAACCTTGGATTCCATGGTCGAGCGGCTGCTCATAAGCCACACATCACGCAGGAAAATGCCATACAATGCCTCGCTTGGTGTAAGGAGCTTCAACATTATGCGATTGAACAGTGGCAAAACGTTGTGTGGAGTGACGAATCACGGTACACAATGTGGCGATCCGATGGCAGGGTGTGGTTATGGCAAATGCCCAGTGAATGTCATCTGCCAGTGTGTGTAGTGCCAATAGTGAAATTCGGAGGTGGTGGTATGGTGTGGTCGTGTTTTTCCTGGAGGGGGCTTGCATCCTTTGTTTTGTGTGGCACGATCACAGCACAGACCTACATTGATATTTTAAGCACATTCTTGCTTCCCACTGTTGAAGAGCAATTTGGGGATGGCGATTGCATCTTTCAACACAATCGAGCACCTGTTCATACTGCACGGGCTGTGGTGGAGTGGTTACACGACAACATCATCCCTGTAAAGCACTGGCCTGCACAGAGTCTGACTTGAATCCCACCTTTGGGATGTTTTAGAACGCTGACTTTGTGCCAGGCCTCATCGACCTACATCGATACCTCTCCTCAGTTCCACACTCTGTGAAGAATGGGCTGCCATTCCCCAAGAAACCTTCCAGCACCTGATTGAAAGTATACCTGCGAGAGTGAACACTGTCATCAAGGCTAAGGGTGGGCCAACATCAAATTGACTTCCAGCATTACCGATGGAGGACGCCACGAACTGTACGTCATTTTCAGAGGTGTCCGGATACTTTTGATCACGTAGTGTGTATATATTTTTTTCGGTTTTATAAGGTACAGGCATTTTTGCACATCCAAGACTACAGTTTTTAGCATCACTTATCAATTTTCTCCATTCTTGCCAATTGAGCCATAAATCTTCCTCAATTTCCTAATCCATCATTGCCCCCCCTAATTTCTTGAATCCACATGCTATGCAGTCTTCCTTTTCTTCTCCTTCCTGGTGGTGTCCACTCCATTATTTTTTGGGTAGTCTAGTCTCTTTCATCTTGCATTCTTTTAGCATGCCCATACCATTCTAATTGTTTCTGTTGAATAAAATCTAAAACTGAATTTTGAACATTAATATTTTCTTTTATAATCTCATTTCTAACTTGTTGTCTTTTAGGTTTATCTCATAATATAACATTCAAAGTACATATAGCATACTTTCCTGAGTTTATCTTTGATGTTATTTCCTTTTCTTGTTTCCCATCTTGTATAATCTGTACTCCTAGGTATTTATATTCCTCTGTGTGTTTAATTATCTCCATTTCGTCTTCCAGTACCAAATCTTGATGAACATCTGCAATGACCATATATTTGGATTTATCCATATTTACTTTTAGGCCCCTTTTGTTGTATTCTTGAATCAATTTCCTTGTAAGAAATTCTGCGTCTTCATATTCTTGGGCCAGAATTAACTGGTCATCCACAAATTCCAGGGAGTATATTGTTGAGTCAGGAATTCCCATATTTTTACACTTATTTTTCCAACCTTCTATAGCTTTTTCTGTGTAAATTTTATATAATGTAGGAGATACACAGCATCCTTATTGTAATCCTTTATTAACATGAAATCTGCTTGACAAGTATTTTCCCATTTTTATTTTTACATATGCATTTTTGTATAAATTTTGAATTGCTCTTATCAAAAATAGATCTAAGTAAGTAGTTTTAATATTTTAGTGCTGCAGTCACAATTTTGAGCATGCACGATTACTTTGCTCATTTATAATAAGCCAGATGCAGCTGTGAGTGATCATCTTTTTGTGTTTTCCTGTTAGAGCATTTTGAAATGTTCAAAACAATTGAGCAACCTGCTGACTGAGAAGTCAGATCAGTGATTCATTTTTTGAATGCGAGAAATGTTATGCCAGCAAACATTCATCACCAATTGTGTGAGGTTTATGGAGAAATAATGATGAGTGACAATGCCCGTCCACACACAGCCAAACAAACTCAAGATCTGATTTTGGTTGGGAACAATTTGGCCACCCTCCCTACAGTCTGGATTTGTCACCAAGCGATTTTCATCTGAAGAAATTCCTTGGTGGAAAATATTTCAATGACGATGTTGTGGAAAAAAGAAGAGTATACTTGGCTTTCATCATAGGCAGCATATTCTTTGACAAAAGGCATTCAAAAACTGGTTTCCCATTATGACAAATGCATGAATAATGGCAGCAACTATGTGGAGAAACAGTATGGGTAATCAATGATAAAGTATTTGGAAAATAATGTTCTGTTATGTTTTTAAAAAATTATCGGTACTTTAAAAACATGCCATAACACAGATTTGAAAGCACAAAATTGAGCCTATGAGCAAGGCAAGGATGCTTATCTGTCTCTTTCCTTTGAAGACCATTTAGTTCTCCTGCCATTACTGCAGTGCCATTGTAACATTGTGCTACTAGTTTGGACCCAAAATGATCCCTTTTCAATGTAAGAAAAACATGATTTGCCAGAGCAGTTGTGGTGCAATCACCACTTACATTGATGAAACCCAGAAAGCTATCAGATTCCCCTTTGACAAAAACATATCTTTTTGCAGTAGAAGGTTGTGAGCATGCAGATATTTCACTAGTTTCGTCTAAAATAATAGTTAGAATTATGCATCACAAACTCCATCTTTAATTTCATTTCAAACAACTGTTACGGCAATCTATTAAGTATTTTGAATATGTTTGGATAGACCCAAAAACACTGTAGCTGTTTGTAGATGTTGCCTCCATAAGTCATATTTGCTTAATAGTGAAACTAATTCTACATACTTTCCCCGATTTGTAGAATTTTTATCTTATGCATGACCTTGGAATGGCAATTCTTGTGTGGCAAGGTATATAACGGTATCTACCAAATGTTTCACTACTTTTCTATTTTCTTTGACTAATTCATTATATTTTATTACCTCCTTTTTTCACTGTTTATCTGGCTAAAATTCAATTCGGGATGTACCAAATGTTGTGAGTGAAATTTCAGCTTGAATATGTGACTGAAATTGCTGATGACAATTTACTGCTCTCAGAAGATTGTTAATATCTTCAAACCTTGCGGAAACCCACACACCATTTTCATTGGAGAACAATGTACGAGGCCAGCAATGCAGTTTGGATGTCACTTTATACCCTTAAGTTTATTATATTGTTCAGAATTGAAGTGGCAAACATGCCTTTTGTAATAATTTTTGCCTATGGCAAGTCAAGAGTAGGTCTTCTGTTTGAAATGATAGTTTTCTTCTCTTTAAAATTTCGTGCACCAAATACTTGGCATAGAGATTCCAATATGCACCTGCAATGACTCACACTTCCACTTTCTTCACCTATTGCATTCTCCTGGCCCCACAATCCTCGCTTGCAGCCATAGCTTCTATCTGCCTCTTCGCTGAATGAATTTCTCAGCGCATTCCCTTTCTTGTCCATCTGGTTTGGAACTTCTAAGCAATTGAACACAATGAGTTTCATTCTAAGATTGATTTTACTAACTTAATGCAATTATGTATTGGTGATTATAATATCACGTACTTATGTGAGATTAAAGTTATGCACAAAAGAGGTTTAGTATAAAGATTCGGTGTAAATATTAGTGTTAACAATGCATACAGTGGAATGCAATTGAAAACTCATTCCCATGTTCCACCTGAAAAGAACTGAAACATTCAAAAGTTACAGACACTGACACTGTTCTGTACAGAAACACCGAAGCAACGCACTGCTGATGAAAGTACAATTCCATTGATGTCTGATATGCTTATGATTAGAGAGTTGTCAAAAGTTTTAAATGCAAATATAAACAATATGTTATGAGGTGCAATTTCTTCTACACCGAACTTAGGGGAATAACTCATTCCCTTTATTCCATGGAATGACCGCCCCTGGTATTCAGGCACCCTAAATCCAAAATAAGCATTTTTAGATAAAGGTCTGTGTGTGGGGGTGGGCGTGTGCGTGTGAAATACCAAACTTAGTATTTAAGTTCAGCAATCCCCTCACCCCAAACTACTCTTTACATGGAGAAATTTATTCATTTATTTTCTTAAAAATGGCAAACAATTTTGATTATAATATCATATGTTTAAGATATTTGTGTGATAAATGAATTGTATATCAAATTATATGGAAATAACCTATTAAGTCCTCTTCATACTTAGTGACTTTTTTATAATTGGTAAGGCACAAGAGAGAGGCAAAAACTTATTATACAAAAAATGTAGATCTCGTTAAAGCATACAGTTTGTGTCAAATAAAAATTTTTTGAGTTACGCATTTTCAAGATACTGCTTGTTTTAGGTTTAAAATTTTCAAATGCTTCACTTTTCTCAACTGGTAAGTCGCTGTTTGTTGTTTTCTCATGGTCATACAAAGCGTATGGAATTTCAAACCCATAACATAATAACATTTAAAAATCTGACACATTTAGCCTACTGTATCCTACAACAAAATGTGTATTGAAAGCTTATTAGATTAACAAGAAGTAGACTGAATAATAATCAGCTTTTGTAAGAATAGTTTGTAGAAGAGTGAGTAGACAAAGTCATATGAATAAAATGCATTTTTTCTTTTTCTTTTTTGTGCTCAACGAGAAACGGTACTACTGGTGACCATGGAAAAGATTTTAACCTGTTAGACAAATTTAAAAAATGTAAATGTGGTTAAATAGTTTGGCGGTGCTGTAAACAAAACGAGATATTTAAATATTTTTTTAGGCTATGTTATTTCATGAACATATCATCCATCATGACGGGTGCTAATGGCCTTGAAGTGAGCACTCTTAAACATAAATCAATCAATCCATCATGGCATGCCTGGGAAGTCTGCTTTCCCATATTCATTGGAGCCAATCCAATCTGCCCACCTCTTTTGCTGTGTTTGCAGCGTGTAGTTGTTACTCATATCACAGGCCATAAGCTTTTAATGTTTTTATTATTGTAGACATGTAATATAACTATATTTTACTTACATTTTTACTATTTCATCTTTCCTCTGACTTTCTTAATATAAGTTTGCATATCATGTGGATTTTCACATTAGCATGCCAGGCAAAATATATATATTTTTTTTAATGGTAACCCCAATTTTTTAAAATGCCTATATATTTTGGTTTTGCACATACAATCAAACAACTTTTGTTTAAGAATATTTTTATTAAATCAAACATTATATATATAATTGTTGAGTGCTAAGCAAGCAGTGGAAGAGAGTGGATGTGTGAGGAGGAAGCTCCTGGAGTGGAAGAAAGAAGGGCTTATAATATTAGTATTATTAGATTATTATTTTGGTATTACTACTATTATTTTATTATTATTATTATTATTATTATTATTATTATTATTACCATTTTTATGTTATAATTAATGAATGTAATATGTGTAGAATATGGCAAGGTAACAGCTTGGGCTGATGTATAGCTATATTCCAAGGAAGATTGCTAGCACAAATAAATAAATAAAAATTAAATATAATTGTTTAAGAAGTTGATACAATTATTAATGTTAATACATTGAGAAACTAACTTAAATTTTATTTGTTTGAATTTAATAAAGCATCAAATGCAGATATTAAGTTTCTTTTCAATATTTCCATATAGACCAAGATCATTTCCTATATTAGTTTTAGAACCAGATCGGTCCATTATTTTATGCAGGATTGTTGTGCTCTTTACATTTACTTTGCTCTTTAAAGACAATTGTGAATTTATCAAACACCACTCTTGGGACCAAGATTTTAATCCTCATAGCGAGTATCTGCTTAGTCCCATGGGAGTTCAAGCTATTCCAGATGTGCCAACTTGATTACATTTTCTTGCCGATTTATTCTGTGAAATGCCAGCAGGCTCTTGGCCTAAATCGAAATTGGAAGAGGAGCAAGTCAAACTATCGTTTCCATTGCTGCAGTAGAGGATATTCTAAATGCCATTGTAATTGCAATACAGAATATACTTTGCAACTTGCAAAGTCCAATTCTGGAGTTTCTCAGTTTGATTTTTAACCACCATAAATGCAGCATAAGAAATTAAGTGTGTGCAGTGCATATCCAATATACAATATTTGGTTTTAGCTTTCAGGTTTCTACAGGTCTTGAAGATCTGTTTAGAGTTCAGTTCTCTTTAGAGATACTTGTAGTACTTCAAAGACAGTTTTGGGCATTTCCCTATGGTGATTAATGCAGTATCACCTGCATATCCAATTGTAAGATAACCAGCTTCATTGAGTTTCATAACAAGTCATCTAGTACCAGGTTCCAAGCAAGGGCAAAAAAATGCCTCCTTGCAAATATCCTCTCACTGTAAATGTGCTGAGCACTTTCCTAAATCAAATAACTATTTCTCTGTTTTTCAGCACAAATTTTATCCATTGTGTCCACAAGTTGTATAGATGATGGTACTTTGTGCATCTTAAAGGCTTTCAACATCACCTCATTTTATTGAATGTGTCCTCAATGTCAAGAAATGCTCCAATAGCCAGTGTGTTTTTAATAGTTGAAACAGCTTGATGAAGTGATGTTTCTACTGATTTGCCAGGTTAATAGAGACACTGGTATCTGTGAAGGGAGAGAGTCCCTAATATACCTATAAATTAATCTCTCGGTCTTAACTAAAAACAAAGAGAGACTGACTGATAATGCCTTCACCTCAATGTAACTAGGTAGCTCAGGTTTTGGTATAACTGCTACTTTAGTCTGCCTTCAGGTCGTTGGAACTTAGTCTAGAGGTACAGAGCCTCTGTAAATGCTGCACAGTAAGTATTGCAAAGAGTCAATTCCCTATCGCAGCATCATCCTCCGTGGTCTAGGGGTACCATGCTAGCCTTCCTGAGGTTGCAGGTTCAAACCCGGTGAAGGGCGATGGATTATTTCGGATGTAAAATCCTTAGCGGCTTCCTTCGGAAGAAAAGTAAAGCTGGTGGTCCTGTGTCATAGATTTACAACACGTAAAAGAACCTCAATCCTGATAAAGAGGCCTCTGAGCAATATTTCCAGTCTTTCATCCCAATATAGAATGGACACTAAGAACCATAGCTGTTAAAGAACATCCATAAAATAAACTTATTGCAGCAGTGCAGGAATAATTGAATCTGGTCCTACAATTATTTTGTAATGGTTTTAAATGAATTAATAACCCATCTTATTCTCATCACATCACATTGATCATCCCCTGATGAGGTTGTAATCCTCTCCATTTAGATCACTTCTGCATAAATATGGTTGCTCTGTTCAGCAGAGTGATCATTGGCCACCTTTGAATCTGGAAAGTGAAGACTGTTCCTTTCCAAATTGTGCATAATCACCATTGTCCAATTTATAAAGCTAATAATATTTTGAGCACCTTTGGCAATTACTTTCATAAGTTTAGCACTACTGGGAGCATCACATTCCCCCTGCCAGGGTAATTCTTCCTTCATGAAAGCTTTTGGCTTTACATAAAGCTATGTTATAATTAATAAGAGCCTTCCTGTAAGGGATCCAATTAATAGTGTTTTTTGAAAAATTGAAGAGTTTCCATGCTTTCTGTGCAAGTTCACTGAGCTCTTTAGGCCATTAAGGAATATACCTCAATGAGTTAGTGATCTTAGGATGACAGTTTTGATGATAGCACAGGAGGAACTTTTGCATCTGGTCAACAGCAATTTATTTATTTATTTGTGCTAGAATCTTCCTTAGAATATGGCTATACATCAACCCAAGCTGTTATCTTGCCATATTCTACCCAGATTACTTTCTTTATTTATAACAAAAAATTATAATAATAATAATAATAATAGTAATACCAAAATGATAATCTAATAATACTAATTTTATGATAATGATAATATAATTACGTATCTTAACATCTCATGATGAAATTAATTCACATCTCTTTTTATTGTCCTTGTTAAAAATCTTGCTTAAGGCTACTTTCCTGTCCAATTTTAACCATTTCCCATTTATAGCTTGCTTTCTCCAATGCTGTGTACCATTACAATCAAACACGATATGTCAACAGCAATTACTGTGTTCAACATTGAAAGAATGCTTGTAGAGATATCCAATGTAAGCACTGGCAGATCCATTTTACATTCTATCCCAGTAAATTTTCTTTGAGTTCCTTGTAATTGCTGGATCAGTGATCTGTAATTTAATATTAAGATAGGTGTATCTTAATTGCGCATGGGGATATCCGATGATACATACCAATTTGAAACTAGGTTTACAATAGGTTTAGTTCCTAGCATGATATCAATAAGCTTCTCCCTTGCAGAAATTACTAAATTAACTTATTGCCCCTGTTGAGAATATTAAATTCTGTATTTACCAAATCTTCTGCTAGCTGTTGGTCTTTTGAATTAATGTTTATGTTCCCCCATAATAAATGATGAACATTGGCATCAATCCTGGAGATGATTTCCCTTCCTGCCATAGTACAGTGAGCTGCAAGCATCTCATAATTTCAAAAGACAGGTGTCGTCATAAGGAAGATACACCAAAGCGCCCCATTTAAGCAGTTTTAACTGTCCCAGTAGTACTTTAGAATCAGATGTTATAAGTAATTCACTTGAGTGCCCCATCTATCATATCCTGAAGTATTTAATATCTCCATCCTCAAGCTTCATGTCTGGATATGAGGCACCTACTATTGTCATCTTAAAGGAAGCTAGGGCCTCTTTGTAAGATACCTGAGGACAGTGTCCCTCAGTTTCTTGACAGGTTTAGCCCTGGCTGGTGATTGGTGTATCTCTACTAGTTCTGGTTCTTTTCAAAGCCCCTATCCCAATCTGTTGCATATCACTGCTTGTTTGGAAAGACAGCCATGGTTGATTGTCTCTAGTTCCTTCTCTCTTCTGCTCCTTTCTAGAAGCTACCCTGGATAACTTCTTGTTTCCCAGGTGCAGCCTATTTAGAGATTAGGCAGTAATGCCCAATTCTTTTGTTAGTAGACAGGTTTCTCTCAATTCAGGAGTCTGTATCACCTCGTTCTTATCTGTGAGTTTCATACTGTTCCCATAAGTATTGGAGAAATAAGATCGCCCAACACAGAACTGCAAGTATGTTGGGAAAGCTATATACTACAGGTTAAAATTAAAAAGAAAAAAAGAAAAAAAAGAAACTGTCTTAATTTCAAGCAGGTTTTAAGAAAGGAAAACAAACAATAGAAAATGCATTCATAATAAAGACAATAATTGACAAATATGTGAGTAGGAAAGATGTAACAAATATGAAGTCACAGAGATGACTGGGCAAAAACTAGGATTAAGATAAGGGTATACATTGAATCCCATTTTATTTAAGCTATTTATAGATGATATAATGAAAAGAGTGAAAGAAGGAAATAAGCACGGTCCTATAATAGCAAATAAAGAGATGTCAGTATTACTATATGTGGGTTAATAATGGTAGGGGCCATAATGGTTATTGGGTTACAATAAAATTAAGGGTTATAAGTGAAATGCAGAACTTTTGCAAAGAATGGGAATTAAAATAAATGCAAACAAATCAAAGGTTATGGTTTTCAAAAAAGGAAACAAATTAAGAAAAGATGAAAAATGGTATTTGAATGTGCAAAAGCTGGAAGTGATCAAGGAATTTGACTACTTAGGGGTGAGGGTAAGCAATTACAGAGAATGGGAGGGTCATAGCAGGAAAATGGAAGCAAAAGGAAGGGTTGCAATGACAGGAATAAGAATATGGAAAAAACAAACTAGAAATGTCAACTAAGTGGCTAGAAAAAATGTGTGAGGCATTAGTAAAATCAAGAATGATATGTGCAGCAGAAATCTTGGGGGGAGGCAGGGAGCTCAGGTTTACTCAAAAAAATGGACCACGTTTAAGAATGTTTTGTAAAGAATTTTAGAGTTATCAAGATCTACACTAAGGCTGTAGCTTTAGTAGATCTAGGAAGAACAAGAAGTAAATTATGGAAAGAGTTATAAAATTTTTATTTCAGATGTTTGATAATAGAAAAGGGAGAAATTTTAAAGATATGCAGAAAGCAGCAACAGGCTGATGGGCAGTGATAGAGAGAAAACTATGGAGAGAGTAGAATGGAGACACATGGAAACAAGATGAAAGAGGTGACTACAATGTTAGGAAATTGGTAGAAAGCAGAACAGAAGACATAGAAAGACCAGAGAGATGGGGAAGCTTAGAAAATAAAAATCATGAACTTTCTATGGAACAATAAAAAGAAATTGGGGAAGTCAAAGGGTACATTGACCATTGTAACAGGCAGGAAAAAGAAGTATCTGCATGGATGAGAGCAGGGTCAAGAGGGATAAGAGGTAGTGTGGCGGAAGGGAAAGATTAGTACATTATCTGATAGAATGCAAGGAATTAATGTTATGGAGGCAAAAAGTGTGCAGGAAAAGGTGGAACAAATTGGATGATAAAATTATAGTCACAAAAATGTTAATAGGGTAAGAGGAAAAGAGAATAAAAAACATGGAGTTTTTAAGGAAAGCAAAAGAAAAATAGGCCAGGAAAATAAGTGATAAAAGAAAAGAAGAATGACAAACAAGAGGGAGAAGGAACAACATAAAAGATTAAGGTTAGACCAAAGGCTACCCAGCAAAGCTAAAAGGCCAGGACACCATGCCAGCTAAGGTAGCTCATAAAGAATAATTACGATTTTTACATAGTTTAAGCAGAGGAACAAATGTTGTATAAAAAGCTATGTACTGATGCAGTGACTATGGCCCAAGCAAGTCAGAGAGATAAACAAAGATAAGAAGCACTATCATCTGGAATCTTAACTTTCTGGAACTCTAAGCAGCTGCTATATAAGCGAGTGCTCTTGCGAGTCAAGTCAGCTTGAGTGCATTTCTGATGGGAAATCAAGTGTGCAATTGACGGCACAGTGAAGTAAGAGATTTGAAGAAGTCTTAAGTTCAAATCACCCCAGTGAGTGAAGTGTCCATATTTCATTACGCAAGTATGTCATGAAGGAAAGTGAAGTGACAAGGAGAACTGAACTAGGTCACATTAGTGAAGCGACAGTGAGAACTGGGCAGAGTCATACTGTGAGAACCTAGTGAAGTGACAGTATAAACTGGACAAAGTCAGAGTACATTTAGATGTGCAAATAGATTCAATTCATACTACAGGGTGTCACCTGGTGCCCTGTAGGGATGTTAAATGACACTGTTACTTTTCTGCTCCACTCTCACACAGCCCTCAGAATGACAACTTTGAGTGTCCTCAGTAGAAGCCTGCATGTAGGCTCTTGAGCCCTTTGTGTCTCTTTATCTGAGTATTTAATCAAGTCCAGTAGTCCGGATAAAATGGATCAGGTCCTTGATACCTGCCCTTCTCATATCTTCAGTTGCAAGAAAAAGGAGCCAAGGAATACATATCTATGCATAGCAAATCCTTTGCATTCACATAGTATATGCTGGGAAGTTTCATATTCCCTCCTACATTTCCTACATAAAGGGTCTTGAGTTAGTCCCATTATGTATAAATGTATATGCAAAGTGTTGTGGTCTGTAAGATAGCCAACAACTCCTGAGCTTAGGTGTAGTTAAATTCAAGAGAAACTAACTCTATTTTCCACCAGGCACCAAAATGAAATCATGGGCTCTCCTGTTTGTTTACTCCAGATCTCAAGATGAGACCTCAATGTAAACTCAGTTACCTCATACTTGACACTTCTGGGAGAACACCATAGAAGGATTTGTGTCCTATTAAATCAAGCCCTGTGCCCCTCTTAGCAAGCTGAAGCAGTATTTTAATACCTGAATAATTTCAATTGTATTTTACAATAAGTAAATTCAATAACAGCCCACCTTGAAACAATATGTATGTAATAATTATTTAAATGTATGTAACAGTCATTGCAAATGCTTATTTTTATTGTAAACATGTTTTATTAATGTTATGTGAATACATTATTTACTTTAATAATACAAGAGCTGTGAGAATAATAAGTTTTAAGTTGCTAACAATGAGGTAACCTTGTAGCAATAATGAGTTAGAGTGATTGAAAAGTTACCAGTCATGATTATATAAAGATAAGGTAAATTCAGTAAACAGTTTAAACGTAGCCAATCAATAACAAGGAAAAAGTTTAAGTAAAATGCAGATATGCTATTGGACTAAAATTAGCCAATCAGAGACTTGAAATACCAAAGCTTACAGGTTTAACCGTTGAAATTCTACTCAGTTGCTGACAAGCCTTGGTAGTGAACAGATGTAAGATGTGTTCTCTACGAGTGAATCGTAAAATATGTATATGCGCTAAGTGAAAGTATTGAAGATTCTCACAGTTCTTAAAAAGTGTAGTTCTTTATAAAAGTGTGCAAGAATTAATAAAAGAAGTGAATTTTAAAAAGTTAAATTCTGTGATGTCTACATTCTTGTTGCACCGCACCCTGAATAAGAGAAACATGTTTCTAAAGTAAGACTGATGCAGCCGAGGCAAATTCAAACATAAATAATATATAGAAACAGTTTTAATAACAAAGTTAAATATTATGATGTAAAACTTGGAGTGTAATAATAAAAACACATCTTGAAATCAGCTTCTCATATGTAGCAGCATATTGCATGATAACAACAACTATTACGTAATCAACAAATTCAAACCGACGTCCAAAGCATGTTCCAGGAACTCCTTAATGCAACTAAATAAAATATTACGTAAGACAAACATCTACTTCTTCAAGTTGGCACCCATACGTGGGGCAGATATAAAATAAATATTACGTAAAATAAAAATATGTAACAACAACACATCTTCAAGTTAAATAAGTTACGTAAAAAATTACGTAACAAATCACCTTCAAAGCATGTCCACCAGGTAACTGGACAGCTGGCACAAAGTCTATGCAGAATCCTTTGGCATTGCCACGCCAATTTGGATGTAGTTTTGACCACTATAAGGGCTTTCAAAACTGCGAGGCTATCTGAGCAAATGTTCACCTCTACCTGTCTGCCAGGCAAAGTAAAAATATGCATAACACAGCCTAAAATTGCATATATCTCAGCCTGAAAACAGTGGCAAAGCTTCCAAACTTGGTTTTCCCCCCCCAAGCAGGAGTCATCTGTTAACCATGTTGGGATCTCAGCCTTAAAGGAGACTGTCTCTCGGTCCTACTCCAGGAAGGTATCACCTCTGTATAAGATGGACTTAGATTATACCTAGTCCCATTACTCTCCTGCCATCAGGGTATAGGACACATCTAAAGTTTAGTTAGAATCAGTGAGTGTCCCTTGTAGGGTAGCTTGAAATATACACCCCCCCTTACTGTCTAAAGATGGTGTGCACTCACCCTTGTAACCTCCTTCACAAACAGGTGCAAAGGAGGAAGGTCCAAGATCTCTTAAGGCAGACTGTGGGGTAGTCCATACCACCTCAGTTATCATCAAATGTGTTTAGCAGCTACTGTCTTCACAAGAGAGGCAGGCCACCAAACCAACACACATAGGTTATAGAGGGCCTTATTACTGTGGTGTATAGCTTGACCACATTTGGTTTAGGTCCCACCTCAGCCCAATGGCTCCTACAGCCTACAGCATTATGGGCCTTCTTTTGTACTCCACATGCTTTTTTCAGCCCAGCCCAGTTCCAGCATAACATCTAATTATAGATAGTTAACTGTTCCAGATCTTCAATTTCTTTCCAAACAGAAGAGGCTCTACCAACCCAGGCAGCTTTCTCCTCCTTGTGAAGATTATTATTTCACTCTTATCTGCGTTAAGATCTGTTGCGTTCAAAAACTTGAGCAATGCCTCCCTTCTATTGATGTTCGCACTACCCCAAGTGCTGTGGTGGGCATTGGTGTCGCACCTAATTGGTAGGTTGAGGTTGCTACCTTTGCAATATGTCACAAGATTTCTGAACTCCTGAACCGGAGGGAATTCTCAATCATAAAGGAAATAGGCCAAGCAGACTACCACCTGCTGAGGCAGTCTGCCTTTCTCATACCTCACCAGGACTGCCACCAGATCTCTCGTAAGAAAGCCTGGCAGAGCCCAAGTGGTTCTGTGTCTTGTAAAGACTCAAGCTTTGGGGTTAATATTGCTATTTTCAGTGCTTCAGCATTGGCTGAAGCAATGCTTAAAATAGAAAAATCCTTTAACTTTAGTCACATAATATGACCCTGCTGAAACTAAGGTTCATGTATTATGGCGACTTCCAAATCCTGCTTTGTAATGCAACTACATAGAACTTTCAAGGCCATACTGTATTGTATGTTACTCTAAATGAAAGAAATCAATGTAGCTTACCTTACTACCCGCTTTGACCCTTTCCATTAGAGGCCAGTTCTCCTTTGCAAACCTGGTCCTGCTTTGGAGTTATTGAATGCAGAGCCTGTTTCTCCACATCACCAGGAGTTACAGTTCCCACTTCCATTTGTTTGCCCTGGATAGTAGGAGTTGGTTCACGGTCTCCAATTAGTTATTTGGAGACCAGCCTGACCAGCGTGTTTGTAGTCAGTCGACACCAGAAGCCAGGTCTTAGCAATCCACCACCTGCAGACGTGTCTGGTACCCACTCAAGATTCAATTTTCAGGGCTTACGGCTGTAGAGCCACTCCAGAGGCTACCTGCTGTAGAGACTTAGGTTGACCAGAGGCACAAAGTCTATGCAAAATCCTTTGGCATTTCCACACCAATTTGGAATGTAGTTTTGACCACTATAAGGGCTTTCAAAACTGCGAATTTCTAACTGGAAGCAAAATCCCTGTTACGTTAGAAACAGCTTGTTTTGGTGTGACTGATTAAGTTTATGAATAGAAGTTTATCAGCTTTGATACAAATGCTTTCATTAACACTGTTTATTAGCATCATCTCTCAACTTTTGCGTGGAATAGTATCTTTTACAATCATATTTTATATTTTTACAGATGGATCTCTCAACATTTCTGCATAAACAGCAATGTGAGTGTCTCAATGAATCTGATGAGCATCCCTTCATCCATTGTTTGGCTTCTGGTGGTGGTTATTTGGAGTCAGATTGTGATGAGCAGGTGAGATAGTGATCTATGGTGAACATCTGCAAGTACCATATTTGAATAATTTCAGCAACTTAATTTATAGTAATGGGAAGTTTGAAAATATAGTGATCAAAGGGATCTTCCTTCTCCTTTCCTCCATCCACACTTTAACATAACAGATTTTATATGGACAGGTATCAAAACTCTGTTTATTAATGCAGGATTTTCTTTCTGTTTGGCAAAGCATTAAATGCCTATATTATTAAATTTGTCCTTTACAAAAATCAAGATTGAATTTTTTACTTTGTATACATTGTTTCAGCTAATAATGTCGCTTGCTTTTACTCAAGCTGTCAAAATACATTCCTTGAAGATAAAAGCACCACAAGATAAAGGACCAAAGACAATAAAGATCTTTATTAATCAGCCTCGAACTTTGGATTTTGACATGGCCGATTCTTACCAGTGTGTACAAGAATTAGTGTAAGTATTTTAATGCCTAAAAACTTGTAAAATAGTAGTCATGAACACATTTGCTATTATATCTGGACTTCACCATGATGTTTCACTGTTGGATGAGCAAATGTAGATAGCCTAATATTCACAGTTGAGCATTTTTCCGCTTAGATATGCTGATATGATGGTTGTTTGGAAAGTTCTCAGACCAAGAAGTAAACACAAGATTCTTAAACCGATGTTTTATTTTTATTTTTCAACATAGTCACCTTTTACTTTATACACTTGGACCAGAAATTTTCTTAACTTCTTTATACCTTCAGTATAAAATGATTGGTCCAACACTGTAACATAAGAGTTTGGGTGACATTGATTTCCACATCTGAGGTACATCTCTATCCAGCAAGCCATTTGGAAAGAGGAAAAAGTCACTGGGAGCCAAATCTATAAATGTAACAGTACAGAATGCAAGTCCTGTAACTTTGTGAACACAATTGAAAAAGTTTGCGTTGATGCAATGTTTTAGTGGAAAAGAACTTGCTCTCTTTAACAGATGCAGACGTTTAGCCTTTGAAACATTATTATTAATGTTTAGATTTGTATTTATTCCTTAATGAGCCCCAAGGTTGGCTAGCAATTTGAAGCAGTACGAGTGGTGAGTTGAAATGGTATAAAAATGCTGGGCATCGAGTTGTGGTGAATGTTTTACTGTTGCTTTTTGTTCCTAAATGTGCTGACTAGCAGATGCATGAGTTTCTTTCGGATTAGTGGTACAGACTTTGGCCATTATATGTTTGAAATTTCTCTCTGTTTAATTATATATTGATTTTCTGGGATGTAATTTATTTAATAATTTAATAAATACTAACAACAGATGATGATAATTTCAATTTATTTATGAAAAGGATTGATGTTTCTGAATAGTTGTAAATTCCGGAGACAAGGTAAAAGGATTATCATCTCCTTTGTGTCTCTCAAGAAGTTGTCTATGTACAAAATTATGAAAATTAAATCAATCTTAGTAGAAGCCAATGTAGCAGGTTCCTCACTTTGAAAGTTTCCGTACCGTTATTTCTCCTTTCAGTTCAATGCACAAAATATTGCAAAACTATTTAAAATTTGATCTATAGCTTAACCACTGAACGCTTAATTTAGAGAAATACTGAATAAAACAGCATGTGTGGTGTTTTAACTTCAGTGGAACAAAGTTGTTACTATACAAGCTAGCTTTGAACTGGTAGGTTAACTGAATGGTTAAAATCGGTGATGTTGGTGCACGAGTGCCTAAAGAAACTGGATGTTTGGGGTATGTTTGCAAATGTACTTGTCCTACATTTCATTCACGAGTATAGAGTGATTATTTCTGTTATTTACTCTGACTGTCATTCAGAAATATCATCCTCACAATTGTGTGGAAATTGATAGCACTCAGGGGCATGAAATAATAGGTAACTTTATTGGAACTATTTATTAGAAGAACAGTGATTTTGTTTTCATTTTGAGTTTATTACATTTTACATCACACTTGGAAATTAAATTAGTATTTCTTCTCATGAAATCGGAATATTATCTGAGCGACTGGCATTTGTAGATTAAAGAAAACATTATATTCCTTTGTTGTTTTAATGACTGCAGCTTTAAGCTCTTAATATAACAAACCCTTTTAATAAATACTCTTTGTCTATTTTCCTAGAAATAATTGGAATGATGTAATGTTTCAGTCCCTAATAAGTAATAACCTTTCATAAGAGTGCTGCTGAAATATTTATTTTAACGATGAAAAAATGGAAGGAAACGAGTGAGTGGTATTCTACCTATGTTGCAAGCCCAAAATTACTACATTTGGTGTGAATTATGGCCAATATAATATAACTTATATCGGATCCTGTTGATACTAATGCATTAGTTAAAATCCATTGGTAGTATAGGAGAAAACATTTATCTTTCAATTAAGTAAAATGCTGTATACATGTTTAATAGTTTATCTGGTGATTGTAAGAGGTTAAAATTATGCATAAATAAATATGCATTACAACTTACCAGCATACCATTAGTGCTTTTAGAATACTAAGAATTGTTAAAAAGAAGTAAAAGGCTACTTAATTTCCAACCTCTTTTCTCCTCTTCAGAGTTCCTTTCTGAAATTTAAGTACCATAAAGAACAATAATCCTATTATCATTCAACAATTTTTTCTTAAACATTCCATTCTCTAGAGGAGGGGGTGGCAAAAACATGTTCAACAGGACATTTGAAATCCATCTGCTGCTTCCCCTCATTATTCGTTTGTATTCTACATGCTGCTTTTGGTGGTCATATCCCTGAAATTGACAAGGAAATGCCATTTCACTACTCCTAGCCCAGAGGATTGCTTTGGGAATAATATGCAGATGTAAGTCATTGTTCATCTGAAAACTTGCTTGCTTTTAAAGTTTGCATTACGTGTTCTTGCAGGTTGACCCCAGAAGAACTTGAAGGTGTTCCAGTGAACTTACGTTATGTTAAGTTCCAGAATGTGCAAAATATCCAGTTGTTTGTGAAAGACAATCAGTCTGGAAGTGAAACAACACAGATTGACTATTTAGTTGTGATTGGTTCACCCATATCCACAACCAACATGGGTGAATTCAAGAGAGTAGCAGGCAAAAAAGGCGAAAGTCACTAACAGTATAAATAATAGTTGTCTGCATATACCACAATGTAACAAAAAATTGAAGAAAGAAAATTATGTTGCTTAACTCATGCAAAGCAGTTAACTAAATAGATCAGACATTGTGATTAGATACTTCAACGCAGTTGAAGAGAGCTTAAAAGAAAAATAACAAATGTTAGATTGAGTACATCTGGGAGAAGAAAAAAACAAAAAGAATGTCTAATGCTGTTGTTATTTTTAATGTTAAGCATCAGCAAGCTTATATTCTGAACACTGAACTTTTACCAATTGAATTGCTTGTTGTTGAAAGGAAAATAATTCCACATCTTTTATCTTGCCTACTTTTTTTTTCCTGTATCACTTATCTTTAGTAGGTAGAGGAAGTATTATATACCACCCAAAAGTTTATCTAGCTTTCAGCAAAAATGCATGTTTTGAGGTTCTTTGAATCCTAAAAGAAGGCATATTTAGAAAAAAACCATCACAGGAGTTTCGGTGTGTGGGGGGTAACAGCATAACATGAATATTAAACTTATTATTTACCGATAGAAGACTTCATGAAATGCCTACTATTTTTTATTTTCCAAAAAATGGCCCAAACAATTTTAATTAAAATATCGTATGCTCAGAATAATAGTATGGCTAATAAAGTGTACATTATGAATTTTCTGTAAGTAGCCTGTGAAGTTATTCTGATTGAAAATTGTATAACTGGGAAACCATAAGAGAACTTACTAAAGGAAAAATGTGAAGTTCATTAAAATATACTATTTGTGTTAAATAACTTTTTATAGCTTTAGGGTTTTAAAATGTGTCTTGAATGAATTTCAAAGATTTATTTCCATTTTGGCATCAATGTAACACATGGGCATGGATGGTAATATGTTTGATCCAAGAGCTCCTGACCACAGTCTGAATTATTCAATTGTAAAGATTCCCTAGTTACAATAGTTTATCCAAGTACGAGTGAAATGGTAAAGGATAGAGGAAGTTATGTCGCGTGTACTGCATCAGGATTGTTTTTGTAAATATTATTGAATTTGAAAACATGGATTACCTTTCAAAGACAAACGATTCAATTATGTATTTAAATGCAAAAAATCAGAAATTGTACAAAAATTGCTACTTTAGTTTAAAGGATAAAGAAAATAAAATGTATGAAGTCTTTGGGTTATAGCTGTGGCCTTGTTTATATGTGAGTAGAAAATTGCCTGTCTTATTAATAGAATCTCTTTGACAACAGTGCCAATTTGTTTCCAACTTCTGTTTTATTCTTTTGGTATTTAAATGCTTCATTTATAACAGTGACCATGCAAAGTACTGGGTTCAGTCCCAACAACCATAAGCAGGTTTTGACACTAAGTAGTAGTTTTACGTACATATATTTTCCATGTGCCTTGGCCATAAATTTTTTTCATGTGTTAAAAGTTTCACCAGTCCCACAATTATGGCCCCCTTTCATTCAGTTAAGTGCATTTCACAGAATGAAGATGTGCCAATAATGCAAGTGTGTTGTAATACTTTATTCTTCAGTGCCCTATTTGGCATATGGCATAAGATGAATCCGTTTTTACTTTACTACATGCAGTAAGTAGGGCAAGTATGGTATTCCACCTAAAAATGTGATGTCTAGGTTTCACCAGAAATATATGTTTTGATACCCCTGAATCAAAAACAAAATCATTTAAAAAAAAAAAAAGGCCTGTGTGTGTCCATCTGTGAACAGCATGATTCAAAAACAAAAAGTCAGATATGTACCAAACTTGGTAATTAGGTTCAGTACCTTTCAAAGATGCGACACGAAGATTTTCAAGAAAATCTCCCCACCCCAAATTACCCTTTACATGGAAAATTTTTTGAAACTTTTATTTTCTAAAAATGGCTATATAGCTTCTGAGAATACAAATAACTTATATAAAAAATCTAATGTGTTACACTCACATGACTTTCTCTACTCTTGTACAATCTATTTTTACAAACGCCTATTCTCCATATGCTTCACGTTAATCGAGATATCGAGATGTCAATCTTATTGGTAATTTTCTTGTAGATGCAAGGGGAATATGATAGGTTTTAAGCGATAGTCAAATATTTTAACGCTGGTTGCTATGCGGCGCATTCCATTCTCTTTGCATGTCCAGGACATAAAAAAAATGAATAACGAATTTGAGAAAAAGTATTAAGTATTGGAAAATTTAAGGGAATAACAAGCAATATCTCGAAAACGGTCCACTCAACAACAAAAATGTATATGACATAAATTGTGTATTTTAACGCGATCTACATTTTTTGTGTAGTAAAATTTTATCTATCTCTTATGGTTTACCAGATATGCAAAAGTCGTTCACAATGAAGAATACTTTTGGAGACATTCCCAGAAAATTCGAGATATACATTTCATTTCTCATGACAATATCTTAAACATATAATATTTTAATCAAAATTGTTAGAGCCATTTTTGAGAAAATTCAAATTTTCGAAAAATCTTCCATGTAAAGGGTAGTCTGGGGTGGGGGGATTTTCTTGAAAACCTTCGTGTTGCATCTCTGGAAGATACTGAACCTAAATACCAAGTTTGGTGTTTATCCGACTGTTCGTTTTTGAGTTATGCTGTTCACAGACACACACACGGACATGTTTCCAAAAATGCTTTTTTTGGATTTAGGGGGTCTCAAAACATGTATTTCCGGTGAAATCTCGGTATCGAATTTTTGGGTGGAATGCAATACTTCCCCTACTTACTATACGTAGTAGAGAAAGTAAAAATAAATGTAATTCCTTTTGCTTTCCTAATGAGGGGTTGCCTAATAGCAAAGCATACTTAACAACAAATAAAGTAAAGAATAAAAATAAGAATTACAAACAGAGATTACAATATAAAGAAAATTATAAGAATGCAAGAAATTCAGTTAAAACGTTCAGAAAGACAAATATTGTGATCTTAAGTAAATATTAATTGTACAAGTGCTTTTTACTTTCTCTACTATGTATACTAAGCAGGAGAAGTATTGCATTTCACCCAGTAATTTGAACTCAAGATTGCACTGGAGATAAATGTTTTGAGCCCCACCTGAACCCCAAAAAGCAATGTTTTTGGAAAAGGTCCATGTGCATGCATGCAAGAATGTAGGTCTCTTTAAAATACACAATTTATTTCAAATAACTTTTTTTGTGGCATAAGCCATTTCTGAAATATCCATTATTAATGGTTTGAATTCTTCATTACTTGGTCATTCTTTTGAAATCCTGACAACATTGGGTTGTTTCTCGTGATGTGGAATCAGTATGGAATTTTAAGGCCAATGTATAGCATCCAGTTCTAAAACATTTGTTCTTTGTATCTGTAATGAAATTGTAATGCGGCTATTTCAGAAAGGTTTATCTCGATTAAAATAGGTAGATGGGAAAATAGCTTTCATAAGAATAACTTCTATACCTGTTAACAAACGATAGAGGGTAGAGGAAGTCATGTGAATATAACATCAGATTTTTTTTCAGAATGTGATTTACGAATTTATGATATGAAAAAAAAAAAAAGAGACATAATTAGTTTGTATAGATTGAGACAAATTGAAACAATGCAGAAATGAACACGGCAGCTAAAGACAATATTTAGTTTTCAAATGTTCTTGGAAGCCCATTGCGCTGTAACCTCCACTATAATTCTTTGTCCCAACTCTCAATCAGAAGTTTAGTTCATATAGTACAGATGGTCTCCTTTCCAGCTCTTTATGAAATTGTTCCTAAGTCACCAGTCAAAGAGATTGATAACACTAGTCTGCATTTTCAAACTTTTTGTCAGATGATTTCTTAAAATTAGATGTTCTTGAATCAAGTTTTTATGCTGATTCCAGAAATAACTTCCGTTTTTTTCTATCATGTCAGGTTTTTATACAAAATAAGAAGTAATGTTTTGACAATTTTACTAATGAGCATAGAAAAGTATTCAAATACCATTTCACACGAGGCAAGTTTTTATTCAAGAAACATTTTGAGAATATTCTCAAGAACTCCCCTAATTTATTTCATCACTACATTTTAACAAAACAAGAAGCCAAAGTGTTTCATTTAATTGATTCCTTGCAGATCCTTGCAAGTGACTGTCCCTCCTCATCATCTAACAGTAGTCGACCATCATACTTTCATTCCATCTCCCCTGGTACCTCCTCTCCATTTCCTTAATATCTTGGTAAAAACGTTCACCCTGTTCTTCACTATATTGTCCCAGATTTCCTGGAAAGTAGTTGATATGTGAATGCAGAAAATGCACCTTTACACATGTTACAACCCATCTTCTTGAAATTTTCCAACATTGTTTCGACAATGGCCTTCTAATTAGGATCTTTGTTATTGGCTAAGAAGTTTTCAGTAATTGATCGGAAGACGGTTCATACTTCTATTTCTCTCTCATTCATTGTCTTTCAAAATCTTCATCCTTCACCAATTTCTTTATTTGAGGACTAACAAAAATTCCAGCCTTTAATTTGTCTTGTGTAATGAAGGGAAATTTTTTGGAAAGGTACTTGAAGCAGGATCCATCCTGTCGTAGAGACCTTGCAAATTGCTTCATCAAGCCCAATTTTATATGTAGTGGCGGAAGCAATATCTTTTGTCTCTCTACAAGCGGTTCGTGCAGGATGTTTTTAGTTCCAGGCAACAAGTTTCTCCGCTGTGGCCATACTTTCACACTCCAATGTCTTTGCCCGACTGTCCCATTCGCACAGAAAACAAGGCATTTTTATGAACCCAGCTTGTCGTAATAGTATTCCAATAACTTTGAAATCACAGCAGATACGCCATTTGTGTTCCTTGTGATACTTGTTAAAAGTATCTTCATGTTTTCAACTGTCTCAACTGAACTGAATGTGTGACAGGAATGGACCCATACACATTCCCATTATGCAGTAACACTCCTTTCGGGCTTCTCTTTGATGAATCTATAAAGTCTCCACTGAGTAGGATCATTTTCAATGTCATAAAAGTGCATTAACTCGTTTATGGTATTGCAGTAAACCAAGGACTTGATCTGTGAGAAAAAGGAACTAGCTCTTGTTCTCTGTGTCTGTACCATGAGTAATGTGTTCCTGGTTCCAGAAGATTCTTATTTTTAAGACAGAAGCCTAGTAACTCTGCAGATTCCTTAGAGAAATTCAAATCACATACTAGATCATTTAGTTCACTCTGAGAGAACAGTTGTGGAGTCATGTCATATTCAGGGCAGTAGACATAATCGTCTTCGGTGATTGCATGAGGTTCACTTTCAACACCATCTTCTTCCAAGTTCTCTAAAACAGCTCGAGGAAGAGGAGCAGGCAGATCATCTCCGCGTGGAACTGGCCTGATGGCTGAAGGAATACTTGGATACACAATGTGTTTCTTATTTTTCGAATTGCACCCCTGAACATTAACTAAACAGAAATAACAGTCTTTAAGGTGGTCTTTAGGCTCCCTCCACACCATAGGAATTGCAAATGGCATGTATGATTTCTTTCCTTTTATCCACAATCTTAACCTCTCAACACAATAGCGGCAAACTGTCTTTGGAGCCCAGGCCTTGTCTTGGTCACCAAGTTTCATTTTAAAATAAGCATGGTACACTTTTTTCAGAAAGTCTGTTATATCAGTTCTCTGCTGAAGCACAAATTTCCACAAATGTAGCAGAAAACATTTGGATTGTTCACACACTTGCGTGTAGACATAATGTATTTATAACTTCAATCACGATATAGCACTGGTAATGCAAGCCTCTGATATTAACAACAATGCCTAAATTACAAATAACAACCTAAACACTTCCAAGTCTGTATTAAGAAATTTCCCTTCGACAATACTCATCATCTACTGGCTCAACTCTATATTTTTGAAGTGAAATTGTGAAAAAACTGTACGTGATAGGAAAAAACTAAAAGCAGTTCTGAAATCAGCTTATAAAAGTGAGTTAGAATCACTTATTAGTTTTCAGTCCGATATCATGCAGACTAGTATAATGGATTTGAGTTTAACATGTGTTAAGAGACTAATTATAATGGATAATACATGAATTCTTGCAGAAACATGTGGACACAGTAGGAGGTAAAGGAGTACTACATAGCTTTCTTTGCAGCCATCGGTTGCAAACTACTCATTGGAAAAAGAAATCTTTTAGTATTTATTTTTACTTTATAAAGCCTTTTATCTCAGCTGCTCTGTCGCAGATACCAGTTCATTTTTACTTGGGCTCCGGGCCATGTGTGAATTCCTGGCAATGAGGAGGCAGATGCGGCTGCTAAGGCCGCATGCCGTTTGCCGGAGTTTTCCACCAAAACTGTGCCTTCTATGGATGTTCAGCAGTACTTCCATCCTCCTCTGTTTTCAGCTTGGCAGCAATCATGGGCGGTACTGGCTGGCACTCAACTGCAGACACTCAAAGACACCGTACAACCCTGGTCCACTTCCTGCAGGGAATCATGGCGGTCAGTAGTAGTTCTGACCCACCTAAGAATCGGGCATACGCGTGTCACACACGGTCATCTTCTATGTGGTGCCCCGGCCCCTGTCTGTTCGGCGTGTGACGTGCCGCTTACCGTGTCACATGTTCTCTTTGTTTGTCCGAGATATGCCCATGATCATCAGTTTTTTGGCCTGGGTTCTACACTGCCCTCAGTTTTAGGCAATGACCCAGTGGCTGTAAGGCAGACCCTGCGGTTCGTTGTCAAAACCAGGTTTTTTTTACACAAGTATAACATGTCTTTTAGTTTTGGAGGTTTTTTGGTCTTTTTAGATAGATTTTATTCCATTTTACCGTCATTTTTAGTCCTGGGTTTTATTCTGTTTTAACCTCATTTGTGCTCTTATGGCTATTTCGTTTTTAACTTATTCTTCTGCGTTTTTAGCTCGACTGTTTTAAGTTTACCTGTTTTTTTTTTTTTTTTTTTATGTTTTTATTTGGGGCCCAAATGACCTAGTTGTTGACGGTCCCTTAAACACCACTCCACCACCACCACTTTATAAAGGAATCAATTTGGTCAAATCTTTTAACTTTTTTGGCTGGGGAAGCATGCATAAAAAAAATAGTCATCTTATCAGACTCAAAATCAGCCATAGATGGAATAGTAAATTACAATAATGAAACAACAAGTAATATTAAAGAAATAGGAAGCCTAATTAAAGCAGTTGAAACTAGAAATCATGTCACTCTTCAATGGATTCCAGCTCATGTCGGACTTTTGGTCAATGAACATGTGGATCAATTAGCAAAGAAAGGTGCAATAGAACAAATAAAACCTGTAGGACAAATAGAAATAAATAAACAATTAAATAACATTAAACAACATTTCAAAAGACGGCAGAGATTTGATGAAGATAAATTAAAAGATAAAGATTATAAGAATATTAAAGATAGAGTTGATATACAAAAACTGCCAAGGAAGACTGCAGTGGCCTTATTTAGGATGGCAACTTGCCACGATTGCCTCGCAGAACATCTCTACAAGATACGATGCCTACCTACACCCAAGTGCACTCTCTTTGAAGATAATGTCATCCTGAACAAACAACACCTCGCTAAATGCAAAGGCCTTAAAAGTGATAACTTACAGACTTTATATTGGGAAGCCAGAGGGAAAATGATGCAGATCAATTAATCCCCAATGCCATTGGTGAACAACTACTACTACTACTTTACCAAATCTGAGAATCTCTATAATCCCTTGGATGTTGTTTAAAAACTGTTGGACTTGGACTTGTTAGTAAATTGCTTAACCTACCAGTGCAGAACAAAACCCACAGAACCTGGATGATGCATCTTACCTTAATGGTAACCTCAGCTTTTTGAAACTCACAGAACCTGTGACCTTAACATAACCTTCAGCATTTTCTGCATGCATCTAGTTCCCCTCAGTCCAAACCTGTGATGTTTTTGTTTCTTTCCACGCACCATTCAAAAAGTAATATTGCAAATGCAAGATCTGTGGTTTTTGGAGGTAAATATTTTGGAAGAAAACACATTGTCTTGTATTATTTTAAAAAAATACAGTACAGAACGATATTTTTGTATCTGATCCTGCAGAAATGCAAACAAGGAGGAGAAGGTTGGAAAGCAGAGGGGAGAAAAGACTGGCGGTATCTCCCTGCATTGTGCAGCAGGAATGCCTAAGGTTTGTATCGACTAACCCAAAACCCCTCCCAGGAAGTAATGGGCTCATCCAGCTGAGTAGGGCTAGGAGGAAAACATTGTACTGTATTTTGCACTAGACATTATCAGCAAGCATTAACACTTTTGTTTTTTTTTACTTTCTCTACTACATACCTACTAGGTATAAGAAGAAAATAGCATGAATGTATGTAATGGGATAAAAGGAAAGGATCAGATGGTTGAATTTACCTTTGTAAACAACAATGGGCAGAGTGTAGTGGATTATCTATGTTACTCATTAGATTTTGAGGATGCATTAGTAGATTTTGAAATAGTGCAGGGAATTTTCACTAGTTGTCATTTTCCATTGAAAGCTGCTTTTAGAATTAAGCGTCAGGAAGAGGATCAACCTGTTAGAATAGGAAAAAAGAAAGAAGTATTAAGTGGGGGAAGGTTTGGAACTATACTTAGGTTAAATTCAATTATGGTTAAAGATGCAAAGGGTAGAATGAATTACTACAAATGAAGAGGCAATAAGGGAAATTAGAGTGGGTAGTTAAACAAAAGCAGGGTTTACAATGAAACAAATGAATCGGTGTCAAATAAAAAAAAGAGAGGGTTTGACGAATGTACCAGAGCTAAGAGAAGCATGGAGCAGGAATTAAGGAGGTGGAAGATGCAATAGGACCAAGAAACAAAGAACTTTATATTAATGAAATGGAGCTATAAATGTTTAATAGAAGTGAAAAGGAAGGAATGGGGGGAGAGAAAAAGTACAAATCTACTTGAAGCAGTCATGAAAAATAATTGTAGAGTATGACAATCATAATCAGAGGAATGTATAAAAGTGAAAAGAGAAAATGTTACAGAATCAGAAACATGGTTTAATTACTTTATTAAAGGTCTAGTAGTTACAGGAACCAGAGTAACAAAACTTAGTCCCCTTAGCTCTCGATATAGGTTATATAGACAATTTACAAGTGTAAATAACTGGAACGAAGTTTGGGAAGAAACAAAAAGATTAAAGAACAGAGCATCGGGACTTGATGGCATCCCAGGAGAGTTTTGGGAAAAATGAATAGAAGATAGCAGTGGCGAAGCTAATGGATTAACTGTGGTTAGGCTTACCTTATATCTCTTTATACAGGAGATCCTTGCGTTGATTCTTTTGGTAGCAAAGTTATCAATCATGTTATCTTTAAATTTCTGATCACTTGTAAGTTGTTTAACCAGGTTTTTGTTCTATGGAAATTGTTCAGAGATAACTTAACCTACATTTGTCATTGAATTGTGAAGGCAGTTTTTAATTTTTACTTTCTCTACTATGTATAGTAAGTAGGGGAAGTATTGTATTCCACCCAAAAATTTGATACCGAGATTTCACCGGAAATATATGTTTTGAGACCCCCTGAATCCAAAAAAAGCATTTTTGGAAACGTGTGTGTGTGTGTGTGTGTGTGTGTGCGTGCGTGCGTGCGTGTGTGTGTTGAGAGAGAGAACAGCATAACTCAGAAACGAACAGTCAGATAAATACCAAACTTGGTATTTAGGTTCAGTATCTTCCAGAGATGCGACACGAAGGTTTTCAAGAAAATCCCCCTATCCCAGATTACCCTTTACATGGAACATTTTTCGAAAATTTTAATTTTCTCAAAAATAGCTCTAATGATTTTGATTAAAATATATTATTTAATATTTATTAAAATATATATATATATATATATTTTCATGACAAATAAAATGTATATCTTGAATTTTCTGGGAATGTCTCCAAAAGTATTCTTCATTGTGAACGACTTTTGCATAACTGGTAAACCATAAGAGATAGACAAAATTTTACTACACAAAAAATGTAGATCGCGTTAAAATACACAATTTATGTCATATACATTTTTGTTGTTAAGTGAACCATTTTCGAGATATTGCTAGTTATTCCCTTAAATTTTTCAATACTTATTTTCTCAAATGGGAATTCGTTATTCATTTTTTTGTGTTGTATATGCAAAGAGTATTAATTTGTGGCAAAGAGAATGGTGCTGCACCTAGCAACCAGCTATTAGGAGATATGTATATGCTTAAAGGCTACTGTATTTCTATATTGCCCTTGTAAATATATATTCCCCTTACATCTACAAGAAACTTAGCAATAAGATAGAGTCTGTAAATGTTTATCTCGATTAACATGAAGTAGATGGAGAATAAGCGTTTGTAAAAATAGTTTGTACAAGAGTAGAGAAAGTCATGTGAGTGTAACACATCAGATTTTTTTTTTAAGGGTGCTCATACTTCCTTCAGAAGAAGCTGTACTGACAGAATGTAAGAATCAATTTGATAAGCTTTGTTACTTCGTTATAAATATTTTGAAGATCATTGTCCATTATGAATTTAAGAAGGTCTGCAGGTGGTAAATATTTATCTTTGTCAATATAAATGTTTAACTCATTTTCCAGTCTTTCTTTGTTGAATGGGTAAGTTGTGAAAAGGCCATTTAGTTTCATTGTTGGGAAATTTATGTACAATTTCCAAACTGATTCTTATCAAGTAACTCTATAAACTGAATATTCTGAATATCTTCAAAATGATTTCCATTTGCACTATCAAGTTATCTAAGATAACATCTTAAAGGATGGTGACGGAAGTGATGCTCATTAGCACTTATTTCACTGTGAAATTTGTTACAGCTTTCAATACATGAGGTCACAGTTTTTTCTGATCTCATATCTTTGAACAAACTGATGGTCTTCTTAATTTTAGCATTGCACATACTAATATCATGTGCAATTTTGTGTCTAAGTGCATATAGATGGTGAACATATACAAATATTTCTGTGTAAAGGTAAAGCAGGAAAAGGAATTAAGAATGCTAAGCAAGCCAGAAGCATTGTTGAATGACTCTGCATCCCAATCCCCTTCATCTGTGGTAATATTTTGGAAAATGTCTTTCAAATCATGGTATTTAAGAATATTGTCTGAACAGCTTGTGAATTGAAATTCCAGCATGTACGAGGGTAATCCCAAAAGTAAGGTCTCCAATTTTTTTTAAAATACAAAGAAACTTTTATTGACAACAAATGGTACATAGTTTTGAAGCAATTTTTCCACATAATCGCCATTTAAGTCGATGCATTTTTGTAGACGCTGTGGCAGTTTTTGTATGCCCATGTCATACCAGCTTGCCGCCATGCTCTTGAAAAAGTGATGGACCTCATTTTTCACTTCATCATCGTCACCGAAGCGCCTTCCAGCCAAGTGTTCTTTCAACTTGGGAAACAAGTGGTAGTCACTGGGTGCTAAGTCCGGACTATAGGGTGGATGGGTGATGGTTTCTCATCCAAACTGTTGTAGAAGATTCATGGTTTGACGGGCGGTGTGGGGGCGAGCATTGTCATGGAGAAGGCTTATGCCCTTGCTCAACATTCCTCTTCTACGGTTCTGAATTGCCCGTCTGAGTTTTTTTAATGTCTGACAATACCTGTCGGCATTTATTGTTGTCCCAGGATCCATAAAGTCGACCAACAATATCCCCTTTCAAACCCAAAACACAGTTGCCATGACTTTACTGGCAGACTGTGTTCTCTTGAATTTTCTCGGCTTGGGTGAACCGGAATGCCGCCACTCACGTGATTGTTGTTTGGTCTCTGGTGTGAAGTGAAAAGCCCAGGTTTCATCACCCGTGACTATTGAATCCAAAAGGTTGTCCTTTTCATCTCCAAAGTGTTGAAGAAATTGGCGGGAAGTTTCAGCGCGTTGCCTTTTGTGATCTTCTGTCAGCATTCTTGGGACCCATCTTGCACACACCTTCCGAAATTTCAACTCTTCAATCAAAGTCCAATGAATAGTGCTTCGAAAAATCTCAGGAACAACAATGCAGAGCTCATCGAGAGTGATCCGCCGATCTTGAAGCAGGACTTGTTCAACCTTTGCGATTGTTTTGTCAGAAATGGACGGTCTCCCGCTTCTTTCCTCGTCATGAATTTACGTGCGACCATTTGCAAATTCTCTACACCACTTGTGGACATTTTTGACATCCATACACTTCCATCAACTGTCGATGAATTTTGACAGGTTTAACCCCTTTTGCACTCAAAAAGCGAATAACTGCGCGAACTTCGCACCTGGCGGTAGTGGCTAACGGGACCTCCATTATAACTGGCTGCCAAGCCAAGACTGAAGGCGCTAAGGGATGTTTGGTGGTTTCTGAGGAGAGTGGAGGGAGGAAGGAAAAAGCCGTATGGCCAACATCCACACAAACAGTTTCCCTGCGATCCCAGCGCTTTGGAGACCTTACTTTTGGAATTACCCTCGTAGTACATGTTTGAGGCAATTTGAATCCTTTATTTTCTAAGAGTTCTGTTCTCTTTGAGGACTTGCTAAAAAATGAATGGAATGCTACAAAATTGTAAATGAAAAGCCTAATTGCTTATTTTTAAAGCAATGTAACAGCAATAGATTAAGTTTATGAGCATAACAGTGGAAACAGCTCGCAGACATTTTTGTTTAACAAAATGTTGGACACCTCCATGTTTACCTGTCATTACTGAGGCTCCATCATATGTTTGGCTCACTATTTTTTCAGTAACTCCCCAAACTCCCCAAGCATTGAGTACAATTTCTGAGAAACCCTGAGCAGTTTTGTCACTAGAAATATTGTCAAAACCAATGAATCTTTCTATGTGACCGCCTTGTGTACAAAACCTGAGAATAATACTCATTTGTGACTTACAAAAAGCATCCAGGGTTTTATCTGCTTGCACTCCAATGAACTCACCTGACTGTAACTCTTCCTTATGTGATCATTAATGATATTGGTAACCAATTCAATTAATTTGTTTTGAATTGTGCTTGATGTGCTCTGCAAGTGATCACAAATAAACTTTTTCTGTCTAGACAAAAGTTCCAATAATTCAAGTTAATTCCCTTTGTCGGAACTTTCATCTTCAAAGTGTACTCTGAATAGGGTTACCAGAATTCTGGAACCAAAAATAGGGACATTTTAAATCTCTTTATGAAATTCAAGCAAGCTATTTTTAGTAAACTTGTATTATCTGCAAAATATGAAACTATTTTGTCCACAAGATTGTTATTTTGTAAAGTTTTGATTACATTTCTGAACTTTCACCATGAGAATCACAAAATTCTGTTAAGCTTATTTTAACACCAATATTATTGGGATGAAAACATCTTTGAAGTAAGGGACTAACGTCAAATCTAAAATCTAATGTATTGAAAACATCTGTGCTTGTAGTAATAAACTTAGCAGCTTCAAGTTCAGTTTAACATTTTTGTTTACAAATGGGGCTATAACATTAATTGCTATTGCCTCAATTTTTGTTTTTCGACAAGTAAAATGTTCTATCATACTGTTTATGTATCTATTTTGATTAGCAGTCACCAGATTTGAAGCTCAATTCAGGCTCCTCAGAATAACAAACGAAAATTACCTCTCGAGCAGCACAATGTAGGTCTTCATGCTTTGCAACCCTTCCTCTGTGTTGCTTTGAATGAATGAATTTATTGTACAATTTGGTTTACAAGTTTTATACAATATATATCTCTTGTACCCCTACATCTTACGTACAATTTGTCTGGTGCTTGTCTTTATTGAACCACTCAGATTGCTTGGCTCCCAGGCCTTATCGCTCACTGAACAGCCCTTCTTTCTTTGCCTCTCTTACTTTTCTAGACCAATTTTCCCATGCCCTTGATTTTCTTTTCTTCTTTCCCATCAACATCTTTATAGCTACTATTTTTCTATCCGTATTTTCCCATTTCTTTTCCCACATTCTTTCCCTCCAGCTCCTTGTTTCCGTACATTCCGTCATATAGTGTTCTGTACTTTCTCTTCCTCCACACAGCTCGCACATTCCTCTTCCGCTGCCTCTCATCCCTCTTAAATACATTCATCCCATTCTCATCCATGCTAAACCTTCCTTTCTTGTCTATTACAGCAATAAACTACCTCTCTTTTCCCCCACCCCTTCTTTATCAATTTATGAAAGCTTAATGATTTTTTATCTTCAAGGTTTCCCCATGTCCCTTGTAGTTCTATATCTTCCACTCTGTTTCTTACTGCTTTCCAAAAAACTGTTTGTATTTCTCCCCTCTAGCCCCATATATCCCCCATTCCAATTAACTCCGTTATTTTTTTCGGTTTCTTTCCACCAGCTGTTCTTGCTTATTAGAACCTTTTGCTGAGTCGTGCATATCCCAAGTACTTACACCTCTACTGTTACCAAATACAATTGTGAAGTACAAACAATGCACATAGCTGATTTTCATTTCCACTTTCTTTACTTCTCTTTAGAAATGGAAACTCCTTTTCTAACTCAGCCGAGAAGTCACATTTCCTCTTCCGACATTTTAAGAATGTTTTAGACTACTTTTCTTACCTTTATCACCAGCCAGCAACAGTAAAGAACGTTGCTATGCTAGAGTGGAAGCTTACATGAGCTTAGGAAAGCAAAACGGTATAGGAAACAGCCGCAAAGTTATTAGAATACTGTTGTGAAGGTACCATGATCTTTGATGGATAAAACATACAATACTGTGCCATGATGCATTAATGCACAAGGCAAAGATAATATAATCTTTGTTACAATTTACTGTGATGACATCTAGTAATTGAAATTGAACATAAACAATGTTCTTTTCGCACTCAGATGTATTCAAATAAGAAAATATGGCCATTTTTTAAAAAGTACAATATGGACACTGCTTTTAAAATGCAAACTGTCCATGCAAAATACGGATGTCTGGCAACCCTACCTCTGAATGCAAAACAAACATCAATAAGTCTCTCGATTATGAATCCATTTTGTTTCACAATTGAATTATTTTCATAGCTGGAAGTTTGGTTCCTTCAGAAATTGAGGGCCACTTGCAAAAACAATGTTTAGATAACATTAAGCGCTAGACCTTGTTTAACTCATTGCAAAAACGATGTTTAGTGCTAAACAGTGTGTAAATTGCATCCATGTTTAGACACTGCATAACAGGTGATTTAGGCAGTATTTAACCTTAAACGCCACTATTATTTCCCACAAGGTACAGAATGAGAGCAGAGAAACAATGATGATTATGTGATTCTTTGATATGAAGTATTTTTACACCCAGAAAGGAAAAGAAGGGTGATAGGACCATGAAGTGTGCTCAGATCCATTCTAATCCCTTAAAGCACTATACCGTAAGAGAATTCAAAGCAAGATTTAGGTGTTAAATGCAGATGCATATTTGATTAACGAAGTGGTCTTAAAGTACCTCTGTAACACTATTTCAATTATTTATTACAGGAGTACACTCTACGGACAAAACTTAAATAAATAAAGAAGGATATGCACACACATGAATAGTTTCACTTTTTGACACAAATTAAATTAATGCAATGTTTGTGCCTCTTGCACGCTGTTTCATTCTTCCTTTTTTTTTTTTTTTTATTTATTACAGTTGTATGAAAAAAATTACACTTTAACGTGTGTTAAATAATTTAATCTCCTCTGTTAACTTAACCAACACTCGGTGCCTGTGGCTTATAACAGTATATTACAGTACAATTTAGTATCCATCCTCCCAGTTTAATACAAGTTGGTTTCTTATGGGTGCAGAATTTTATTAGGAAGAAATGTGCTTGGGCATTTTTCTATGCAATAAGCCAGAGACATTACCTAACCTGATTTTAATGTGATTTCATGCAGTGAAAGCAAATCTAATGTGGGGGTTATTATGAAGTGTAATTCAATTATTTATTCTGCCATTTGAATTAGTGATTTGGTTTAGAAAGTTGCATTAATGTATGCAGGAGTGATAATGCATTGCTACACCTGTATGAAGCAAGCACATATATACTGCACACATGCTTCATTTATCCATCCATCTCTGGTATTAGGATTGAAGTGAAATAATTGGGTACCTCGTATGATGAGCTTCAAGAATTTCTTGTGCACATGAATAAAATACATGGGCTTTATGAATTGAACATTATTACCGAAAAATATTGGGAATATTCTGAAGAAATAACACGTTTAATAACAAATTTTGACAATCCCCGGATTTCAGTGAACAGAGCTGAATGTATGACAAAGGATGCTAAGTTAGATCTGATGCTTAAGTTAGTGTGAGCATTGGCAAACAGAATGCTGAAGATCCATTAAATTATAGTCCATCAAACTGGATGTGCTTACTAACAAGCCCTGTTTTTATGCATTGGGCATTTTGGCACCACATAATCAAATTCATATCATTTTTCAGCAACTGCTGAAAATCTTTTATATGGCAGGTGCTTCAGTAATTTGGGATATATTTTTTTATATATTGCAAATTATTATGGCAACTAAATTTGTGCTTTGTTAGCTGTAAATTATACTTTTAGATTTTTTAAGTATGTGTTGTTATATTTTACATGTTTATTTTTAAAGCAAGCACTGGTTTGGTAATCTTCTATCTCAAACTCTTTTAATATATCCAAAAGGGTTTCTCTTTCAATAGTGCTGAAATGTTTTACTCGTTTAAACATTTTGCTTTCCATGCTGCTAGTAGAAAAAGTACTATCGAAATTCCCCAAACCTTTCTTCCGCTGCTTCCTGAAACATACACTTCGTGGTGTCCTAACTCAAAAGCTTTAAAATGTGGTGTTGCCGTGTTTACTTTTGGGACAGATGGTGCTTTAAATGCTGCTTAGCTAAACACTGCCTAGACATGGATTTAGCAATGCAAACTGAACAATGTTTAAGTCCTTAAACAGCACATCGTCTTTGCAAGCGGCCCTGAATGTTCAATTCTTCCGTGATCCAATAACTGAAAACACTCTTGAATTCTGGTGCTTCTCAGATTTTCTGTCAAAATTGTTTATCACACATACTTCGAAAGAAGCCGATGTCCATTCTTCTTCAGTCCCATACCCACCAAACAAAATACATGTGTAACAATACAATTTATTTGTTAGAGAGAAACCTGTAAGCCAAGGATACTTTTTATACCAAGAAAATTTCTGTTTTGTTTCCCATCAAAGTGTAGTGTGAATTGCTTATCTTTATAAATGCACTTTGTTTCTTAAGTCCAGCTTGAAAATGGTTTGTCATCTAATTCACAAAATAAAGACCTTCTGTACAAGCCATAATATAATCAGTTAATCACATGCACTCACAAATTATACCACTAAATTAATTTTTGTAAACCAGGGCTGAACAGCGCACAAAATAATGCACAACTTCACAGCTGAGCGAACCCATTATTAATCTGTGCTGCGAGCAAACCTCAATCCCACACACCTATAACACACATGATTGCCTGCTGTATGGAAAAAAGAGGCTAATTCTGGAAGTCTAGTGAACTGATAAACTGGCTAACATGCATAATGCAGTGAACTCTCAACTTGTGGATGGATCTAATGAAACTGCAGTAACATACAAAACAAACTTGCACTGTTTTCAATGCATTGTTATATTCAATGCTTTGTAAGTTTTCTTCAAATTTTTGGGTAGTCGAAGCCTCAAAAGCCTATGAAGAGCTTCACCACTGGAAGATAGCAAAAGGAAGGAGATATTGGTGAAGCTGATGAATAATATATTTATTTGAGGGAGGGAAGGTACCACATAGTTGGAAGACAAAAAGAAAAACGAAGACAAGACCCAGCCAATTAACAGGGGTATATTTATTTATTGTCAGTTTTAGGGATGATTTATATTGGGATTTTAGCAGAAAAGGCTACAATGCTATGCAAAGATAAAAAATAAACTATCAACATTTCAGGCTGGATTTAGAAAAGATAGAACAGTGGGCAATATATTTGCTATAAAATCAATTATAGAAAAATACTTAAACGTTGTGGGTCAAGCTAAGAAAATGGGGTAAGCTCAAAATTTGCCAGAGCAATTCAGAATCCATATAAAGAATAATTGATTGAATGGTGATTAAATAACTGGAATGATCATAAGCAATATGAGATTAAGATAAGGTTGCAAATTCGGTCCTGTACTGTTCAACCTATTTGTTGATATATTGGATGAGTTCATAAAGATAATTTGTACTTACAGTAAATAATAGAAATGCCAGGACTACTTTTTGCGGATGAGTTAGTGGTAGGCTCCATCTCAATTGGAGGCTTGTCAAGAGTTCTTAAAATACTACATGCATATTGCAAGAAGTGGTGTCTGAGAATAAACTTTAAAAAGTAAAGATAATGGTATTCAAAACTGAGGAGGGAAAACAAAAGGTAGGTGGAAGGGGAAGAGTTGCAAATAATAGGGAAATTTGATTATTTAGGAGTAGACTGAGTAATAATGGGAAATGGAATGACCATAAGACTAGTATTTTAGCTAAGAGAAAACTAACAATGAAGATTATGTTTGCAGAAAATGCCAAGAATGCAAATTAATTAATTGGTTAGAAAGGGTGTATAAAACGGCTGTGGAAGCAAAAGTAGTCTTGTGGATCAGAGATTTGGGGAAGTGATGAAGGATGGTGCATGGTAGATAAAATACATAGATCATCTCTCAAACATGGGTCTACCCATAGGATTGCCAAATGATGCAGCAATGTTGGAAATGGTAAGGGTGGGTTGCAAGGTTATGATAGTGGAAAGGCTACTGAAATACTGGCATAGCTTAAGATCATTAGATGATCAAAACATTCTGAGACAAGCTTAATAATGCAGGAGGAAACCAATGATGGGGCAAATTGGGCTCAGAGCTTGAGGAGAATCTTACAGGAAATTGGGAGGAGAGAGACGGTCAAATTAGAGGTTTCCAGAAATAAGTAAGGAACAAAGTGGAGGATATAGGGGAAGAAGTATTATTTCAAAGTCTTAGAGATAAGAAAAGTTTAATACTATACAGGATGCAATAAAAATGTACAGCACAAATTGCAGAACACATTCCTCACACATAGACGAATAAATTGTTATATGAACATGAGTCTGGAAATGCTTTATTACCATGTTACAACTCGTTAATCATGGGTAAACACACAAGATTAGAATGTACCAGCATACCACATGCAACTCTTTCTCACAGGAGATGTTCAATATGCCCTCCATGAGCATTGATACATGCATCAACCGCCATCGCAGTGAATCCCCAGGCATCGTTCAAGTTCATTGGTTGTTTGGTTTTTGTTTAAGGGCATTCAACTTCTAGGTCATTAGTGCCCTTGTATGACAGATCATGGCAAAGCCCAGAGATAAAGCTGAATAAAAAAAATTAAAATAAATAAAATGTAAGCAAAAGCCAGAGATAAATATCAATATAGAAGTATAGATATATAAAACTAAACCGATCAGTATAAAACACCTATTAAGATGACTAAATCCGCATTTAGAAATTTACTTTCAAAACAAATTAAAAATCCTATAAACCGCTTATCATCCGCTAAAACCTCTGCAAGACTGTCCGGCAGTTTCAGAGAGTCCCGAAGATATGCTAGAGCAATACACTCTAGCAACACGTGACAGACCGAAAGGCCTTCGCCACAAAGCGGACAAATAGGAGCAGGGTCACCCTTAAAAGATAACTGCGTAAAATTGCAGTGGCCGATACGCAACCGAGCCAAAATCACCTCGTGACGAGATACGCGAGAAGTTACCCAATTTATCGGAATGTCTTTAACTACCCTAAGCTTGTTTCTGCGGAGAGCCAACCACTCCTCGCGTCAGCACGGCAGCACCGCTCTTCGCACAAGCCTGAAGTCTTCCGACGTTACTCGAGGATTTTCGACGGCGCACATGCAAAATGTCTCGGTATATGGCATACAACTTTGCACTATAAATGGATGTGCTATCATGAAAACCGAATGTATAGGGTTCGGTTGCATGAACATAAGCACATCCAACACCGTTGGTGCTCTTAGATCCATCGGTGTAGATCAAAATTCGGTCACTGTAACCGGTCAGAAATTCTAAAAAAAAAAAAAAAAAAAAAACAGGTGCGGATACTAAAAGTAGGCATCGTACACTTCCGGTATAGCGTCATCCAAAATCTACGTAAAATGTCGCACATAACCAAGGGGGGACACCCTCTCCCCCTTAGCATACATAATAGGCATTTCAATGTTGTGCTTTCTTAGAAGCTCCCGGAAACGAACACCTGCAGGCCTTGGATTAATGGAGCTATTTCTATAACGTTCGTCCAACGCAATATGAGAAAACAAAGCGAACGTTGGATGTTAAGGAATACATTTTAGCTCACAGCCATAATTTCCCAAGAGGATTTCACGCCGATAACGCAGAAGAGGTCTGCAGATTCGGCGTAAAGATTTATAACTGGGCTAGTGGGAAAAGCACCAATAACCACTCGAATGCCGCGGTTATGGACTACGCTAATCTCCTCAGTACAGATGGTGGTGCTGAGGAATAAATGATACACCCATAGTCCATTTTTGATCGGACCAGTGCGCGATACAGTCGCAGCAAAATAGTCCGATCCGCTCCCCAAGATTTGCCATTTAATATCCGCAAGATATTCAGAGAACGGTCACATTGCGCTTTCAACTGTGCTATATGCGATGACCACCCAAGTTTCCTATCAAACGTCAACCCCAGGAATCTCATCGAATCTACGAATGGTAGTAAATCTGGACCGAATCGGAGCGAATGTGGTAATCGTCTCCTACGGCGCCAGAAGTTCACGCAGATTGACTTCTCAGTTGAGAAACCAAAGCCGTATTTAGAACTCCAATCTTGGAGATTATCTAAGCATTGCTGCATACGGCGTTCCAAAAACGGCGTACGCAGAGAAGTACAATAAACGGCAAAGTCGTCTACGAATAAGCATGACGATACCCCTGGAGGAACACATTTAGAGATAGAATTAATTGCTATACCAAACAGTGTAACGCTTAGTACCGATCCCTGAGGTACTCCGTTCTCCTGAACAAAAAGGTTCGAAACCGAGCCGACGCTTACTCGGAAAACGCGGTCTTTCATAAACTCCTCAATGAACAGTGCTAACCGTCCACGTATATTCCAGCGTGTAGGGAACGTAGTATCCCTGCTCGCCAACACGTATCATAAGCCTTATCGAGGTCAAAAAATATAGCAACGGTTTGACAATTTTTCATGAATCCGTTCATGATCTGTGTTAACAATGACACAAGGTGGTCCATTGCTGAACGGCGCCTCCGAAAACCGCACTGGGTGTTGGTCAGCAGGTTGTGAGTTTCCAACCACCATACCAACCGTCCATTGATCATGCGTTCCATCACCTTGCAAACGCAACTGGTGAGGCAAATTGGACTGGAGATGACGATACTTTCCAGCTTTCAAAATGGGTATGACAGTGGCATCAACCCAAACACGATTATAGACTCGAGTAGGAAATCCTCGCCTTCAGGAGAGAGCTGTCGGAGCATTTGTACGTGTATGCAATCAGGTGTATGATAGTCGAGAAGATGAAAGAGCGTGTTCTAACTCTGCCATGGTGAAGAGGCAATTGTATTCTTCAAGATTTCCTGAACGAAAAAGCAAACCTTGATATTCAACCTGAGTCTTAACAGGAAGGAACTCGGGAGAATAGTTATCTGAGCTAGACACTTGAGCGAAAGCACAGCCAAATGTGATAGCCACGTCAAATGCATCAACAACAGCTCCTGCAGCTGTTTTAAGACCGGCAATTGGCATGTGGGTGGATTTCCCGGCCACACACCTTAACTTATCCCAAACGACAGAGGAAGGTGTATGTCGATTAAATGAAGCTACAAACTTGCTCCATTATGTCTTTTTGCCATCCTTTATAATATAGCTAGACTTGGCACGCATTTTCTTGTATTCAATTAGGTTATCCAGTGTGGGATGACGCTGGAAAACCCTGCGAACACGAATGACAGTCCACCAAGGGACTGGAAATCGACCAGGATTGGCGGTCGACCGTGGAATAGCTTCCTTAGCAGTCGAAAGAATCTTCTCTGTGAGTTGTTGGACCAAAACATCCACACTGTCGTGCTCATTGTAATTAAACACAACCAACTGAGAGTAAGGTTCCAGCACCATCGCGGTAGGCGTGTGGAACACACATCCTGTGTTAAGAGACTAATAAGACAAAGAAAGTGGTCACTAGAGTGTAAATCAGAGAAGGAAACTGCTAACTGTGGTAAACTAACTGCAATATCAAGGTGTGAAAAGGTTGTAGGAATCTGAGAGAAATGTAGGTTCTCCGGTGTTCAGAAGAGATAGGTTATTATTGTCCAAAAAAAATCAGCAATTAATTTACCTCTCGCACAAGCCCGAGGTGAGCCCCAAAGAGGGAGATGGGCATTAACGTCTCCCACTAACAGAATAGGCGTTGGTAACTGAGAGACTATATCTTCTAAATTCATGAGCGAGAGGTCATCGGATAGAAGCAGGTAAATGTTACAGATGGTAAATCGGATGGATTGCAGTTTAATCCTTACAGCCACTGACTGGATGTCAGTCTGTATGGATACAGATTCCACAAATACATCATCTCTGATGAGCATCATAGTGCCCCCGTGCGCAGGAATACCCTCTTCTGGTGTGAGATCACATCGCGTTAGAGTGTATCGTCTAAGTTGAAAGCTATCTTGTGGACGGAGATTAGTCTCTTGTAAACACGACCAAAGGCTCATACTTGCTGAGCAAACGTTCAAGCTCTGGTCGATGTGTTCTAATTCATTAGAATTACAACGGGATAAGTTCTTAATCGTAGAAGCTTACAGCGTTGTGGAAAGCGGTGGTCGAATCAATTTCTCCTTTTTCTTTGGTGTCGGGCTAACACCTTTAACAGAAGATTTATCCTGCATCTTTTTCACTGTCGTTCTGACAGTGTGGGCAGTATCCTCCTGCTCCATCTCCTTCACGGGGGAGGACCCCTTTTCAATAGAAAACCTCGGTTTGAGAACCTCGAACCGATTGGAAGTGGAGATCGGCGAAGATGTAGATCGCCGAACCGAGTCCTTCCCAGAAAGTTCCTCAGAAGAGGATCTCCGAGAAGATGTTTGTGGACTTTTCCTTACCTTAGATGTTCCGGGTAGAGACTTTGCGTTTTCTTTCAGGAAGTCAATTCCGTTATAGCTGGTCTTAAACGTTATCTGTGGTGCATTATAGGTTACGGGCTTGCCAGTCTTATTGCTTGAAGCAGATGGTCTTGATGCTGAATTTACTGAAGGGATTTTCGTAAGTGTTGTAGCAGATGTAGATGTGGATTTCGTGGGCTTTGGGTGTGATTTGGCTACGAGAATATTTTCTGAAATTGTGGCCCCGTTAATATCGCTGGTTTGAGTTTCGATTTCCCGGCTCGGTACCGGTTTAGCTGCAACCGAGCTACAGGTACCGGATCTCGGGACAGAGAGTTGGCGGACACGCAGGAGTTTCCGGGCTTGCGAAAAGGAAACCTTCTCCCTAATCCGGATCTCCTGGATCGCCCTTTCCTCTGTAAAACGGGGGCATTCTCGGGAACTAGATGTTCACCACTGCTTTTCCATGGCGAAAAAATCCACCATTGCAAATGTCTCCGATGGCATGCTCACATCCTGGGCACCACCCCAGCTTAGGTGAGAGTCCTGGCCTGGACCTTGCTCACCTTAGGGTCTCACTTACCAATTAACAGATAGAGGGACCCAATCGCCTTTAGGAGTGTAACAATCATGCAATGGCCCCTCCCCGGGAATGACCTTTATCAGCGGATACGAACACAGTCCTACACGATACTCAAGGGCTGGAAATTACGCATTACCCAGTCACCCTTTGCGACTCCCCTCCTCCGCCCGCGCAGCGGTATCCGTCAGATTGTGTTCAGGGAGGTAACTGATAACTGGTCAAACACACTTGTGGACCAAAGTTTATTGGGTGTTTGGCGAAAGCTCTCTCACCTGTTAGAGGAAGCCAATCGAGAGTGTGGCTTGGGACCCCGGGAGCGACGTTCAAGCTCAGTATTGATTTTGCATCTATACTCGCTACTTATTCTCTGTGGCAAAATACCGTCCACATATCTATATCAATGTTTATATACATGTTTCAATTACTTAAACCAGAAAAATGTGTTTACTACGAAAATCCCATCTTTAGAAGCATAAAATAAAACATTAAACATTTTTTTACATCCCTAGGGCCTTTTAGAAAGTTGTAGGAATATTCAAAGAGCAGGTTATAACTAGACCTAGGATTTTAGGCTAAAGCCTATTTTTTATATGTACAAATACTAAAAGTAATAAAATATCTTCACGTTTAATATAAAGGCATGGAAGAGATTTTGTGGTGCCTAAAATGTATATTTTGACCATTGAGACCTATTTTACCATTAGCGTTGCTTCATTACCTTTTTTATGCAGCAATGAAAGAAAAAGTCTTGATATAATGGGGTTGGTGATTCAACGACTTTGTATTAGTTTAGTTGTAGCAGTGAGAAATTCTGGGAAAATATGTGGCTTATGTTAGCACCTTAGCAGGCAGAAAAAGAAACAGAATACTTGCCCCCTCTTCATTTCCTTTGGTTCAAGAGCGTTTAGGTGGCAATGATATATCTGTAGTTATGGTGCATTTCCACGTTGATCAAATCAATAAGTTTTGAGAGTGTTTTTTTAACCTATAAGCTCAATTATATATTAACCACCATAATTTCAGAATTAATGACTAATAAAATATTTCTAGCTATAATAATTTAGTAAATTTGCTGATTTTTGTTGCTGTATATTTTTTAATGCCACTAATTAAATCCAATTGTAAACTTTTAGAAAATGAGAAGACATTTTAGACACATTCGTAAAATCAAAAGTTTAGCTTGTAGAAGCTTTATTTTAAGTGTCTAAAACTTTATATTTACTAAGTACCTAATGTTTACTTCCTCTACCACGTACAAGGTATTGATTTCCACGTAAACATTTGATAATGAAATTTCACTACAAGTACATGTTTTAAGCCACATTGAATCCCCCCAAAAAAGCAATTTAAGGAAAAGCTCTGTGTGTCCTTTGAACAGCACTGAAGAACAAAAAGTTAGACAAATACCCAATTTGGTATTTAGGTTCAGTACCTTCCAAAGATGCGACACAAGGTTTCCAAGGAAATCCCTCACCCCAAACTACATGGAACACTTTGAATTTTTTTTATTTTCTAAAAAATGGTTGTAAGATTTTAATTAAAATACCATATATTAAAGATTTTACATGACAAATAAAATGTATATCTTGAATTTTCTGATAACTAGCCTTTGAAGTCCTCTTCATTTCGAAGGGATTTTGTATAATCTTGTGTAAAATGATACAAAATATAGATCTCTTGAAAACATACAATTTATTTCAAACAATCTTTTTTGTGGCAGCAGCCACTTCCGAGATATCCATTATTAATGGTTCAAATTCTTCAATACTTAGCCATTCTTTTAAAGTCCTGTCAATTTTTAGTTGTTTCTTGTGATGCCATGGAAAGAGAATGGAAATTTAAGGCCAGTGTATAGCATCCAGTTCTAAAACATTTGAGTTTTGACCGATGCTATTGGCTTTGTATCTATAATGAATGTATAATGCAGTTATTTCCTGAAAGGTTTTATCTGGATTAATATGAAGTACATAGGAAAATAAACTTTCATAAGAATAATTTGCATACCCACTAATAAGCAATAGAGGGTAGAGAAAGTCATGTGAATGTAACACATCAGAGTTTTATAATGTTAGAGCCTATTTTATGTGTCTAGAGATTGGTTTTTAAAGGCCTAAAAATCCGAGGTCTAGTTAACAGAGACTCGGCCAACATGGATAAGGAACGTGGAGGGAAAAGGAAGGGCAGGGTTCATGTCTTATAACCACACCACGATACCATCGCCGATTAAAAAAAATCCCAAGCACGCATGTGCACAAACCGTTTAATTTAACACAATAAAGAAAACGCACTTCACACTTAATCCCTCTTTCACTTTCCCGTGGTGGCAGCAGCCAGGGCCTTTAGTCATGGCCGTCACCCGGACACCTGCCTTCACCCACTGCCAGCGCAATTCTGTTCGCAGTTAACCTTCCGCAGTAACGGGGATGCAAAGGCGGAACCGCAACACTCGCCTTCCTAATCCCGTCACTACTCCCACCCAGAAAAACGCTGCCGTCGGTGCTTGGATCCGCCACTGCTTAATCATAACTCTATGTGACGGTAGAATTGAAAACTAACCCAACCTGCTAGCAGGCTTAAAGCGTTGAGCAGCGATAATACCAGAGCGAGCTGCGGTTATATTATTATAGCTCTATCGTGCTACAGTGTAATAAAATCAATATAATGGGCAATTATATCCTGCATAAAATGAAAGACAAGCATTGGATATTACATTGATTGCATTTTCGTGAACGAATTTCGAAAAATAAAGATAGTCTCATGAGCATCACATGGTGTAGGGAGGAAACTACTACGTTCTGGGAGGTTCTACTACGGACTGGAGTTCGATTCCCTTCATTTATTCATTATCTGTTTACCCTCTCTTATGTAGGACTTACAGGCGGGTGCCAGCGGTCAGAGGCCCGTCGAGGAGCAGACACTCATGGATCAGATAGAACATCCAGGATGGGTGAACAGCCCGATGAAGGAAGTAGATGAAACGAAATGTTGGTGATGAAAGGAGATGATGGAGCAGTTGGTGGAATGAATGGCGGGGGAAACCGGAGAAAACCCGCCCAGACGCCGCTTCGTCCACCACAAATCCCACATGCAGGTCCTTGGGATTGAACCCGGGTCGCCTCGGTGGGAGGCGAGCGGTCTAACCACGCGGCCACGGCGCCGTCCTGAGTTCGATTCCCGATACAGTTAAATACTAAGTCAAAGTTTTTATGAATGTTTTCTTTATCCTTCTTTAGTTTATATTTATACGCAGATTGTCATAAAAATTAAGTAGGAGACAATTCGGGGAACGTGTCAGTTTTCCTTTAGTCATCTGATACATTGATGATAGCGAAGTTTAACTAATAGGAGTTACATTTTATGCAAGTTTAACCGTTGCATTAAAACTAGAGTAATACACTGAGATCCCGCTTTACAGTTAATATCACACCAGCAACTGTAAACTATTTTCATGCTAAACCGTGTGCATAAAACAGTAGCCTAAGTGAGGTTACACCCGATTTAAAGGATAAGGCAGGCAAGTATTTTAAAGGACATTTAACGCAGTCAATAGATACGGGAAACAGCAGGTGATTGCGTTGTCCATTTAGCAACTAGCAAATGTAATTAGTAACCCACAGTAGAGGTGAAAGGTTTAGTAAATAAAAGCATTTCCAGCGTATGTAACACTTCGAGGATTATTTTTATGGCAATCAATTGTGAACATTTGTCGCAGTAATCTCTCGTGTTATCTTTTTTACTGAGCGCCTGTTATTGTTTTACTATTTTGAATTTTGGGTTCTTTGTCCTCCGGCTAGCTACTATTACTCAGTCGAGCAAATATCTCTAAGCAGGGCGTGTAAACGGAAAGGAGTTGTTACTAAAAGATAACACTGATAAAAGAATTTGTTTTCACACTTTTATTGCCGTCACACTTAATTAATTTCACATCTTTAATCTTGATACACGGCTGACTGAAACTGTTATACTTCCGAATGTAATTACTGTCGTACGCGTACTTCACATTTTGTAACTAACTTTACGACGCGAGAGATTCTGTAGAACTGCGTAATGTGTACCTTGCGAGAGATTCTGTAGAACTGCGCGACGTTTACCTCGTGAATGATTCTGTAGAACTGCGTGATGTGTAACTCGCGAATGATTCTGTAGAACTGCCAGACGTGTACCTCGCGAGATTTTCTTAGAACTGCCTGAAACATGCTTTTGGCTCGAGAATTTATATTCCCTCGCCCAGATATGCCTAAACATTATAATAGAGCTGCTATTGATTACTAAATCGCGCCAACATTAGCGTCTGTTTTGTAAGCCAATCATAATTACAAACACATATGCTCTAGGGAAGATATTCCCTCCATTTCTAACGAAAGACACGTTACCTTGACGTCATTTGTTTGTCTCTTCTAAGTGATAAACAACTCACCCCATCGCTTCATTGTTACCCACTCCTATTGTCAGTTTCAGTGAGGCCGTGTAAACTTATTTCCTAACAATGCTTATAGCTAACAAACATCTAAAATCATTGTCATACAATAATGTTAATTTACGCTACAATCACTCTGGCATTCATAGTGTAGATATAAAATACTGCCTCACATTACAGATGGTAAACAACTACTTTAAGATTTTTATTTGAACAAAAAATGCAGCGTTTGTAATGAAAAGTGTAATGGATCCACGTTCTCATGCATACGTGGGACATTGCATTGCATCACACAAATCTTCATGTTTACATACATATATCTTGTGTAAGCTTATTGTGTTCCGTTCTACATAGATATTAATACATTCGTTAGAGCTCCGTTCTTACAAAATGCAATCTGCGGCACTTACCGTTAAGAATCTTCCTTTTATCTACTTATTGAAACTATATTTGAAATAAAATAATATTTCCATTAATTATGGTGCTTTATTATATACATAAAATTATAATTATGAACTCCTACATAGGGCGACATTTTTGTTTATATTACTGCACATTTATTAATAGCATACGAGCGTCACTTAGAGCTTCTTTCAGACATTGCACTTGTTCCCATATTTAAACACATCCTTATATAAGGAATATCATACTTTGATATATATTTTAAGTATGCATAAACACTATCAGATGTTTAAAGAACGACTTTGAAATTCCGTACTCAAAGAAAAAGAATTAGTTGAGGTTAAGGTATACGTATTTCAATAAAACAATAATTGTATTACTGTGTTCACAAGACAGCAGAATATATCGGTATATCGTAGGATTATGCGAAGTAGGATACCTCTTGTTTTGCTACTCTTGATCTTATGCAAATGAGAAATTCTACGAGAAAAACGCTATACACATTTAATATAAAAACAGTTTGGTTTCTGATATCCACTTTACCAAACAATTGTGCTGCAAGCACTTTTTGAGGTTCGAATCACGTTTATCATGTTCATTCAGAAGCATGCCCTGCTGTCGTTTTAACCATCTAAATACCATACCCAACTCCATTGCTCTAGTTACTATTCTGAACTTCGTTTCACGAGACGATATAATACATTTCTGAGTCTATTTAACTATAAGGTCTTCTCTAACACTTGAATTCGCTGATAACAATGTGATATAGCCTCTACTGTTATCCCATCTCGCACTGGTTGTTGATGCAGTAATTTGTATCATAAATTATTTAAATGTAAAGAGTGATTATAATATGAATATGCATTTTTATGTGACATTGATTTGAGATGTTTGTTGATTGTAATTATTGTTGAGAAGTAAGTTTATACGGCCTTACTGAAACTGACAATAATAGCGTGCAATAATGCAGCGAGGGGGTGAGCTGTTTATCATTATTAGAGACGAGGAAGTTACGTAATGTTGGCGCGTTTTTCTTTAGAATTTGCTGGAACATTTTCCCTAGAGCATATGTATTCATAATTTTCATTGGATATTAAAATAGACGCTAATGTTGGCGCGTTTTATCAGCCAATAGCAACTCAGTTATAATCTTTAGGCATATCGGGGTGTAGGAGTATAAAAAGGGCTAGGTTAGAGGTGATGGTTGCCGTATGGGTTTTTATATTTTTCTTTTCATTAATCTCATAAAAACAAGACAAATGTAAATCAATGTAAATTTTTGCCTGTAAGCCGGGCCTCTTGTACCGGCACCAGGCCACATTTCTTTAATAAATAAATCTGAAATCTGAAAGTCATTCAGTCCGTCAGTTCGTCGAAAACATTTGTACGTTACACGTCGCCTTCAGTCCAGCAGAAATATTTGTACAGTACACGTCGGCTATCGATTCGCAAGTTACGCGTAGCAGAGTTATGAAAAATCTCAAGTGTTGTAAAGTTAATTACACAAAAAGTTGAAGTACGCGAATTAAGAATGATCAGTAATGAAGTTATTATAACAGTTTCAGTTTGGCGAGTGTCAAGATCAATGTGTAAATGTGATAGTGAATGTGTTCGACAATAAAAGTGTAAAACAAATTCTTTCATCAGTGTTATATTTGGATAAGAGACTCCTTTCCGTTTACACAACCTGTATAAAGAGAAGTGCTCGACCAAAAAGATCATAGCTAGCCGGAGGACAGTGAACTAAAATTAAATAAAATAACAGTAGCATTCTTTCAAACAAACACTAATACTGCCGCAAATTGCTAACACCAGATGGAGCTAACAAACCTAACAAAGAATCACGTCACAAAATGGCTTCACCACGTGGAGTAAACATAAATACACAAACATTATAAGTAATACCTTCGCATTGTAAATCAATATATTCTCTCTTTTCTGAACTCCCTCGAAATAAAATTTTGCATACACCCATGGTTTCAGGTATGCTATGAATATATTCTTGGTTTTAAAATTAATCATTACACACAATATTTCTTAGTATGGATTCGAAAATTAATAGTAATTTGTAAGTGCTTTAGTGTTTACGTAATATGTTTTTACGTAAATTATTAGAACTTGAAGATCTTATATTGTGCTGCTTTTGTTTTGTTTGGTTACATAATTTTAACTGCCCCACGTATGGGAGCCAACTTGTAATGGTTTTAATGTTAATGTTATTTAACATTATTGTAGCCCCACGTTGTGGTAGCCAATTTGTAACGGTATTACTTACAAATGTTTGTTTACATCAAGTGTGTTGAAGCCATCTTGTGACGTCATTCATTTGTTCGGTTTGTAGCTCCATCTAGTGTTAGCAATTTGTGGTACCTAGTATCAGTGTTTGAAAGAATTTTAAGTTTTGTTTATTGTCCTCCGGCTAGCTATTATCTTATCTTGGGTCGAACATGTGTCTTGATCAGGGTTGTGTAAACGGAAAGGAATCTTTTATCCAAAAAGAACACTGATGAAGAAATTTGTTTTATAATTTTTATTGTCGAACACGTTCACTATCACTTTTACATATTGATCTAGATACTCGCCAAACTGAAACTGTTATAATAACTTCTTACTGGTCACTTTTAATCAGCGTACTTCAACCTTTTGTATAATTAACTTCACCATATTTTAGATCTTTCATAATTCTGCTGCGCGTAAGTTGTGAATCTATCTCCGATGTATGACGAACTAATACTTTGGACGAACTGACTGACTGAAGACGACGTGTAGTGTACACAGATTTTTGATGAACTGCACGCAAGCTACCTCTAACCTACCCTATTTATACGCCTTCATCCAGATACGCCTAAAGATTATAACTGAACTGCAATTGGCTAATAAAACGCGCCAACATTAGCGTCCATTTTAATATCCAATGAAAATTATGAATACATATGCTTTAGGGAGAAAACATTCCAGAAGGTTCTCAACGGAAAAAACGCGCCAACATTACGTAACTTCCTCGTTTCCAATAATGATAAACAGCTCACCCCCCTCTCTGCATTATTGCGCGCTATTATTGACAGTTTCAGTAAGGCCGTATAAACTTATTTCCAAATAATAATTACAATTAATAAACATCTGAAATCAATGTCACATAAAGATGCATATTCATATTACAATCATTATTTACATTTAAGTAATTTGTGATACAAATTACTGCATCATATGCCCCACTAGAAACATAATTATAAATATTTACAACTTGTTTGAAAATTTTATAATTGGGTTTTTGGTCTCCTAAATCTTAGAACACACGCTATCACTTTCACATAACACTTCACACGCATTTAACACACGACATATTTTTTTTTATCTCGCTACTAATTACTGGCTCTGGTTTAATTAATTTAGATATTAATCTGACATCACAAAATTTTGTTATAGCAAATACTGTACCCTAAATTATTTAATTACTGTTACCAAATTGTTTACTTTCTTAAGTTGTTGACAAAAATTTATACATTTAAGATTTTTGTAATTGTTTAACATTTTTACCAAAATATTCACCCTCTACACAAATATTTACATCTCTTAAATCTAGGCACTGTTTCACATGTTCTATTTGCTACATAAATATTTGTTTTTTTAATTATATTTACCAATTTTTGTTATTTTGTACTTTATCTTAACAATACTCTTGGAATAGTATTTATGTACTTTACTTTAATATAACATCATGATTTATTTCACATGTTCAGTTACTAATAAAATGTTATTTTCCTTTTAAACATTTAGTCATGTCCAAAATTTATTTCTCCTTTCACATGATGTACATATTTATTTAACCCTCTTACGTTCCAATACATTGCTCTGCATTTCGTCTTTAACTATCCAGCATTTACTATTTATCATCTTTGTCTTTTGTTTCACCTTGATCTTCATGGTTGTATGGTTTCAGCATCTCAATATGGAACTTTCCTATGCTTTTTCGAGTTGTTGTATTACATAACTCATATGTATTAGTTCCATATACTTCAACAACTTCATATGGTCCATGGTATTTGAGAAACATTCGCCAATAAAGTTTATTTGCTTTATCCGACAATTTCTTGGTTTTGACCAAAACTAAATCTCCTATTTTGATCCTCCATTCCTTTCTCTTCTTTTCTTCATGTTTAATTTTTCTTTTTATGGCCTTTTTCTTCATCCTCTCGAATGCTTTTCGGAGCATCTCTTCTTCTGTTTGTGGTATCGAATGCCCATCTGGAATGGCTTCTGGAATTTTTTTTACACATTGTATTGATCTTCTTTCCTAACTTAAGTTCACATGGTTTGTATCCTGTCACATTGTTTACGGTTTCATTTAGTAGATTCTGAACGAAGTTCACGTATCCATACCATTGGGTGTGTTTTCGATGACACAACACCCTTAAATAATTTGAAACTTCCTTAATTTCCCTCTCCACTGGGTTGGAGTTCGGTCTGTATCTTGACGAAAAATATTGTTTAATGCCATTTTCTTTCAGTCCATCCATAAATTTTTTTCCTGTGAAGTACGAAGCATTATCGCTCAATACAGATTGAATAGGTCCTTCTTCTATCACATATGACTTGAGTAGTCTATTCAAACATGCTAAACCTGTAGGTTTTCTCAAAGGGTAAATTCTTACATATTTGCTGAATATATCATAACAGACAAATATATATTTGTTTCCAATTGACTTGGAGGCATCGGACCATGAATATCAATACTAATTACACATCTCGGCTTATCCCTTATAACCGAATTAGTTTCAAATGCATATGCTGCATTTATTTCTTTGCCTTCTGACACAGGTTGCAGCACGATATAAATTTTCGAACTTTCTGACGCAATTTAGATATGTATAAATTCTCTAAAATCATAGAAGTTGTCCGGTCCGTCCCTGAGTGTGCTAACCCTTCGTGAAAATTCTTAATTAGTTCCTTCTCCATGCTTTTCGGAACCATTATCTTCCAACTAGGCACTTCTTTTCCATGCTTCTTGTATAATGTCCCATCCCGAATTGCTACAATTTCTTTCTTTGCATCTTCAATTAATGGTGCCTTTTCTTTAAGTTCAAATAATTTTGAGTCCTCATTTTGAATTTCCCCCATATTTTTCAATTTTCTAATCATTTCTTTGCTTAAAGGAATTTCAATTGTCAATATTTTGACTTCATTTCTAGGCCTTTCAATATTTTCGGGAATTTGTGGGTTGTAGTTCAATCTTGATAGCAAATCACTGAAGGTATTATTTTTGCCAGGAATGTGGATAATCTCAATATCGAATGCAGATATTGCATGAATGTATCTAGCAAGTTTTCCACTACATAATCTACACCGTTGTATGAAAGTTAAGCTGATGTGGTCTGAATATACTTTCACCTTTTGCTGAAAAATATAGGTTTTAAAACGAATTAATGAGAAATATAGTGCTCCAATTTCTAACTGAGTCACTGAAGAATTCCGCTCAATATTGTCGAATACCTCACATTTGTGTAATTACTTAACTTCAGAGGAGGGCAACTCGCTTGCGAGAGGGATCGTTGAACAAACAAAGAACTTTAAAACTCGAGGTATCGACAAGGGACGTAGCTAAAGTTATCTCAAAAATATTCTTACACTAACATAATTCCTGGCTGAAGGGAGAGGCAAGGATTCTATGCTACCATAATTAAAAAGGCAAAGAAATGGATAGCTGGATTTATTATAATAATATCTCTTACCTTACCCCAATGTGTCTGCCGGGCGAGGACGCCATATCGTAGGGCAGCTATCCGTTCACATGAACACCGCGAAGACTCGTTACAGACTGACTTGAAAACCCACGCTAACTTGGCGTCCTAACGCCATCCCCACCAATGAGACTGTTTCCCCTCAATCGCCCCTCCTCGGATAAACTGCCAACCTTCAACTTGGGTAACCAGAGGACGCAGCTATTACTATAATCTGTGCACATGCCACATCTCCCCCTGGCCACTGAAGTCGACGTCCTCGTCGACAGAAAGAAAATGAATACAATAAACAGGAAAAAACAAAACAAAGACATACCAAAAATGACATACAAATGTGTGAAGTAAAATATAACAGTAATATATATGTGTGGTAAGCACCCAGCCGAAGAAACAATGGTGCTGGGTGATGTGGAGAGAGAGGAGCGATGTAAGTGCTGTCGACTTAGTATTGTTAATGCACTTAGCTTTAGCATCCCGCACACGCACACACCACGCTGCCTTAGTTCACAGGCACACTACACTGCGCAAAAGGGTGATGAACTGCCGTAACTGTTTGTGGGTGGGGTTTAGACAGTGCCCACAACGACGATTTGTCCTGGTGTAGAATTAGCACCGCAGGTCTCTGGTGATGACAACAGGGTGGGCAGTCGCTGGCTTGGACTGCCCCCCGACATGGTGGCTCCTTATGCCACGGCAGTGTAGTGACTGCCCGACAGCTTCCCTGTGGTGTTTCTTGACTTCTGGTGTGCCCTGGGGATGCTGCTGCACCTTCTCGCTCTCTGCCACAGCAAAATACTAAAACAAAACCACCACACAATAAACAGGATGCTCCCACAAAGAATCACACACAAAAGAAGGGTATGTCATTTACAATTAAAGATTTTAAAGTTTGAAAAATGTACACTAAAAAAATTCTTATGACATGGGGCAAGAAAGAGAGAAAAAAAAATTAGTACAAATTGGCATAAGAAAGAAATTTTACAGAGTTGCCATCCAAAGTGTAACTTACAATGCTTTACAATCCAAATAACAGTAAAACAGAATCAAAATACATGAACATGACAGAAATGAAACATAACCTTGTTTTGGGATCCCAATATTACATCTCAATAACCAGCTGGTATCACTAACAAAAGAAAGTAAGTGCACTTACAAGACAGTCACACGATGAAATGAACTCATTCACACTGACCATGGCCCCAAATTACACACAACACTGACTTAACTATCTACTCAAACTAGTGTATACATCACTACAAGCTACATCCACAATACATTTCTAAACTACGCCACGTGACATGCTTTCAACTACTAGTGTCCTACTCTTGTCACCAATACAACTTCTTGTCCACATCATTATCTTTCTCATCGCAGTATTAACATAAACGCAATCATAATCATCAACATCATCAGCAATAATAGTGCAATCTCGATCATTACTTCAAGCATCATCATCTTTCAATTTTCTCTCCAAAACAAAACATCTGCACGTACATGTCTCATTTAACATGCTGTAAATTCAAAACATTTGACATAGGCATAACCTTCAAGAAATCACATTAACAATTTAGGAATTACACAAATAACATGACATTATAATGTTGCATCTACATCCTCAAAATGAAAATTTAAGCTGGAAAACAGGTGGTATTAACATTTGCTATCTAAGATGGTAATAAACTTGTTGCATAAACAGAGAAAAAAAAATTATTTTCATTACATTCACTTCCATCTATATAATCTCTCGTGTGAATTCATCACACACGCTATACTGGGCACGTTACAGCAACACCAATAAGCAAAATCTCTGAAATCAGACAACTGTCGGGGTTACACTGTGGCACTTCCACCGAAGCTGACATCATCTCGTCTCATCTCTCCTCAACACCGTCGGGGTTACTCTTTGGCACTTCCACCGAGGCAAATCTCAACTCTTATTTCTCACATAACCTCACACTACGCCATCGGGGTTACTCTTTGGCACTCCCACCGAGGCAAATCTCACCTATATCACATAACCTCACATACACACATACATACAAACACTATTCATGCAACAATTTTCTGCAAATAAAGATCACAGCATCATTATGAAACCCAAAATCAAATCGAGTCAAAATCAAATCATATCATATCAAATCAAATCGAATGCAACAAAACAACATCACATCATTACTCAAAACAATATTGTCACATAACATTCCTGAAAATGAAAGCTCAATTAAGCATATAGTACACCTGAAACACATTCCTGCAGTATAATACAACAAACAAATGATTTGCAGTTACCAAAACATATTTCAAAATTTAAATTACACCCAAAATAATAATATACTCGTAATTTAGCAGAGACATTCATAGCACAGTATTCCTGAAAAACAAAGCTTAATTAAGCATCAGTCAGTGAAACAATAAATTTAGCATACCTGTGTGAGTCGTAAAACTGTTTCATTCATCCAAACTTTAGCACTCACAATGATTACATACTTACAGGTGATGTTTTTCTTTTCTCTTACTCGTTTACCACAAAATTCCCGTGCAAATTGTCCAAAATCTGGTAACACACGTACAGCTGGTTCATCAACATCTACATCGTACTGGTCCAAATTAGAAGCACATCAAACCTAATTAGGTGTAGATACTGGCAAGGTTGGTAGCTCCTGAAACTTTTACTTACATGAGTAACTGCGAAAGATTTTCCCTTAAAAATATGCATTGCGGAATTAAACCAAACTTGGCAACGGTAAAGCAAAATTATCATCATTATGATTTTCTCAGAGCGGCCATTAGCAGTAGTAGCGAACATTTCAAAATTCTGCAGAAATTCATGTGCCGACATCCTACTAGAATTCTCAAAGTACGAGGGGTCAATGACCGGGCGGCAGACAGCTGATTTCTTTGCAACAGGCGTACCAACACTGGAGCAATTACTATATCAGATTTCTGTGCAGTACGTCGCTTAGGCATGATTGCAGCACAAAAGATAACGCAACCAATAAACAAACAGTAGGACCAAGCAATACAGATTACACCAAACTAAACACTTATAGCATCACATGAATGAAAGTAGCAAGAGTAGAACATAGCCAAATAAAACAGTTGCAGAAAGAACACAATTAAGCGCCCGCGGCGAAATATCAGAGAATTATACTAACACACGGCTACACAAGCCACTTGGACACAATACCAAGATTTTTAAGCAGAATGAACACATGGAAGAAAACAAAATGATAGCTTCAGTGAGAAACCTCGAACTGGAAGTTAAAAAAAAACTACGTCACACTTATTGTGACCACCGCTAATATTCTCAAAAGGAGCAGAATACAAACTTGTAATTTATACGAGCACACAAAACTTCTGTTTTTTTCTTAAATCAAATGTATATAATCTGATATGCACACGCAAATAAACGCGCCAAAACACGTGCTGAGGAATACTGGTTTCACAAGCTAAAATTATTGCTGAAATGCACGACCACGCGGGAATTACACAACACACGTGCGTACATAAAAGTTACACGAAAAATAACCCAGAAAAGTGCAGTAAATAGCTAGAAATCACAATCACTGGAATATAAAGTTATACATTTCCAAACCACTGCTAATAAGCACAGAAAACAAGATTTGCAAACGGATAGCCAACACGTGACGAGCACATTTTAAAACTACAACTATCTCGCTCGTTTCAGAACTCAACTTTCACAGAAACATTTGTTTGAAAATAACCAGCACGAAGAACGGAACACAGTGATATAATTTAAAGGAAATGAAGCCAACACAAGGGGAAAATGGAATAGAAGTTTTAGCGTCACCCGGCAGACAATGGAAAAAAAATGCAAAAATGAACTCAAAATTGGAATTTCGACACCAGATTTTCAGAAATGATGGAAACAAAATTTAGAAGAAGAGAATCACAAATTAAAGTATAAAAATCCTTACCCTTCAGCCAGAAAGAACTTTACATTTTTCACGACCACGTGGAGCAGAAACCGTTAAATTTGGAGGGAAAAAAAATTTTGCACTTAAAATCTCAAATCAAATCAAACCAATTGCTCGGCACCTCCGCCAATTTGTCGAATACCTCACATTTGTGTAATTACTTAACTTCAGAGGAGGGCAACTCGCTTGCGAGAGGGATCGTTGAACAAACAAAGAACTTTAAAACTCGAGGTATCGACAAGGGACGTAGCTAAAGTTATCTCAAAAATATTCTTACACTAACATAATTCCTGGCTGAAGGGAGAGGCAAGGATTCTATGCTACCATAATTAAAAAGGCAAAGAAATGGATAGCTGGATTTATTATAATAATATCTCTTACCTTACCCCAATGTGTCTGCCGGGCGAGGACGCCATATCGTAGGGCAGCTATCCGTTCACATGAACACCGCGAAGACTCGTTACAGACTGACTTGAAAACCCACGCTAACTTGGCGTCCTAACGCCATCCCCACCAATGAGACTGTTTCCCCTCAATCGCCCCTCCTCGGATAAACTGCCAACCTTCAACTTGGGTAACCAGAGGACGCAGCTATTACTATAATCTGTGCACATGCCACAATATTTGTAAGTCCTCTAGAAGCTGTACTAATGACGTGAAAGTCATTGTTGATGTCTCGCTGTCCTAAAATTCCGGCGTATCCTTGCATTGATGCATCGACATAAATCTCATATTCCAAATCTTCTCTAGGCCTCTCGAGCAATATGGACTTAGCAAAAAGTTCTTTTACTCTCTCAAAACATTTTTGATGATCCTCTGTCCATTTCCACTTATTGTTCTTTCGGAGAAGCTGCCGCAGTGGTTCTTTCAGCCGAATATCTTGGTACGAACTTACTCTGAAAGTTCAATACCCCTAAGAGACGTCTAATTTGTTTTACGTTCCTTGGTGGTGGAATTTTCATTATTGCTTCTATTCTTTTCTGATCAGGTCTTATACCTCGTTCATCCACTACATAACCCAGAAAATTTATTTCCTTGACACAAAATTTTGATTTTAGTATGTTCACAGTCATACCATGTTGTTGTAGTTTATTTAACACATAATGGACATTATTCATGTGTTCTTCAAATGTTTGACTAATGATTAGGAAGTCGTCAATATACTTTATTAAAAAGTCATCTGCAGAATTTCCAAAGATACTGTGAATGGTTCTCAAAAATCCACTTCCTGAGTTTTTTAAACCAAAAGGATTTACACAAAAACGATACTGGATCCCTGAGTACTGAAATGAAGTGTAATCACGCACTTGTGGATCTAATTCCACTTGCCAATATGAAGCAGTGAGGTCAATGGATGTCAGAAATCTCCCTCTTGAAAGTTTCGTAATTAATTGTTCAATTCCTTCACTTTGAAAATGATCAGGCTTCATGTACTTGTTGACATATCTTCCGTCTAATGTTAATCTCAAACTACCATCTCGTTTAATACTCCAACAGATTGAATTTATGTATTGAGAATTACTTTGCTCAATAATCCCATTTTCTAACATGCTATTTATTAGTTGTCTAGCTTTGTCCCGAAGACTTATAGGTAAATTGTCATACTTGTGCCTATATGGTGGTACATCTTCTACTTGAAATGTATGCTGATATACATTACATCTGCCTGGGATATTACTAAATACTGAACTATTGTTCATCAAAACATCATGAAGGATTTGTTTTTGCATTATCGTAATATTATAAGCTTCTTCACACTTGTGTATTATTTCCTCATTTCTCTTCTCTTTCCAGCTGTTGTCTGTCTCGCTCACATGGTCGTCTTTTGTCTGGATTGTAAATTCCTCTACTTTCTCTGGCATTTCTGCTAGCTGTTGAAAATATGGCATGGTATTCCCTTCATATTCTGTGACTACCTGCTTTATCTGACTATTTGTATCAGTTTTTGTTATTTGTACAAAAAACTCTTGGTCACAAAGATTTTTCTCTTTCTTCGTCATCTCGATTACAGAAACTTTCTCTTTTATAAATGGTACCCTTATTTCTCTATCGTCTTTTGTCATTCTTAACTCTTCATGTTTAAAATCTATACATGCTTCATATTCATGTAGGAAGTCACATCCTATAATTATGTCACAAATCAGATGGTTTACAATTAGAAACATAACCTCAAAATTCTCTCCGCCGATAAGTATATTAAGTAGAGCTTGTGTTTTTATGACCTGTGTCGTTCTTCCGATTGCAACACGACAAACTAAATTACTAGTCGGAAGAGCCATACCTTCATTAATCAAATTTATGTAAAATTTCTGTGAGCAAATTGAAGCTGCCGAACCAGAATCTATAGTTGCAATGATCTCTTTCTTCGCAATTTCCATCCTAACATGAGGTGACTCAAAATTTTCTCCCTTATCTTTTGTTGCTGTAATCTTATTACAGGGTGTGTGTGTAGGCATATTATTTGTATTGGTAATGGATACTGAATTATTAAAGACGTCCTGAGAACCTACTACACAGGAGTCTATTAACAGTTTTCCTGGTTATTTCCATTTTCACGTACAGACTGCCATTCCTAACAGGCGCTAAATCTATCTCATTGTCGCTACCATTGTTTTGAGTTCCCCTTCCTCGAGTTCGAAATCCTCGATTTCTGACATTATGTCCCCTTGGCACGTAATTTTCTTGCCGTTCCTCAGATCTTTCCCGGTTATTGTTTTCCCTCCAATGAGTGAAATTTCCCCTTTGTCTAATATACCGCCTTCCATAATTTTGCCCTCTTTCAGGCAATCTTTCTGTCCTGACATAATTTATTTGTTCCTGTCGACCTGGTCTCCCATCTGTCCTTGATCTTTCAAATTGTGGAACGTATGATTGATACCGTTGTCTGGTATTATTTTCATGACGTCTGTCTTGTCCTCTACTTTGCTGATAACTACTTTGGTAATTTCGTCTATCTCGCACATCTAAAATTCTATGCTCCCACTCGCGAGATATATCTTCTTCCTGTTGTTCCAAAGCTGTCATTAATTCTGTCATCTCATAGATGCTGCGTGGTTTTGCAATTAATAAGTAAGTTTGTATCCTTAAAGGATAATGCCTTGCAAGCAAACTCACAAAATCTTCCTCATTGATTGGAGGTGACAAGTTTCTAACCTGACTTGCATGTTTCAGTAAGTAATCAGTCATTGATATTCCCTCTCGTGGATTAAATTGACCATGACTAAGCATTGCTCGAATTCTGTGCTGTACCGTAACATTCCAAAATCTGTTCATGAATAACCTCTTAAAGGATTCATATGAAATTTCACCCCCTGATACCATTTGTAACCAAGCTAAAGTTTTCTGGTCCAAACATCTTTTGACAACTATCATTTTCAATGCTTCAGGTATTTTTTTAATTTGAAAATACTCTGATAGTTCTGCAATGAACTGTACTGGACTGGAGTTTTCATTAAATTTTGGAAGTGGAAAATCATTTAAGATATGATTGTAATTTTGCAAATTCCCTACTCCCATATTTAAATTCTCTAGTGTTACTTGTGCACTATGAGTTTCAGCATTAGCTATAGATGAAGCTGCCGCATCACTCACATTATTTGTCATACCTGAGGAACTACCTCTATCATTATGTTGTACATCTGATACATTCACATCACATATATTTGCCCTTGAATTCAATTCTAACCTATTTACAGTACCTTGCAGATTTTCTATTGTCTGTTCCAATTTTTTATTATTCTCATTTTGAACAGCTTGGTGTTTGTTAATTTCAGAAGTTAGCTTTTGATTCAAATCTTTAGACAAATCTTTAACTTCATCAGACAATTTATTTCTCTGTTTTTCTGACTCCTTCTGAATTTCAGATATTTCCCCTCTGAAATTAACTTGCACCTGTATTAAATCTGCATTTGTAGCCTCCATCATTTCTCCTAACTCACTTGAAATGCTACTCATTCGGCTACCTAAATCTGTATAGTTTACATTAACATTTTCAAACTTAGTATTAACCTCATTTTTTTGGTTATATATTTCCCTGCTCATGTCCAACATTTTCTTTGAAACTTCACCTATTTCATTTGCTATCATTTCTTGATTTTCATTTTTCATTCTAATCATGCTACTATCTAGTTCCATGAATTTCTTTTCAATTTCTTCCCTATTTTGATCTAATTTATGCTCTAATTTCTCATTACTCTTACCAATTTCTTCCCTTAATTGATCTGTAATACTCTTATCAATATCTTCCCTCAATTTCTCATTATTCTGAGTTAGTTTTTGTTCCAAATTCCTATCAATATCTTCCCTGTTTTGATCCATTTTCTTACTAAGATCTTCCCTCAATTCCCTATGACTCTTTTGCATATCTTTCCTGTTTTGATCTATTTTCTTTTCTATATTCTCATTCAAATTTTTCAGCATTTCCATAATCATACTAGTATCAAGATTAACATTTCCTGCTATTCTATTCTGACTTTCTGCACTAACATTTCCACCCTCAAATCCTAAAAAGTTTGAGCTATTTTCTGTAACCTGTATTGAATTACAGCTAACTGTTACATTATCTCCCTCCATAATTATTTCTTCTGTATTATTAGTAGCCATTGTTTTCTTTATCCTACCACTCCTTAAGTACATTTGAAGGTTACAATTTTGTTTTCTAAAAAAAAATTACGATACTCTGACCTTTGTGATGCTGTCTGTTGCTGTTACATTGATGTCTAGCTTCTTGCCCCTCTCTCCTAGATTTGTATGTCGCTTCGATGAATCTTCGTCGTTTTGTTGTCCTGTAGTTTGAATTTCCCTGTTGCCTTGTAATCTCGGAATTACGATCGTAGTCTGTCGTCCCTGTTGTTTCTGGAATCTGCGTCTTGTAGATCATTTCACTGCTGCATTCGTTCCACGTCCTGGTTCCTTTCCTGGTCACCCTGCTCCTTCCTGGTTATGCTGATCCTTTCCTGGTCATCGTGTTCCTTTCCTGGTCACTATGTCCCACGTTGGGCGCCAATTTGTAAGTGCTTTAGTGTTCACGTAATATGTTTTTACGTAAATTATTAGAACTTGAAGATCTTATATTGTGCTGCTTTTGTTTTGTTTGGTTACATAATTTTAACTGCCCCACGTATGGGAGCCAATTTGTAATGGTTTTAATGTTAATGTTATTTAACATTATTGTAGCCCCACGTTGTGGTAGCCAATTTGTAACGGTATTACTTACAAATGTTTGTTTACATCAAGTGTGTTGAAGCCATCTTGTGACGTCATTCATTTGTTCGGTTTGTAGCTCCATCTAGTGTTAGCAATTTGTGGTACCTAGTATCAGTGTTTGAAAGAATTTTAAGTTTTGTTTATTGTCCTCCGGCTAGCTATTATCTTATCTTGGATCGAACATGTGTCTTGATCAGGGTTGTGTAAACGGAAAGGAATCTTTTATCCAAAAAGAACACTGATGAAGAAATTTGTTTTATAATTTTTATTGTCGAACACGTTCACTATCACTTTTACATATTGATCTAGATACTCGCCAAACTGAAACTGTTATAATAACTTCTTACTGATCACTTTTAATCAACGTACTTCAACCTTTTGTATAATTAACTTCACCATATTTTAGATCTTTCATAATTCTGCTGCGCGTAACTTGTGAATCTATCTCCGATGTATGACGAACTAATACTTTGGACGAACTGACTGACTGAAGACGACGTGTAGTGTACACAGATTTTTGATGAACTGCACGCAAGCTACCTCTAACCTACCCTATTTATACGCCTTCATCCAGATACGCCTAAAGATTATAACTGAACTGCAATTGGCTAATAAAACGCGCCAACATTAGCGTCCATTTTAATATCCAATGAAAATTATGAATACATATGCTTTAGGGAGAAAACATTCCAGAAGGTTCTCAACGGAAAAAACGCGCCAACATTACGTAACTTCCTCGTTTCCAATAATGATAAACAGCTCACCCCCCTCTCTGCATTATTGCGCGCTATTATTGATAGTTTCAGTAAGGCCGTATAAACTTATTTCCAAATAATAATTACAATTAATAAACATCTGAAATCAATGTCACATAAAAATGCATATTCATATTACAATCATTATTTACATTTAAGTAATTTGTGATACAAATTACTGCATCAAATTACTGTTATATTAGCGACTATAAACTGATTCTACGCTGAACCATGTGCATTAAACAGCAGTCTGGGTAACGTTGTTTAATATAGTAATACCTAGACAAGTGTTAAGACACATTTGACGCAATCAGCGGGTTTATCCTGGCATGTCAACTCGTGCCCACCTAGGAAGAGCCCTACTCAGATGTAAACAGCGACTCACAAATCAAAGTACTTTAGAGCAGGTACATAAAGATGTCGAGAATTCATTCTAGCAGTCAGAAACATAATAATCATGCCACAATATACTTCGGAGGTAACTAGAGGAAGAATTGTCGGCTTGTGGGAAGCCGGCCGTTCCATTTCGGATATAGCAGATGCAGTTCGGAGAGGAGAAGACTTGTGTACGATGTTGGATTCGTAGATTTCAAGAAGGGGAAGAAGGATTGAAGTGTCGTCCAAAAAGTGGCCAGCCAAGGAAGACCCAGTGGAACAGGACTTGGAAATGATGGAGACGAATTCAAGAAATCCTTTGTCAGCTGCCATTGGCCGGGAATTACATTTGCCTGTCGCAGCGAGCACTATTCGGAGATGCCTGCATTGCTAATGGAACACAGCATCGAAGGGCATTTAGGAAAAAAATTCTCATCTCAGGCTGCCTAGAAGATCGAGTAAGTTACCCCACTGCTCTACCTTTCGATGCCACAGAATTTCTGGCAGACTGTTATTTGGACTTACGAGGTATTTTCTTCCGATGAAGATGGACGTATGGCACTTTGGCGTCCAAATAACACCCGCTACAGTCACGAACATGTAATAGCTACCAGGAGAAGCGGGAGAATAAGTGTAGCATACTGGGGCTGGATGTCAGCTGTTGGTGTTGGAGAGCTGGTGCGTATATCCACCGAATAGGTTTGGAAGAATACTCCACCATTCTAGAAGACTACATGCTGCCAACAGTGATACGGTAATTTGTATCACAAATTACTCAAATGTAAATAATTATTTTAATATGAATATGTATCTTTATGTAACATTGATTTCAGAGGTTTAATAATTGTAATTATTATTGGTAAATAATAATATATGGCTTTACTGAAACTGTTAACAATAACGCACGAATGCAGCGGTGGAGTGAGTTGTTTATCGTTACCGGGAACCAGGAAGTTACGTAATGTTTCGCGCCTTTTCGGTAAAAAAGCTTCCAGAATGTTCTCTAAAAGAAATATGTATTAGTGGTTTTCATTGGATGTTAAAATAGACGCTAATGTTGGCGCGTTTTATAAGCCAATAGCATTTCATTTATAATCTTTAGGCGTATCTTAAGGCAAGCCTATAAATAAGCCAGGTCGAGGTAGCGGGTCCCCCAGTGTTCAACAAGATTCTCAACACATAACACGTCAGCCCCCAGTTCAACAAGACTCTCAACACATTACACATCGATCCCAGTGTTCAACAAGATTCTCAACACATAACACGTCAGCTCCCAGTTCAACAAGATTCTCATGTCGGTCTCTCAATTCGTAAAGTTACGCGCAGCAGAAGTACGAGAAATCTTATAAAGTATTATACAGTTGAATATATAAAGTTGAAGTACGTGAGTTAAAAGTGATAAGCAGTTATTACAAACAGTTTCAGTATGGCGATTATCTAGATAAATCTGTGAAAGTGTTCGTGAACGTGTTCTGCAATAAAGATTATAAAACCAATTTCTTCGTCAATATCATTTCTAGACAAAAGATTCCTTTCCGCTTCACACCCTGCAAGAGAAACATGTTCGATCCCAAACAGCTAGCCGGAGGACATTTAAAATAAATTATTTCAAAAACTGATACAAATTGCTACGCCAGAGGGAACTATGGACCAGACCAACGAATGACGTCACACAAGATGGCTTCGCGTGAAGTAAACACATATTTGCTCTCGTAAATTGGCTTCCACAACGTGGTGCTATAAACACGTAAAATTGCTATTGCAAATTGGCTCCCATACGTGGGGCAGTTAAAGTTATGTAAACAAACATTTATTTGCAACATACAATTTGTTATACTCGCAAATTGGCGCCATCAACGTGGGGCAAAGCGACCAGGAAAGGAACTCGAGTAACCAGGAAAGGATCAGAAATAACCAAGAAGAATTGAGAGGACCAAAGGAGGAATGCAGCGGTGAAATCATCTACAAGACCCAGATTCAAGAAACAACAGGGACGACAGACTTCGATCGTAATTCCGAGATTACGAGGCAACAGGGAATTCAACGCAAAAACATCGAAACGACGTAGATTCATCACAACACAAAGCAGAAGCGACATCAAATTTAGGAGAATGGGGCAGAACGCTGGACATCAAAGCTACATCAACATACAGCATCACAAAGGTATAGTAATTTTTTTTTACAAAACAAAAACAATGGCTGCTAGTCATACAGAAGAAATAATTATGAAGGGGGATAGTGTAACAGTTAGCTGTAATTCAATACAGGTGACAGAAAATAGCTTAAACAATGTAGTAGTTGAGGGAGGAAATATTAGTAAACAAAGTCAGAATAGAACAGCAGGAAATGTTAGTGCAGAAAGTGAGAATAGAACAGCAAGAAATGTTAATCTTGATACTATTGTGATGATGGAAATGCTGAGAAATATGAGTAGGGAATTAAGGGAAGATATGCAAAAGAATAATGAGAAAATGAGGGAAGATATGCAAAAGAGTTATGAGAAATTAGGACAAAAATTAACTCAGAGTATAAGGGAAGAAATTTGTAAGAATAATGAGAAATTAGAAAAGAAAATAGATCAAAACAGGGAAGATATGCAAAAGAGTTATAGGGAATTAAGGGAAGATATTGGTAAAAGCTTTGAACAAAACAGGAAATCAATTGAAAATATTGGTAGGAGTAATGATATATTAGAGCAAAAAGTAGATCAAAGCAGTGAAGAAAGTGAAAAGAAAGTTACGAAGCTAGATAGTAGTATGCCAGAAATGAGAGATAAAAATGAGGAAGTAATAGTAAGTAAGATAGGAGAAATTTCAAAGAAAATGCTAGACATGAGCAGGGAAATATGTAACAAAGAAAGTGAGGTTAATACTAAAAGTGAGGTTAATGTAGAATGTACAGAGTTAGGAAGTCAAATGAGTAGTATTTCAAGTGAGATAAGAGAGATAAAAGAGGTTAGGAATGTAGATGTAAATGAGGCGCAAGTTAATTTCAGAGGGGAAATATCAGAAATACAGAATGAGACAGTAATGCAAAGAAATAAATTGTACCAAGATGTTCAGAATGAAAACTCCAGTCCAGTACAGTTTAGTACAGATTTGTCAGAGTATTCTCAAGTTAAAAAGATAGCAGATGAATTGAAAATGAAAGTTGTCAAAAGATGTATTGTTCAAGAAACTGTAGACTGTTTCCAAATGTTATCAGGAGATGAAATTTCAAATGAATACAAGAGGTTATTCATGAACAATAATTTGAAGGTTAGGTTACGGCTACGAGTAATGTTTAGCCACACACAATTTGATCCAGGAGGGTAAATAGCAATGAGATGTAAAGTAAATGCTGGATAGTTAAAGATGACTTGCAGAGAAATGTATTGGAACGTAAGAGGGTTAACTATTTATATATGTCATTTGAAAAGAGAAATAAATTATATATATATATATATATAAAAAAATTAAATTTGTGGTAACTGCAACAACATTTAAAAATTAAGAATGCAAAGATTGAAACTTAATATGATATTAAATTAAAAGTACATAAATACCATTCCAAGAGTATTGTTAAAATAAAACTCAAAATAACAAAAATGGTAAGAATAATTTAAAAAAAACAAATACTTATGTAGCAAACAGAAAATGTGACACAGTGCCTAGATTTAAGAGATGTAAATATATGTAGAGAGTAAATATTTTGGTAAATATGTATAATTATTATAAAAAAAATCTTAAATGTATAAATTTTTGTCAACAATGTAAGAGGGTAAACAATTTTGGAACAGTGATTAAATAATTTAGGGTAAAGTATTTGCTATATAAAAAAAATTTGTAATGTCAGATTAATATCTAAATTAATTAAACCAGAGCCAGTAAGTAGTGGCGAGATAAAACATATGTCGTGTGTTAAATACGTGTGAAGTGTAAAGTGAAAGTGATAGCGTGTGTTCCAAGATTTAGGAGACTAAAAACACAAATTATAAAATTCTAAACAAGTTATAAATATTTATAATTATGTTTCTAGTGGGGCATATGATACGGTAATTTGTATCACAAATTACTCAAATGTAAATAATTATTTTAATATGAATATGTATTTTTATGTAACATTGATTTCAGAGGTTTAATAATTGTAATTATTATTGGTAAATAATAATATATGGCTTTACTGAAACTGTTAACAATAACGCACGAATGCAGCGGTGGAGTGAGTTGTTTATCGTTACCGGGAACCAGGAAGTTACGTAATGTTTCGCGCCTTTTCGGTAAAAAAGCTTCCAGAATGTTCTCTAAAAGAAATATGTATTAGTGGTTTTCATTGGATGTTAAAATAGACGCTAATGTTGGCGCGTTTTATAAGCCAATAGCATTTCATTTATAATCTTTAGGCGTATCTTAAGGCAAGCCTATAAATAAGCCAGGTCGAGGTAGCGGGTCCCCCAGTGTTCAACAAGATTCTCAACACATAACACGTCAGCCCCCAGTTCAACAAGACTCTCAACACATTACACATCGATCCCAGTGTTCAACAAGATTCTCAACACATAACACGTCAGCTCCCAGTTCAACAAGATTCTCATGTCGGTCTCTCAATTCGTAAAGTTACGCGCAGCAGAAGTACGAGAAATCTTATAAAGTATTATACAGTTGAATATATAAAGTTGAAGTACGTGAGTTAAAAGTGATAAGCAGTTATTACAAACAGTTTCAGTATGGCGATTATCTAGATAAATCTGTGAAAGTGTTCGTGAACGTGTTCTGCAATAAAGATTATAAAACCAATTTCTTCGTCAATATCATTTCTAGACAAAAGATTCCTTTCCGCTTCACACCCTGCAAGAGAAACATGTTCGATCCCAAACAGCTAGCCGGAGGACATTTAAAATAAATTATTTCAAAAACTGATACAAATTGCTACGCCAGAGGGAACTATGGACCAGACCAACGAATGACGTCACACAAGATGGCTTCGCGTGAAGTAAACACATATTTGCTCTCGTAAATTGGCTTCCACAACGTGGTGCTATAAACACGTAAAATTGCTATTGCAAATTGGCTCCCATACGTGGGGCAGTTAAAGTTATGTAAACAAACATTTATTTGCAACATACAATTTGTTCTCTCGCAACAGTTCCAGCAATGTATTCTCCAGAGGACATGTCCGAAATACATCTTGTGCACAACAGTAGTGTCCATACCCCGAGACGCATTTTGGATTGATTAAATTACTATCCTGAAGTTTCAGCACTACAGTGGCCTGCTAAATCTCCTGACTTAAATGTCATTGAACACATATGGACGATAATGGTTCGAGAATGGGATCCTCAGCAAGCGAGGACGGTAGCAGCGCTTTCGAATCACGTTATGGAGGTGTGGGAGAACATTAGGCGGCGTCCACGAATATGTCACAATTTGGTGGCGTGTAACTAATAGATCAAATGAAGTATTGGACAATAATGGATGGTGGATCCATTACTAAAATTTGGAACTTCTTAGCTCTGTAGTGAAGTAAGCAGTAATTACAATTAAAATGTGTGATTTATAAGTATACTAGCAGAACCCGCAGCTCCGCTAGCGTTACTCTCTTCTTTCCTTCATATTCCTTAATCTGTCACTCTTTTTTCCAAATGCTCTTCCTTTCCCCCCTCCCTCTTTTTTCGCTATCCTCCTACACGTTTTTGCTCCCTTTCTCCTTCCTTTTCCACCCTCCGTCCCACTCGTGTCTGCTTGCGGTATTTAGAAAAATTGGCAATATAAGTTATTTTTCTAGGGCATCAACAAAATTAAAATATAAATTCTTAAATGTATTGCTTCCCAGGTAATTTAGTTTGCACACTTAAAAATATTAGGGAAAAATGTTTAACTTCCTTAAATATTGATTCTATACAAATTTTCTAATGTTAAAATACATATGTAAGAAATGTCACACTGAAATGTTTGCTATGTGACATTTCTCCAAAGAATCCAGTACATGAGATATTTCAAATGTCTAATTGTGCGCTCGATTAGAACCCTAACATCTTGTTGAAAGTAATTAATATACCATATAGTCTATTCTCTAAGATGTGCCCAAGGTATTTTAAATACTGAATTTCACAATAGTCACCATAAGCTTTCTTGTTCCGAAGACTCATTGGTATAACTGTTTAAATCCTATCGAAATTTTGCACATTACAAACCTTGCCAGAAACATCATGCTTAATAACTGTTATAAAAATCCATCTATGTATATAAATGTTAATGTGTGTGTCTCTTATAGGCTCTTACATCCTTGCATCAATTTCGACCATACTTGGCATATTCTTTTGGACAAGAATAAAAATACCGTGGGTGTGATATCAAATGTAACCACTCCTAAACGAAAAGGGTTGGAAATCAGGAGCAGGAAATTTTGAGAATTCTCAGCACAAATTGGCCTCTATTTTCAATACTTTAGCTAATAAAAATATTAATGCTGTTCCCTGCATTCTTAGAGATATTAGTGCAAGAAAGCACCCCTAATTGGAGACGGGGTCCAAAACGTTTCGATGGCAGGCGCGTTGGAAGATTTTCAGTAGGAATAAGAGATTTTAAATATATATTATTTAATAGAAGAGTAAAAATATTGTGACAGTATCGCAGAAGAAACACGTAACGCATTTGGGGCGGAAAGAGTTCGGCGAAGGCAATTTTGTCCTTTTCCAGCGCGAACGCTCAATAGTCTTCGAAATTAAATATAATAATATTTTTATTGATTTAGACACGACTCTAACGGGGAAGGATGGAAAATATCAAACAGTGTCAATATTGAGGATATTCAGCACGAATTGCCTGTTTTCAATAGTTTGTTGTTCTCATTCTTTAGGGTTAGTAAAGCGAAAAACCACCGCTAATGCTTAATGGGGGTTAGAGTATAAAATTTGAGATGGGAGACAAATTGGAGGATTTTCAATAAGAATAGGAGATTCATCGTCAATATTTTTTGGAGTAAACTATTTGTAGGTAGTATCATACACACACAAATCATATTTCTATTAGCTGTTTCATTTGGTATCAAATATTAATTTAAAAATGGTAAAATGTGTATTCAATGTTTTCAAAGCAGCAGAACATGCATAATAGCATTAAGCGGGGTAGTAGTAAACATGTGATTTGTAGCTTTGATATGGGACAAGCATTTTATGCAAAGAGGCCGCATTCAGTTTAAAGAAAATTACTTTGATATATACTTAAGAACACAATTGTGTTCCCAAAATAAATAAACAAGAAATTGAAGTATTTTGCGAGATCTGAACCACGCTTCCCCTGATCACTCGAAGGCTACAATATGCCGACGTTTAAACCACTCGGCTATTCCTATATCAGGACTCCCATTGGTTTTTACTCTTGATTGACTAGTTATCTAAGCACATCGACGATAATTCGTTTGCAAATGGTTTTAAACAGATTAAAGGCTTTTTAGTTTATATTTTATAGCGTCAGCGTTCTCACATGCCCTACAATTCTTTCTGAGTTACAGGTAAGAATACTCATACTTTCTGACATCACAGAACATTCAGTTGGTGGACATTGGTGTAACTTATTAGTTATTAGCATACACAGTTCATATAGGACAGAATTCTGGCTACAAAAATTTCAGGTATGTAATATGAAATTGGATGTGAAGGGTATGGGGAGAAATACATAGAGAAGATGAGGAATGCACAAGATTTTTAGCATAAGAGAAAATGATCTTCAATTCGGTTGTAATTTTCACAGCTTTTCAGAGTAAACTGTATTCTATACATTTTTGCATTTAAACCATTGAAAATACCTCTTAACTAAGCTTCCTCAGGAAGTTCATTCACAGCCTCTTCATGTGATAAACAGCAATCAAAGCCTTTTCTTTGCTTACAGGGAAAAGGATCGAGTCCCATTGGAGAATATGGGGGGGGGCGGGCAAGGAGAAGCAATCCTTATATTGTGACTCAACGGCTACGCCTCAAGGTTATCGGCAGGTCGGCGCCGGGCGGTTGGAGTAAACGATAACTGCCGCTCGCTATCTGCATATAACTAGAAACTTCTGTAAGTTTCTACTCCCCCTCCTCCAGAAAGCGTGTCAAAATAGTTTTAGAACGTTCGAGAACCTTGTGGAAAGGTCCGACTATATAAGCGAGCGATTTTGCGAGAGCAGAGTCGGTCAGTGAGTTAGCGAGTGCGTCTCTGGTGCAACATCAAGAGCGATTCTCCGAGCGAGTTGATGACGTGCAGCGTGTGTTATTGCGAAGCGACGGGTTGTGATGATCGTACTTGACTCCCGAATGAACTGAACCGTCCAAAAGACAGCCTGTGGCGGGAGACCTAAGTGCTGGAGTTGCGGAGAGCCCCGGACTAGGATAAGGAAAACTACATAAGGCCGACCTACGAAGCTGAATTGAATTGAGTTTTATTTATGGACGTTCTTTAACTGCTGGGGTCCACAGTGTCCCATTCTATATTGGGCGTGAAAGACCGGTAAATTTTACTTAGAGGCCTCTTTATCAGGCTTGAGGTTCTTTTACGTGCCGTAAATCTACTACACGGGATCACCGGTTTTACTTCCCTTCTGAAGGAAGCCATGCTAAGGATTTTAACGCCCCAAAAAAATCCATCACCTTCCTCTCGCTTCACATTGAACACCATGGTGTCGTCCTCCTTGGTTTAGTGGTTACCAAGCTAGCATCCAGTTCCCAGGATCGCGAGTTCAAACCCGGCGGAGGGCGATGGATTTTTTTCGGGCGTAAAAATCCTTAGAATGGCTTCCTTCGGAAGGGAAGTAAAGCGGTGGTGCCGTGTCGTAGATTTACGGTACGTAAAAGAAAACCCAGCTTCGTAAAGAGGCCTCTGGGCAAAATTTCCGTTCTTTCACGCCCAATATAGAATGGGACGCTAAGAACCACAGTAGTTAAAGAACGTCCATAAATAAAACTCCATTTAATTTTTAAGTGGTTTGGAGCGAGGATGGTCTGGTAACCTACGAATGGATTCGGGACCATCTCTGCAGAGTGCTGGTCGACACAGTAGTCTCAGTAGCAATCACCCGGCCCGATATTGTGCAGACGAAAAAGGATACCGGTCAGGCGCCACCAGCTACGAACCACCTCGGGTGAAACCTTGCTCGTGAATGAGGAAGCTATCTGGAGTTGGCCCTTGGCAGGAGCAGGCTGAAAATGTGGGTATTCGTTGCCACTATCACCGAGGAAGTTATATTGGGCCTGGACACCCTTTGGTTCTTCGATAGCCAAGGTGGACGTCAGGCTCCGCATATTACACCTGGGCCTCAGTGAGATCCTTTTGAACTATCCAGATAAGTTCCAACCGGTGAGACTCTAAGTTACCGAACGAGAGGTGATTACAGCGCGGAGAGGATGGTGACGGCGCGGGCAGAGAAAACCCTAACGAGGAACGTAATTGTGGACGCAGGACTCGACCGAGATGGGGTTTATGCCGCGAGGTCGTTGCTTCCTGCTCGGGAGACCGTCCAAATGAGGGTCCTTAATGTCCCAACCGGGATCAGGAGCTGCTTAGCGGAACTATCTTGGGGAAGTGCGAGCTGGTTGGCTCTACATTTGCGGCCAGACACAGAGGGCCAACCGAACACCAAGAAACCGGATAGTGATCTGAGTAACCTTGTCTAGGAGGCGGCTGAGAACCTCAGGCGAGAAGCACGTCCTTAACCTACTCACGGAATTCCAGGATATCCTTAGCCTATCAGATGATTATGGCCGTATCGATAGTGATACCGGCGATGCTCGACCTAGTAGACAGTCGCCGCGTCGTGTTCCGTTAGTGAAGCAAAAGGAAATAGACAACCGGATAGCAGATATAAAGACAGGCGTACTAGAGGAATCCAATAACGCGTGGTTATCACCGGTAGTGCTAGTGAAAAAGAAAGGTGGAGATATGCGCTTCTGCGTTGACTACCGGAAGCTAAACGACGTCACCAAGAAAGTGTTTCCCGCTGCCACGGATCAACGACACTCTAGACACCTAGCGGGACACCCTGGACTTGAAGTCGTGGTACTGGCAAGTGGCACTTCATCCCGACAAGGAGAAGACAGCATTTTCTACTAGACATGGTTTGTGGCAGTTCACGGTAACGCCTTTCGGACTCTGCAATCCCTCCGCAACATTCCGGAGACTGATGAAGTCTGTGATTAGAGGGAGGCCTCACACATGGCACTTGTCTCCTTTACCTCCACATCATTGTTATAGGCAAAACATTCGAGGATCATCTAAATAACCTGAGAAAGGTGTTCGAAAGGCTTCGCCGGGCCAATTTTAAGTTGAATTCCAAAAAGTTTCAGCTGTTTAAAAAGGAAGTGCATTGCCTAGGACAAATTGTAAGCCTTGGTGGAGTGGTTGTGGACCCTCAGAAACTAGAGGCCGCCAAGGAGTGGCCCAGGTCAAGGAATAAACAAGAATTGCGCCGGTTCCTGGGCCTCTGCACGTACTACCAGAAATTTGTGGCAGGATATGCAAGCATCGCCAAAACGCTGACAGAGGAACGACGAGCCTTCCAGTGGTGACCAAGCCGAGACATATTTCCCTGAATGCCACGTGCAGGTCCCCGGTACTGGATACCCAATCCCCGGTAAAACGTTAATCGTGGATACGGATGCCAGTGGCTTCGGCATTGGGGGTATCCTGCAGCAAGAGCAGGACGGAGAAGAGCAAATAGCAAGTAGGCCATACTTCAGTAGGATGCTATCCAAGGCCGAACGAAACTACTACTGAGAAGACGAGAGCTCCTGGCTTTTGTGGAGACCCTGAAGCACTCTCACTAGTACAGATGGCCCCTGGGTCCAACGGCTGCAGGAATACAATTTTACTTCGGAGTAGCGGGCAGGAAGGCGTCATTCTAATGCGCATGCCCTTTCCCGAAGACCGTGCCAGGAGACTGCAAGCACTGTGTGAAAGTCGGGGCGAAGGAGTGTTGCGCCATATGCCCGGTCGCGGTGCAACCTAGTCATTTGGGACGAAGAGACCTTGAGGAGGGAGCATTTGGTGGATAGACGTTGGGTGATCCTGACGGATAAAGCATCTGGTGAACGACCTGCATGAGCGGACGTCGCTCCAATCTATAAGAGCTATTGGGCTCAGTGAGGCTACCTGGAGGTCAGTAACGGTGTGTTGAAGAGAGTGTGGGAGTCCGCAGACGGGAGAACTAAGGTGAATAAATATTTTGTTTGTTAACGACGCTGTCAACTGCTAGGATCATAACAGCGCCGCAGGAGTTCTTTTACATGCTAGTGAATCTACTGACATGAGGCTGTTGTTTTTAAGCAGACTTATAAACCATCGGTCTAGGCGGGTTTGAACCACGACCTTGGGATCAGAAAGTCAGCACCTAACCAACTGAGCCACCCAGACGACGAAGAACTAAGGTGGAACAGTTGGTATTCCCGAGGAGCAAGGTGAAACAAGTCCTCGAGGAGAGATCCCATGTCGATACTACCGGAGGGTACCTGGGTGTAAATAAGACCTTGGAGAAGCTCCGTCGCCGATTTTATTGTTTGCATTTTCGTAGTGAAGTGGAGAGGTGATGCCAACAATGCGACATTTGCGCGGCAAGTCGTGGACCCCAAACTTGAAGTCGAGGTCCAATGCAACAGTACGTCAGAGCGCCATTCGAAAGAATTGCAATCGATTTACTCCCTTCCCAAGGACATAAACAAGAAATCGCTACTAGTTGTCGGCTATGGACTATTTCAGCAGGAAGCCGGAGGTTTACGCGATTCATAACCAAGGGGCTTCAACCGTGGCTAATGCAATGGTGGACTTCTATTGCCGGTTCGGAATTTCCCGGGAACTCTACAGTGATCAGAGGACGAATTTTTAATCCAACCTTATGCAAGAGTTTTTCCAGCGCCTCGGGATCCAAAGAACCGTACCATTCCCTTTCATCCACAGTCGGACAGAATGGTGGAGCGTTGTTTAAGACGGTCGAGGAGCACCTCCGGAAAGTGTTATCTAGCCAGCAGCGACTTTGGAACAAGTACGTGTCATTATTCCTCCGCCTATCGAGCATCAGTACACGAGTTCACTGGTATGGCACCAGCCAACATGGTATGCGGACGAGAGCTTCGGCACCCCCTGATATTGACCAGCCCGCAACGAATTATATCGGGGCGCTAACAGATAGGCTATAGGGATATCCACCATCCCTTCAGGGAGCATCTGAAGCTGGCAGGTAACCGAATGAAAGTGCGCTATGACTGTCTGGCGAACACTGCCGGATTCCAGCAGGGTGACCTTGTATGGCTGTACCGTCCAACGAGGACTAAAGAGAAGTCGCCGAAGCTGCAACGTTCCTGGGACGGCCCGTATAAGGTAATCATCCGCGTCAACGATGTGGTATGCCGCATTTGGCGTCAACCTCAAGGAAAGCTGATGGTAATCGCTGACTATGTGACGCAGCGCCTATGGCCCAAGGTTATCGGGAGGTCGGCGCCGGGCGGTGGGAGTAACCAAGATAACTGCCGCTCGCCAGCGTAAACACAGGGCGCGCTATCGGCAGATAACTAGAACCTTCTGGAAGCCTCTCTCCCTCCTCCAGAAAGTGTGTCGAAATATTCTAGAATGTTCGACAACCTTGTGGAAAGATTCCACTGACCATGTAAGTGAGCGTTCTTGTGAGAGCAGTCAGAGATGTTGAGTCAGTCAGTCAGTAAGCGAGCAAGTGTGTCTCTGGTGCGACATCAAGAGCAATTTTCCAAGCGAGTTGGTTACAGTTCTGATGTGCAGCGAGGGCTGCTGCGGAGCGGTGGGTTGTGGAGGTCTTGTGTTTGACTCCAAAGTGAAGTGACCATCAAGAGGAGGAGGCTATGTCACGAAGGAAGTAAAGTGAAATTCCATAAGAACTTACTTCTCTATAAGGACTTACAACAGTGACAGTTGAAAAACTGGACAAAGTCACAATATTCTGGTTGTCCAAGAAGTTAAATGTTCTTGGATGCTTTATTATCCATTCTATACTGACTGATGGCAGAGTTGTTAACATGCACTTTGCAGTAACTGCTTTTTTTAGGAGTATCCAGGGTAACAGATGTTAAATGATTGTGTTTGTGAAAAAGGAAGCTGTCACCATCTTTTTTTGTTGCTTTTGTTACTGATGATTGCAGAATTACAGTGCTATATACAGGATTCACCATCAGGTACAGTAATGTAGATGTCGTTGCTATTTCCATTGTTGAATTTTTCTACCATAAAACAGCACCATTCCATGCAAGCTACTTTCTATTCTTCTGTTAATTAATGCACTAACAAAAACAAGCTAATGTAGAGTGGCATTCATTGCCATTGATACAGTATTAAGGATGTTTGAATGTCAGTATTGGTGATGTGGGTTTACTAGCTTCACACAGTTGCAATCATTTCTGGTGTTACAGCTGTGTGAGGCGTTCATCTTCCAGGACTCTTTGGAATTCCTAAAATTAGTTTCCAATGGTGGCTTAGTATAATGTAGTCATGATACTGCTGTTAATCCCCTTTGCAATTTCTAATAAGTTCTGAAACTAGTTTCCAATGATGGCTCAGGATGGTACAGTATCATGAAACACTGTGCTGCTAATCCCCTTTTGAATTCCTGATAAATCTTCTGCTTTAAGTGATTACCCTCCTCATTGTAGGACTTAACACCCCCAAGGATTTACAAGCCAATGCCTTGGGTCAGTAGCCTGCTGAGGAACAAGCAAGCTCTGGATTATAGCATATCCAGGATGGGTGATCAGCCCAATGCCTGGTATGGCAGTGAAGAAGAGCTTTTTTTTTTATTTTATTTATTTATTTATGGATGCTCTTTAACTACTATGGTTCTTCCCATTCTATACAAGACCAAAAATTTTTCTTAGAAGCCTCTTTATCAGGCTTGAGGTTCTTTAATGTGCCATAAATCTATAATACGGGACCACAGGCTTTACTTTCTTTCCAAAGGAAGTCATGCTAAGGATTTTTATGCTCAAAAACATCCATCACCCTTTACTGGATTTGATCCTGTGACCTCAGAACTAGAGGCTAACATGGTCCCCCAGGCCATGGAGGACAACAGTGAAGAAGGAAATAAATTTGGGGCTAATAGGAAAGTTTGCGGATCAAATTATCCAACCCAGCATTTGCTTAGTGACTGAGAAAAACCACGAAAAAACCACCGGTCAGTTAAGTTGGCCCTGGGGATTTGAACCTTGGACCTCCCAAATGCGGACCATAGACCTCATTGCCTGAGCCATCCTGCTCTCATAATAAATCATGGTAATGATTGCTACATTGTATTTGTCAATTTGTGACAGTGGCTGCATTCCCCTGCACTGTAGCTTAATAAAGTATGCTCTTGGCTTTAAAATATTCCTTTTTCAAATGAAAGCAATTACATTACTGGCATGTTTATGGTTTAACCACTGCTACCCTCTATGTGAAGTTAAACATACAAATTGACAAATTTAGAGTATCAGTTAACTAGTTATAAGAAAAGCCAAAGCTTTTAGGAGATATTGAAGTCTGTTAGGTAAAAGTTATTAATACAAAAAGATGAACATAATGTATTATATTTTGATGTCCCATATCATATTATAAAAAAAAATCCATGCAGCAGTGAGTCTAGGTTTAGGACAATGAAGCCAAGTGTCTTCTGTAACCAACTGTATTATTTTGGCATTCAGGTACTTCTTTTGTTATGAACTGCAAATACTTATTTCAATAAGATGATGAACCATTTGATCGTGCCCTCATAAAAGAAACAAAGAGTGTGCAATGGACTTGGTTGAGAAAGTTCCTATTTATAGGCTTACTTAATTTATCTTAAAATCACAATTTTGATAACAGAGCATTCAGACATGATTTCTGTGCTCTAACTTACAAAATTCAAAATAGAATTTACATCATTACTTTCTCTATATACTATACGTATATAGTAAGTAGGGGGAGTATTGTATTCCACCCAAAATTTCGATACTGAGATTTCACCGGAAATATATGTTTTGAGACACCCTGAATCCAAAAAAGGCATTTTTGGAAACATGTCCGTGTGTGTGTCTGTGAACAGCATAACTCAGAAACGAACAGTCGGATGAACACCAAACTTGGTATTTAGGTTCAGTATCTTCCAAGGATGCGACACGAAGGTTTTCAAGAAAATCCCCCCACCCCAGAGTACCCTTTACATGGAAGATTTTTCGAAAATTTTAATTTTCTCAAAACTGGCTCTAACGATTTTGATTAAAATATCATATGTTTAAGATATTTTTATGACAAATAAAATGTATATCTTGAATTTCCTGGGAATGTCTCCAAAAGTATTCTTTATTGTGAACGACTTTTGCATAACTGGTAAACCATAAGAGATAGACAAAATTTTACTACACAAAAAATGTAGATCGCGTTAAAATACACGATTTATGTCATATACATTTTTTTAGTTGAGTGAACCATTTTTGAGATATTGCTTGTTATTTCCTTAAATTTTCCAATACTTATACTTTTCTCAAATTCATTATTCAATTTTTTATGTCCTGGATATGCAAACAGAATAGAATGCACCACATAGCAACCAGCGCTTAAAAGATTTGACTATCGCTTATAACCTACAATGTTCCCCTTGCATCTACAAGAAGATTAGCAATAAGATTGACATCTCGATATCTCGATTAACATGAAGCATATGGAGAATAAACGTTCGTAAAATAGTTTGTACAAGAGTAGAGTAAGTCATGTGAGTGTAGCACATCAGATTTTTACTTTCTCTAATACGTATAGTAAGTAGGGGAAGTATTGTATTCCACCCAAAAATTCGATACCGAGATTTCACCGGAAATACATGTTTTGAGACCCCCTGAATCCATAAAAAGCATTTTTGGAAACATGTCCGTGTGTGTGTCTGTCTGTGAACAGCATAACTCAGAAACGAACAGTCGGATAAACACCAAACTTGGTATTTAGGTTCAGTATCTTCCAAGGATGCGACACGAAGGTTTTCAAGAAAATTCCCCCATCCCAGATTACCCTTTACATGGAACATTTTTCGAAAATTTTAATTTTCTCAAAACTGGCTCTAACGATTTTGATTAAAATATCATATGTTTAAGATATTTTTATGTCAAATGAAATGTATATCTTGAATTTCCTGGGAATGTCTCCAAAAGTATTCTTCATTGTGAACGACTTTTGCATAACTGGTAAACCATAAGAGATAGACAAAATTTTACTACACAAAAAATGTAGATCGCGTTAAAATACACAATTTATGTCATATACATTTTTTTTGTTGAGTGAACCATTTTCGAGATATTACTTGTTATTCTCTTAAATTTTTCAATACTTATTTTCTCAAATGGGAATTCGTTATTCATTTTTTTGTCTTCGATATGCAAAGAGTATTAATCTGTGGCAAAGGGAATGGTGCTGCACCTAGCAACCAGCTATTAAGAGATATGTATGTGCTTAAAGGCTACTGTATTTCCAAATTGCCCTTGTAAATATATATTCTCCTTACATCTACAAGAAAATTAGCAATAAGATAGACTCTGCAAATGTTTATCTTGATTAACATGAAGTAGATGGAGAATAAGCGTTTGTATAAATAGTTTGTACAAGAGTAGAGAAAGTCATGTGAGTGTAACACATCAGATTGTTTTTAAAATTATGATGGGATCCTTTCAGAGGCAATGTGTGACACTTTTGTGCAGTCTTTGCAAGATTTACTGAATGCGAAGGTAGATTTCTTGGTCAAAGACCATTATTCCATTTATTTCAAGCAGATCACATTGATTTTTGTTACTTAAAATAAAAATAATTAATTATTTATAAATGAATTCAGTCCTCCTTATCTTTGCTGTAAGTTTCTGAATAACTGTACCGTAGAAGGCATCATTTTGGCTTAAGGGATTCCAAAAGTTCTTTCTCTATGGAGAGTAGGGTCAGGCTGCTCATCCGTTCTCTATCTTTTGAAAGTACAAATTCTTTTAACCACAGAAAAGCTACTTTCGACTGATACAGTTGCAGCTGGTATCATACTGATTAATTTAGCTAAATAGATAATTTCCTTAAAGGCGTTGTCTAACTGTTCATCTTTAAAAATGTTACAAGTTTATTTGGGGGTTTATTTTGAAATGTTGTTCTATAAAACATGAGCAGTTCATTTTTAAGACCTTATGCATCAAAGACATCTGAATAAATTCTTTGTAAGCCAATAACAAGATTTTCAGGAATATTATTTGTTTGAGACAATTATTTAAACTTTCTTGGATTCATAAGTTAAAAAAATGGCAAGTTTTTCAAAGACAAAAAAAGTCCTGTTACAATGTCCTGATTCAAGAAATTGACAATTTCATAATAGAGCCTCCCGTACCTTTGTTCGGCAGATAAACTAACGGTGCTGTCATCATGTTTACTTTTCCTTGGATAAGTGCTGAGGCTCACCTCTGCTATAGATACAGTTTTTTCCCATACTACTGTAAAACTGAATGTTTCACACTTTTCTTCCTCTGAATTATTTTTAGCCAACTTGTTTTTGCATTTGCCATATTGAACAAAACTTTTCCTATTATCTTTTAGCTCCTGTTTGAAATCTCAAATCACATTTAAACATGTCCATGATATCTACATGTTCAGTTTGTAGAACATTAAAATAACATCAATGTGAGCAAATAAGAGGGGAATATTGAGTAGAAACACTGTTTCAAAATTTTCCAAAAACTGTAAAAACCATATGCTGCACATCTATTTGATCCCTTCCAGTTTCCATTGTGATTCTCGTGAATATTAGAAAAAAAATCAACAATTGGCTCCCTGAACTTTTCTACTGTATTAGTGTGATGTAAAACACCATCTAGTTGGGAAAAAAACAAGGAACACTTTTCTTTAAATGTGCTTATATAACCAGTGTCCTTTTGCTAGAGTGTGAGGAAAAGATTGAGATACCATTTAAGGTACAAAACAAAGTATTACACTCAGAAATTTTGGTCATTCCCTAAGACAAACCTAAATTTAATACATGGGCATAGCAATGTGCATATGTAAAATAACGCTTTGGGGTACTCTTCCTGGACCTTCCTTTGCAATCCCGATGAATGGCCCGAAATTACTGCTGCTCCAACATATGCTTGGGCAATAAATTTATCCTGCAGTTTGTAGTTACTGATAGTGTCTTTCACATGAACAAATGATCTATCTGCTCATCTGTCGCCACTTACATCAGAAAGTCTATGAATCGTTCTTTGACACATCCCTTCTCCTTGTGCACATACTTCAGGATGATAATTGTGACCTACTTTTAACATCAGCCGTTTCATCTACCATTATGGAAATGAAATTGATTTTTCGTTTTGCTTTAAAATTGTTTCATGCAGAACGTCACTGATTACATGAACAAGATCATTCTGCATGTCACTGAAGGTCCCTTTAAATACTGATGAAGTACTTAGTGTTCTGATACACAGGATCACACATCTTTATGAGGTTCAAGGTATTCATGTAATTCCCTTTATTTAACGATTGCTCCGTTTCAACATGACCATGAAATGGGAGTTCTTGTTTTGTGAGAAAACAAGTTACAGCAATTAAACGTTCCAACATTACTCGATTGTTTTTTACTCGATTGTGCAAAGCATTGTTACTTGCAATAAGTTATTTATACCCTTGTCTACTCTTTTGTTTTTCAAAATTGTATAAATCCATAACGCACTGAAGGTGGCTTTTAGATTTTTCATGGACTTTGGCAAATTTTGTAAGGCCACTTAAATTACAAAATATGGATGGAACCCAAACATTTTAAGTGGTGGTGCCCTTAGCAAATAAAAGACATGGCCAACAGAACAGTTTTAACAAAAGTTCACTTTGCACATCCAATTGTAACAGTCATAATTAGATACTGTAAAACACCTAGTATAAGATCTACTTCTTTCCATATCATTTCATGTAAAAATTTAGTTCTGGAGGGCAAAACCAGCCATTCTGAATAATGAGAAGCTTTTCTTCAAACTAAACTAAACAGTTTTTGTTTCAACCAAATCACAATATCCTGTCCCTCATCCATCTTCCTATTGCATGTTCTGCAATAGCAATACGTATGTAAACTGTAGTACTCATGATTCAGTAAAAAAAGAGAAACACTCTAATCACTCACTAACAACATCTTATAAGACTAAAAAAAAAGTACACAAATTAAACAACTTTCAACAATTCACGTGTGACTGACAGGCGCTAGGCAGGAACGCATCTTACATAGGTTGAGTGTCGCTTGGCATGAATGCCGATGAAGGCCAAAGGAGTCAAATGCACACATGCTTGACAGATGCACTGAAACCTGTGATGATCTGGCTTGCTTAAAAGCACTGCCTATAGAAGAGAAAATTGGTGGTGGTAATAGGTCAGTATGGAGGGTTGCCCCACTTAAGCTCGGACACTTTTGATTATGTTTTTTAATGCGAAATTCCCTTTTGCCACCGCCTATTGTGTTCAATGTGATTTCCACGGGTTTTAATTATGGCTCTGCAGCGCAATTTCCATTGAAGAAGGCTGCGTCTAAGAACAGGAAGGAGGATGTTAGCCCACTCCTGCTGGCAGGCTTTCCAGAGTCCTTCAACTGTGCTGGGATGCCGAGAAGAAAGGTGTTGTTTCAGCGGACCAAATTTGCAAAACTCCATTGGCGAGGAATCTGGTGACTTCACGTGGATCCCTTTAAATGGTATCACATTGACACCCGTTTCCATAGCTTTCCAGTGGTAGTAATGCTGGGAAGACCGAGAAGTGTGACTGGATGCTTTATCCATGTGGATCCAAACATTTGGGGCATCCTTACCATACAAGTGAGGAATTTCTTCATCAAAAATTGTGTCCATAACATTCCTTTGATAGTAGACTGCATCCATTTTTATATTGTTGGCAACTCTGTGAATGCCGGGTTTCTCCCGAGAGCAATAACCTGCAACCACCATGAATCCCTTGGAAAACTTTTCCTTGTTCTCCCGAATAAAGTTGGAGCATCCCTTCTGGCCCACTTGATGACAATAAATGACTTAGGGTATTTTGTGTCACCTAGATAAACCCATGCTTCATCTAAAGAAGCCACCTATTTTATGATAAACCAGAAGTATTATTTATAGTGATGTTATGTAGTATTAACTTTTTGAGTTGGAAAATGTTGATTCACATCACATACATGCGCTAGTTGTGATCGCTGCGATAACAACTAGTGCATGTATGTGATGTGAATCAACATTTTCCAACTCAAAAAGTTTAAAAAAAAAAAGCCACCTATTGCCACTTTTCACCTGCCAGGTGGTGTTCATAGAGTTTTCTTGCACTGCTGAAGTGTTCTCTGATATGCTGATCTTTTAAGGCGTGTCCACGTGCTTTATGGTGCCGTTCTAGGCCCAAATTGCTGTGTAATATCCGATAGATGATCCTTTTGTATATTCCAATGCGGCTGGAAATGCCGCTTTGGGTTGGTGGGTTTTCTTGAGTCACTGTTACACTCACCTTGGCTACTACTGCTTTAGGTCGTGATGGTTGTGGCCTTTTTCTTGCTATATTTTTTGCACAGTGAGCCTCAGGTGGGAATCCATTTTTATGCAGTTGTGTTATATGTCCCACACACGACTTACTTATGGTAAGACCTTTTTGTTTGCAACTTTCCACTATCATTGAAAGGCTGTAACCGGCATCAGCAAGCCCAATAATGTAACCCTGCCACAAGTCAGCGATTGTTGAGGCCATTACAAGTAAGCTTCGCCTCAGATTGGCCCAGCAGACAGCTGACACATGCAGTGAGCTGATGTAATAATAAACATAAGCAGTTTGACCAATGACAGAGTGGGAGGGCGATTCAAGTTGTCCAAGCTTAAGTGGGCAACCCTCCGTATACATACTTTTTTGATGCACTCGGATTAGCAAATGTCTCATGGACTTCTCATATATTGAGTAGCCTTTTAACTTGTTATGTACTATGACTTCCTTCTGACTTAATTTAGCCACACAATCTATAAAACTATTAAAAGCAAATGTTTTTACTATTTTTCTTAGTCATTGCTGCATCTATCGATGAGGATACTTTGTATCTAAATTAATTGAAATGCATCACAGAATCTAAAGTTTAAACGCTCTCATTGCAGAACTGCAATTGTAAGACATCTTGGGGCACTGATATATTAACTTCATTGTTTAAATGGTGAGGCTATTAGGAATATGCAATCAGCTCAACTTACAAGTTATTTTATGCTGTTTAAAGTGGGTTCATTTAGGAAGGTTCATGGATGTACAAATCTGTGTTCTCCTCTCCTTTCCTCTCTGCCTTGCATACAACTGGTTACATAAATTTGTAATGTAATGTTTACTACAACACATATAAATATTATTACAATTGCTGCTCATTTAATTCACATTAGAGGAAGGCACATCCATTGTTGGTCCTGCTAATGAAACAAATCAATTTCCCTGAATGTGAGAACCTTAACTACAACTGCAAATGGAGTTATAACAGTAACTATCAATTAAATATGACTGCTGGAAGATTTCTAGTGGACATCTGTTGTCACTGGGTACAGCCATCAGCCTTCATTAATGAAAACCACTTTACCAAAAATAATTCATAATAGCAATGAATAGCTTATGCTCAAACATTAGTATTATTTTTTGTTTTGTTTCTACCATAAAATAGAGTATGTGCTAAAAGTAAAAGGTTTAATGTTCAATTTATCCTGCAGTCACTATCTTCTCTTTGTGTCACTAGCAACAGTCCTTTTTCTACGAGAGTTGCCTTTTTCAGTTTTTACACTTACTTCATCATTATCTGGTTCAAAAATATCAGCCAAGTTCATAAGTCTTTCATTCCTGTGTTTCTGAGGTGAAATATAGAAAACATTCCGTCCATATGATGTATGGCGCTGAGTATAGAAAACAGAATTAAGTCCCCAAGGAACATCTTGATTGTTACTACATGTCATAGCAGATTCAAGTATCCATGCTGCGTTTCTTAGTTCAATTCGAAACCGCTCAACTTCTTCATGACTAACATTCTTGCTCACATTTAAACCTTGTTCCATGGGATTTACTATGTACAAAGCAGAATGTTCAAGCTTTGGTACTGTATTACCACTGGATATTGAAATAGCACACGTATCAAAATCAAATGATGCATAAAACTCAAAAAACCCAAGGAACAAAGACTCGAGATCTGTGGTGTTTTTATGTAACTTAAGCTCAACACTGTGAGGAATTTGTTTGAAAACTGAACTTTGGCTTGCTTGGTGTACTGTTTGCTTATCCTTTGAGCCTGAAACAGCAAACATAATCCATTATACTTGAAATTAAAATGTTTACTTGTAATTGCATCTTTACAGTTACACAGTATAACAATCTGCATTGTTCACAAGCTACCTCACCAAGAATGTTAAAAGTGAAAATATATTACTAACCTACAGTTACCATCAAAGCATTTGCAGTTGGAAGAACAGGAGGCTTTTGTTGCTGCAGATAGAAAAGAATAAGCAGCATCAAAGAAAAATTTGTAATCCAACGACCTGGTGTAGGATTGGTTATTCCAACTTCCCTTGCCCAATACTTGATTGCTGATGCAAGTGGACGTACTCTGCAATCCAGTTCTCCAAATACATAAAGAAGTTCACTCATGTAAACTGCAGTCCTATAAAGAAGGCAAAAGTTTTAACATTGGAATAGGTTATTACAACTGGAATATGAAAGAAATCTCAAGCTTTAAAGGCAGACTGATTAAGGGTGTTTTACATCAGGGTTGTCAGACATGCAGCAAATTATACACTCTCTTCCTAGCAGTGTAGGTACATTCACCTGTCAAGTTGGTTTACAGTAACTGTTTGCATGTGGCATTCATTTAAACCCAATGAACTACCTCCTATTGGATTCAAGATCCTGTACTCAAACTTGAATCCACAGATTGAGCACAAAAGAAAGAAGGAAAGGGGGAGGGGGCATGAGAGATATACAACTCAAATAGAAGAAAAATTAAGCAAAACTGAACATCAATCAAATCAATCCCTGAATTAGCATAACAAGTAGGCATTTCGGTGTTACCTGTGCAAAAAGCACATAACCATTTAAACTTAATCCATGCAAGTCAATAAGGATGTTCTTCTTATAACAAGGTATTCCAGAAGCACAGGTGAGTGTGTGTGATTATGAATGGTTCCTTTCATTGATGATTGCAAGTGTAACTGAACGTTCCATTACTTCCATTCAAATGAAACATGGTTTCACCTTATTGGGTGTGTAAGCACTTGAAGCTCTCAATGGTATTGTGAAAGTCCATAATCTTGCTAACGAAGCCTCTCATTACAATAAAAAAGCTGAGTTGATTGTACTTTTTATATTAAAACTGATTTAATGTATGGCCAAATCATTTTGTCTATATATATATATTATTTACTGAACATTTGCTAAATGTCAAGTTCCACATAGTTCATTTTGGTATATTAATGATAACTTAAAAATGTATGTCATTGTACATATATGTGCTTATTTATTTAAAATATTATATTTTGCTCAACTATATTTTCGATAATATATAATTTCTATTCAATTATTGAGTGTAGCAATAAACTGCTACACACATACATCACTGCCATAGGAATGAAGTGACTATTATTACACTTGATTGGGTGATAAGTAGAAGGTAAAGAACTGGGAAGCCTGATCAACAAATCATAGTAAATCTGGTGTACCTCTGCTTGCTCACTAGTGTTGTGAACTTAATAAGAGGATGGACCTTCAGCCATATCATTCTGATAATAAAAGAAACTTTGTACCCACTGGTGTCCATTGTTACTAACACATGGAAATGGAAATTATATTGTATTAAGCAACCAGTGATTAGAGATAGGTCCATGCATATATGGAATTCAAAGTGATTAAAAGTACATTTAATTCACAACATTAACTTTTTGTGTTATCATTGAGTAGAGTGTGCACCTAACCACCTTGAATAGTACAACAGTCACTATGCATTCTTCACGAGGTGACCTAGAGAAAGCATTCGTTAACCAGCCGAGGCAATCTGCAGGTTTGGCGAAAGATTCTGCTACACAGTTGCTCAGTACCAACCAAGGACAACACTTATCTGCTTCTGACGCAAATTCAGAGAAGGCCAGGACAGATAATTTCCACCTTTGGCATAATCTCCATCAAAACACAGAGAGGCAAAGCCCACTGGAGTAAGGGACCTACAGGAGGCATCCATCTCAGCAGTGAGTACAACCCCAACTAGTATCAAAATGGTACATTGACATGGTGCATAATCTCCCATCACCATGTCACCCAATGTCATGGTGAACCATTTTCCCCTCAGTATATACAGAGTGGAAGGGAACTTATTACATTCCTGTACTTCATAGAGGTAATACAAATAAAAATGTTTAATAGCATTTTGATCTGTGATTAGTCATTCCCCCCCCCACCAAAAAAAAGGTTGTTTTAGTAAATGAGATGATTTATTCCATGAGAATGTATGAAGATAATAGTTTGTTACTTGTAAGACGGGTAGAATAACCTATTTCTGACATAGTTTCAGTAGTAACTATGTGACATTGAAATAATTATCATTTTCTGAACACTGTTTTGCAGACGTAATGTGACTGGAGACATAGGCAATGTTGCTAAGTCAAGGTAGGTCAGTGTGAGAACCGACTCCTGGATATAACCAAAACAGCATACCTGAACTGGGAGGGGGGGGACTAGTGGTTTTGTTCTTCACACGAGCCTTAATCCAAACAAACATGATGAAAGGGTGGTGTAATGTTTTGACAAAATGACAAGTACAATTTGGTAGCTATTGGCCCACACTAACAGTATGGAAGTAATGCCTTCATCGTTCAATAAGTGCTAAGTGGTCACTGATTGAAAAGTACACCATGTTAATGTCATTCCACTAGAAGTTGAGTCATTATTAGAGTAACACTGTATTACGCATTGAAATTCACAGGTTTAGTGATAAAAGAATCCGAGGTGTGTTTATGGATAATCATACATACAGCACAAGGTTTACGAGGTGCCAGCCTTTTCATCTGGCATCTCATAAGCCTCAAGGAGAATGCAGCCAGCACGCAAAGGAGGATGAGCATGAAATACTGTTACATGAAATACTGGAAGCAATTTTAAATCTTGTAGATAAACAACCCAGCAGCAGTAGTCGGGAATAGCTCACATGTCGGTGTGTCCCATTGGTTTGTTCTCAAGATGCTGAAAGAAAAGTTATTGCGACCATATCATATCTAAAGGTACAGTGTCTCATAGCAATGAATTATGCACCTAGGCTGGCTTTTGTCAATTAGTTTCTACAACAAGGTGCAGATATGAAACAATTAATTATGTAAAAAGAGAAACTACCTTTACAAAAAATGGCATTTTCAATTTCCATAACACCTATACATGGGCAGAAGGTAAACCTCACAGCAGCAGGAAGCATCATTCTCAACAGCAATTTGTTGTGAACTATGGGCAGGAACACACAAAACATTTACCTACACTTATAAACCACACACCAGCAATATCAAAACCTGTTTACGCACTGGCATACTTCTGGTTTTTAAAGGAAGAATTCCACCTCTGCTCGCAGCTACTGGATGCTGCACAACATTGCCAATGTGTGTGTTTTATGTTCTTGTAAAACCTAAAATATCTCCGCAGAAAATGATCATAGAAAAAATGAAAGATACAACATGTGTTCCAAATAATGAGATCTGTAACTGGTTTAAATTCATCTAATGGCTTTCCTTCCACCCCATAATATGTGTGCGTGTGTTAACAGGATTCAAGATTCAGCCACTGCTCATAGAGTAGAGGAGATCATGAAGAAAATTTTTGAAATGCTTGAAGGTAAGATGGATTAATATTGGTGGGTGAACATGTTTGGTCCCTAGATATAAAAGCATATGATATTTACTTGTAGAATAGTCTGAAGGAGAAATGTAAGTAAAAGATACTCCTCACATACTGTGTGAATCACAGATAAGCACTAGAAATTAAATTACAAACATTACTATGATTGGACTTAACCATGTGAACTATACTTAGTTTCTCCTTAGTTCCCAGTGTGTCAATAACACATGCTTATAGTCTTTCCTTATTAGCAGCTGGACTCATGCGGTTCTCTATTTAAAGCAGTAATTTGCCCTTAAGCATCCCAAGTAAACTATATTTAAAATAGCACATGGATAAAATAAACATCTGTATGCAGTGATTCATCTGTGTCTTAATGACACAGTATTGTGAAATAAGTGGGAGGTTACCTCTCATGTTTAAACTTGACTCACCATGGTGATGGCACCTGCACTTAGCCAAGCTTGGCGACATTTCCAATGTTATAAATACTTTTCAATTGGCCTAGTTGACTTGGCAGGTGGTAAAGCTATATTGTATTGAGACTGCTTATTATTCACAGACTAATGAAAGAGCATGAGGTTTTTATTGTGAGCAAATGTTGCAATTTGGCAGAATCTGCTGAGTTCAAACATTCCAAGTGTAATAGTGAGGGAAATATAGATAATGTTTTAAGAGAAAAACAAGTACTCTGCAGATATGAAGATTTAAGATGCTATGGGTATGCATATGCATTAGATCTACTGCATTTTAAAATGGAATTGCAAATAATAAAGTTGTAACAGTGGTAAATCAATAATTACAGTAACCTTGTTTCACACACCTACTCTGTACCATTTACTAAAGGAAATGTAACATTTTGAAAATTCAAATGATAAAGCCTGCCTAACATTGTACACATATAGTTTGATGCTCCTTTAGATTTGCTATCATGGGTATTTGTGTCTTTAACGGTTCATGCAATACAAAAAGACAGGATGAGCAGAAGAATGACAGGGCTAAAGCAGTGAACCCAACATCACAGAATCAGACTTTGATATGGAAAGGATTGCTGAACTACCAAATACTCCATAGCTGTGAGAAGAATGTTGTTTATTACTTCTGCACAACAATGTGTTTAAAGCACTTCAGTTTAATGAATACATACTTGTAATGAAAAGAAGCTAGAAACAGTGATGTGTATTGAATTTATTTAAAGGTGAGTCGGAATTGTAACACTAACATCACTTAAGTTTACTCACTTAACATGTTTCGGGAAACCGTTGTTCCCATCATCAGAAGGTTAACTCGTCGACTGGCCCGTGTTGTTGGTGTTTCCGTTTTTTGGACTGGATCCTGTGGTGGCATCTTGTGGTGGAGAAATGTACTTCCAGAGAGGATTTGGTGGCGGCAAATCAAAATTCATTAGATGTGTGTTGTGTTTTAGAATGGTGATCTTCTCCCATGCATCTAATTCGGCTGCAAATTTGGCTGGTTTGACTAATGTAATATTGGGTTTGATGTTGTGATTAGTGATCCAAAAATGGTGTGAAACTGCAGATTTGTCCATTTGTTTGTATTTAATACATCTCATGTGCTCCTTTAGCCTAGTTTCTAAGTTTCTTTTTGTCTTACCAATGTATACTTTATTGCAATCTGAACAATTGATTTTATAGATTCCAGCTTTTTTGTCTTGTGGAATGGGGTCTTTTAACTTGTTACAAAGTAATTTAACATAGAGAAATTACTTTGTAACAAGTTAAAAGACCCCATTCCACAAGACAAAAAAGCTGGAATCTATAAAATCAATTGTTCAGATTGCAATAAAGTATACATTGGTAAGACAAAAAGAAACTTAGAAACTAGGCTAAAGGAGCACATGAGATGTATTAAATACAAACAAATGGACAAATCTGCAGTTTCACACCATTTTTGGATCACTAATCACAACATCAAACCCAATATTACATTAGTCAAACCAGCCAAATTTGCAGCCGAATTAGATGCATGGGAGAAGATCACCATTCTAAAACACAACACACATCTAATGAATTTTGATTTGCCGCCACCAAATCCTCTCTGGAAGTACATTTCTCCACCACAAGATGCCACCACAGGATCCAGTCCAAAAAACGGAAACACCAACAACACGGGCCAGTCGACGAGTTAACCTTCTGATGATGGGAACAACGGTTTCCCGAAACATGTTAAGTGAGTAAACTTAAGTGATGTTAGTGTTACAATTCCGACTCACCTTTAAATAAATTCAATACATACTTACTGATTTCATTTGTGATGTGATTTTGTCATCTGTTTGTCTCATTCTCCATGTGCTAGGCACATGCATTTTATGGCATATTAGGGGGATGGGAATGCAGAAAAACAGTTTGGTTTGTGTACCTGCTGTGTAAGCTTAAAACAAATGGTTTAGAATGTACTTGTATATTTGTGCAGTCAGTATTTTTTTTACTTTCTCTACCATGTACAAGTATCTATGTATATATTTATTTCCATAATGCTGTACAAAATTCTTACAATTTTTAATACATTACTTTGAGTTGCTATTTTTTCTTTCTTTAGTCCATCATGCGTTTTAATACCATGGTTATTTATGCATGGTGAGTCATAACCAATTCATATTGCTTTATTTTTCTCTTACTCTCCCCATATATTCTCCTATTCTTTTTATATCCCTCTCCTTTTGTATTTTCATTATCCTAACTTTTAATACTTCTTTGTCAACATTCTCCCATTCTTTAGGTAAAAACTGATCTCTCCACAACTTAGTTTCTTCACAATCAATTATATAATGCAAATCATTATCTGCCTCTCCACAAAGGGAGAGAGAGAGAGAGGTGAAATTATTAATTTTCTAAAAAATGACTAACAATTTCGATTAAAATAACTTATATTAATGATCTTTACATAACAAATAAAATATATATCTTGCATTTTCTGAGAAGAGTCTTTGAAGTCTCTTCATTTTGAAGGAATTTTGTATAATCTTGTAAAACTAGTAAACATTAAGCAATAGATGAAAATGTACTAAACAAGAAATGTAGAGCTGTTGAAACACACAATTTATTTTAAATAACTTTTTTTTGTGGCATCAGCCATTTCCCACATATCTGTTATTAATGGTTTGAGTTATTCATTACTTGGTCATTCTTTAAAGTCATTTGAACACTCAGTTGTTTCTTGCAATTACATGGAAACAGTATGGAATTTTAAGGCAGCATATAGCGTCCAGTTCTTTAACATTTGATTATTGCTGTTCCCTTTGTATCTATAAGAAAATGTGTAATGCAAGTATTTCTACAAAGGTTTATTTGGATCAAAATGAAGTAGATAGAAACATAAGCTTTAGTAAGAATAGTTTATATACCCACCAATAAGCGATAGAGGGTACAGAAAGACATGTGAATGTAACACATCAGAAATTTTTTTTAACACTATGTCGCACTTTAATTTTTGAGGGACTGGTTTTGGAAGCCATTGTTTTCATTTTCAACTTCAGCGGTCTGACTGCCATTGCTGGTTGTAGTTGACTGCAGCTTCTCTGTGGTGATGAAACGATGTACTACTTCACTAAGGTGTCAACTGGCAGGATTTCAAAATTTATCAGCCGGTCTTTATGCTTCTATATTAAAATGTTTTCTCACGTTCTGAGTTGAATGTGGCCTGTTATGCTTTTTAGTAGTTTTGGATTTGAGTCTAAGTTATGATTTCCATTCCATTTTTCTTTCTTTCTTTTTTTCGAGTGGAGGAGAAAATGATTTAATCACTAACCCCAGGCCCGATGGGAGTCGGAACTGAGAGTGTGGGACTCACCAATGAATTGGCATACCCACTAAAAACTCCTCCACTAGAGTAAGAAAGGAGAAGGTTTGCAGCGGTACCGCCTAAAGCACCCGTACATTCCATGGTGACGGTATGACTGGGCTGCAGTGCGGTCACCAGGGGAGTAAGGAATTATTGCCGGGAGACTGACTTGACCAAGGCCCAGTCTGGCCCCGCAGCGAAGTAAAGGAGAAAATAGTAGGGATTCCAGGTGATAGTGTGAAAGATTAGTGGCGCTTGGATTTTCGGTTAGGTTGATATGGATAGGAAGAGGATTGAGAGGGTTGTGGTATCACATAGGATTCGATGAAGTTCCGAATTAGGGTGTAGCTTTCTTGTCGGTGATTGTAGTGGTCATTAAGTTCCTTGAAGTTCTGTCTGTTGGAGTTGTTGGTGTTGGTTTGCAGCTCTCGAATCCCTGCAACTGAAGTGCTGAGGACACCTAGTCGCGTGGACCGGTCGTCGCTGCCGTCGGTGTAGGGTTCGACAAGATGGCACTCGATTCATTCCAGCTTACGCTGGGCAGACGCAAGAACCCCATCTTTGACCTGTAGCTTGAAGATCTTATTCGTGAGTGCAGTGATCATCCTGGCCGAGGTTCGCTGCTTGGCCTCCACAGCCGAAATGCGTGTGAAGGTTGCGCGACGTAGCTCAGCCAGCTGTGAGGAGAGGTCCTTGATCCCTGCCTGAACTGTTGATAGGGTGCCTTGGAGTCTTTGGTGAGTATTCATTGTGATGTCACTGGTCGTCTGCTTGGCCCTTTCTAAGGGCTGCGTTGATTCACTGGTGGATAAAGTTGGTGTTGTCTTGGGTTGTGATTGTTGCTGTCTGCTCCGGGGATACAGGGGGCATTGCACCTTCCCTTTAAAGTGTGTGTTCCCGGAGCAGCTGGCACAGAAGCGTCGGCATCGTCGGAGGTTGTGCCGAGTGCAGGCTGCCGTAAGGGAGCCTGACCCACAGTAGTGGCATCTGGGTGCAGCTTCTGCTGAGTGCCCAAAGGCACAGTAGCGTTGGCAGGGCACCAGACGTACTCCTCTGGTGGCCTCAACTCGCAGGCTCCTCCCAAGTAGAGGCAGACCTGCGGCTATGGCCACTTTCACGTCTGATGCGGCTCCCAGGTGCAGGCAGACCAGCAAAGTTGGGCCTCTAGCAGAAGTGATGCATGAGGCCCGTATTGCTGAGCGCCAGTGTCGACATGCTGCTTCCAGCACAAAGTGCGGTGGGAGATTCCTGGGCACACCACAGATGACGACGCTATGGCGCCCATCCATCTGTGATTGCGCCGGCATCAGTTGTCATCCCAGATCCCTTGGAGGTGCTGGGCAGGTGGCTGGCGGCATCGGTTGGCTCTGCTTTGTTGAAGAGGCAGCGGTGATTGGTTGCTGGCCTGCTTCCGTTGGAGAAGCCGGGTCAGTAACTGGCGGCGTCTGTGTGCTCGACTCCCAATGAGGAGCCGAGATGGCAGCGGTCTGTGTTGTAGAAGGGGCCTTCTTCGGCCTAGAAGGCCAAGAGGTCTTCTTGTGTGAAGCGTTTTCAGCTCTGGCTGAGGAGTGGAGCTAGTAGCTGGTGGCGATTCTGGTTGGGCCTGCTCTGGCAAGAGGGCGGGGCCTACTGCGGCAGGCTGCTCTCTCGGCAGTGGCAGCGATGATTCGGGGGTTGCTGGTGTGTCTATGGTGTTCCCCGTGATCCATAGTCCCATTCTGTTTCGTCGGCTGTTGTTGTCAGCGTAGCGGTGCTGAAAGCGTGCTGTCTGAAACAGACGGTTCTGGTGCGACGCAGTTGACATCTCAATGTAGAGTCCTTTAATGTATCCTCCATTCCAAAAGTGAAATGATACTGCTGACTTGTTTTCTTATTTTAATTTAACGTTTCTGTATGTTCTTTGGTTCTGATTTTTAGACTTCTTTTGGTTTGTCCTAAACAGAACTTTTCACAATTCCAAATAGTTGATTTGGTATACTCCGGATCTATTGTCTAGTGGAATCTCATCTTTTGTTTTCGAATTTAGCATATGCATTACTGAGTACCTTTATGGGAACCAAGAATATATTTGTTCTCTAAAGATCTTTTTGAATTTCCTAAATGCTTTAGTGTGGCAAGTGAACCTCCTGAATGTGTTATTAGCCTTTCCTGTGGTAAAAGTGCTTATTATAGCTGTTTATTATTAAATGTGATAATAGACACACTAGTGAATGTAACCACTGATCAAGCTGAATTTAACAAAGAACTAAAACCCATGTTCCACATTACAGAAGAAAATGAACCATAATCCACATTGCAGAAGGAAATGAACACAACAAAAGCCTTGTATACAAGAAGCAGCCTTGTATATTAACAAAGCAAAGCAAAAGAAATAAGTACACCCCAGTTTCTCTAAGTTTCTGCAAAGCACAGCTTGAGAGCTATTGCAAAAATCCTGAGTATGATACCTTAAAGCAGATTAACTATCTATCAGTTTATATTTATGCAATAATACACATGGAACTTTAGTACTCACATGTTGGTCATTGATAGGTCAACTTCCAGACCTGTGAAATCTTGACGGTATTTTACTATAGGTACCCGAGCATTTAGGATACGGCGAACATTTGAGCAGCCTGGTAACAGAAACTGACACACATCAGCTAGTGTTTCCATGTGACGTTGCACCTGTGTTCGTTCATTTGCAAGTGCAGTTTTGGCATGGAAAATCAATCTTGTTGCTGCTTCATTTTCATCCTGTAAGCATAAATTTCATCAGGATAATTAATATAAAGTATTTCTTGTATCTCAGCAGTACAAAAATAAACAAAGAAACAAACATTTCCATGATTAATAAAAAATAGTTTTATTACATAAGGAGTGAACAAGACTAAACTAACAATAACAAAGTGTCATAACTCACTGCAGATTAAAATATGAAAATGACATTTACAGCAAATCACAGGAACCTTTAAAGTTTGAATGCTGTTAATTGATAATAACAATGGATTTTCCAAGAAAGAAAGTAGTTTAGCAATGAGTAGCCTTTCAATAATAGTAGCAGTAGTGGTGATGGGATGATATTACCATAAGTAGATTTAACACGAGTTCCTGACATGAGTACAGATAAGTTAAAGATTAAAAACAGAAGCAGTATTAACAGTGAATATTCATGATGGTAGATTGAGTCACACTTTATGACACTCACCTTCACTAATTAAAGGTTGTATACAACAGAAACGTTTTCAAGGGCATTCGTCATCGTCAGCGACTGGGTGACTAAAGCTCATACATAAGAAACCTACGCATGTGGACAATTATATAAAGAAAAATGGTTGCAACCCAACTTCACATCAACTAGCCACATTTAGAAGTTTGATCCACTGGTTACACAGCGTCCCCTTGAACAAAATGAATTTTTAAAAGAACAACAACATATAGAAAAAATAGCAGTAACTAATGGATTCAACTCGGATCTCATAAGGAACATGATAAACAAGAAGAAGAAACTTGAGGCAATTTCACATACCACCACTCTAACACCTCTCTCAAACACAAATTGGAAATACAAGAAATTCACATACCACCCTTGGGCCTTTAGAAAATTTGAACAAATCTTCAACAAATTTAATAAGACTAGCTCCACAGAACAAATTCAGCTTGAAGAGCTTGCTAAACACACCTCTCAAAAATACCATCCCAAACACATTAAAATCTGGAATTTACCAGATTAATTGTGATGAATGTGAGAAATACTACATAGGAAAAACAAAAAGAAACTTGGAAACCAGACTTAAGGAACACCAAAGGAACATAAAACTAAAACAAACAAATAGAGAAATCCACTGTATCACACCATTTTTGGACAGAAAACCACAACATTGGCCAAAGTATAAAATTGTTGAAACCCCTCACCACACCAATAGAATTGAACATCTGGGAAAAATACACATCATCAAAAACGGCAACATCATTAATTTTGAAATCCCGCCTGTGAACAATGTGCTAAAACTTTGTGCCCCCAACACAAGATGACAACAGGTTCAGAATCCACAGGAAGAGGAAGAAGAGGATACGGGAGAAAGAGACCTTTAGTCACCCAGTCACTGACGATGAGGACGAATGCCCTCAAAAACGTTTCTGTTTTATATAACTTTTAATTAGTGAAGGTGAGTTCCAAAAGTGTGACTCAATCTACCATCATGAGTACAAATGCTTTAAGTTCTGTCAGTTTGTGTATACATTTCTTGATTCTATATTTCTTTTTGGATCTTAGTGATTCATATGAATTTATATTTTTTCAAAAACAATTATCCTTGACTATATTATTATAATACATATTACTGTTATTCAACTTATCATATTTCAAACTGCAATTAACTCTTCCACTCCCATTAAAAATCTGTTACTTCTAAAGATACAGCCAGTAAATCCCTGCTTTTTAAAACACATCTGGCCACTTCAAAAAAAGTTATAATGATGACCATTCCATACTTACATGTGTTCACTGACACAAATGCTGGTTGCTACAGGACAAAGTGTACCAACAGTGGCCAAATTAAACTTTAATCTCATCAACAGTACTGATAGCTAGACATTTTAAATGATCTTTAAAAGTTAGAAATTAATGCAACATATGGGTGGATATATACATAAAGAAGCATTTTGTCCAAGGGCAATCTTAGGGTTCTTGAGAATCATCAATTATCCTTTTTGCTAAAACAGTACTGTATTCACAGTATTAATGCTATAGATCCTTTGTAATTCTATTCATGTGCTAGGTTCCTGAAATCGTCGAATAGACATTATTGCAATTAGGAAGAGACATTCTATATAGGTTGTAGGCCTCCTAACACGTCATGGTGGCAGGCTCCCAATCATCAGAAAGTCCCCACAGTTGAACAACAATAGAAAAGAGCTGTCATATAGGCATGGGATAATAGCATAAAATAATCATGTAAAGTGACATTCACTGTTCTGATATTTGTCTTGGCAATTCTAAACCTTCCTGCTCACAGTATTCCACTGATGGGTTTGCTGTATTTGCAACATATTGTAGCTGCTTCTGTAACTGTCATCCCATAGATGCTAAAAACATTGGTGAAAAGCTGAGTATTTCCTGGATGTTTCTCATGAACAAAGAGATGCACACACTGAAGTTCATTGCCACTGCATACTTTGGAAGCTCCTTTGTCATTTGCTGTTTATGGCATTATTATATCTCTTGTAGTATTCAGTGCTTTACTAAGCTTTCTTGCTGGTAGTTTCCATACCAGGCACAATTTTTATAATAATATTTTATTACCAAAAGTGCCTTCCTAATTGATTCTATTTTACAAAATTGTAAGATTTAGCACAAACATAATTTTAGCTCCACAATGAAGCCTAACACAATCTATGTGAATAGAACCAGGTCTGTCTTAATGCATGAACAAATCAGCAGCCACCAAAATCTCTGAAATGGCAAAGGCAGCAATTGTGAGAAAGAGCTACTCAGGCAACTTGTCCCAACCAGGGATGATCGAACACCTAGAATTCCAAATGAAAGGCACTCATAACATTACTAATTATGGAAGTGGACATAGGTGATAAGAACACAGGTGCCATTAAATTAACTTCTTTATAAAAAAATATTGTAGAATCACAGTACATCATGTACAAATATTATAAAAATGCTCTAATTCCTTTAAATGAGATGATAAAAAGCAAACCTTAAAAATTACACTCATCACCAAGTGGGTTTTAATCATAAAAAGAGTACAGAAAAAGGGGTAAAATATATAATATGCAGCACATAAAAAATCTGATTTCTGAGAGTCACAGGACTTTCTCTATGCATTACGAATTCACAGGTATGCTTTATATACAGTACAAAAAGATATTCTTCTAGTCATGGGAAAGAAGAGGTCTTCAAAGGTTATTTACAAAAAATTCAAGATCCTTACTTATCATTCTAGTTATCAAATATATAATATTTTAATCAGAGTTATTAGAGCCATTTTTAGAAAATAAAAACAATAATGAAAACTCTTTCATGTAAATGATTATTGGGTTTGGGGAGCTTCCTGAAAATATTCAATTGGCTGACTTAAGTTTTATTTACTTATCTTTTTGTTTTTGAGTTACACTGCTCACAGAGAGACTGAATGATAAACAGAAATGTATGGACATTTTCTTAAAAATTTCTTTTTTGTATTCAGGGACCTTAAAATGGTATTTCCCATGAAATGTTTAGATTGCAGAGTATTTCTTCTACTTTAGGTACCTAAGTGGTATAGAAAGTAATAAAGAATGCCTATGAAAATGCAACAGGATGGAAACTAACTTGAAAACATCTGATGTTACATTCACATGACTTTCTCTACCCTCTAGTGCTTATTAGTATGTGTACAAATTATGCTTACAAAAGTTTATTTTCCTATCCACTTCAATTTAATCGAGATAAACCTTTCTGAAAATAGCTGCCTTACACATTTTGTTATATATACAAAGGGAATAACAATAGTCAAATGCTTTAGAACTGGATGCTTTATGCTGGTCTTAAAATTCCATGCTCTTTCCATGACATCACAAGAAACAACTGAAAATCGACAGGACTTATAATGAATGGCTAAGTATTCAACAATTTGAATTGTTCATAATGGACATCTCAGAAATGTTTGATGCCACAAAAAAGTTATTTAAAATAAATTGCATGTTTTAAAGAGATCTACATTTTTTGTATAGTACATTTTCATCTGTCACTTAATGTTTACCAGTTATACAAGATTACAAAAAATTCCTTCCAAATAAAGAGGACTACATAGGGATTCCCAGAAAATTCAAGATATACATTTCATTTGTTGTGTAAATATCTTTAATATATGGTATTTTAATCAAAATCATTAGGGCCATTTTTGAAGAAAGAAAGAAAGAAAGAAAGAAAGAAAGAAAGAAAGAAAGAAAGAAAGAAAGAAAGGAAGGAAGGAAGGAAAAAAAACTTTAAAAAATGCTCCATATAAAGAGTAGTTTGGGGTGGGGGCATTTTCTTGAAAATCTTCGTGTCATATCTTTGGAAGGTACTAAACCTAAATACCAAGTTTGGTATTTATCTGACTTTTTGTTTTTGAGTTATGCTGTTCCCACACGCACACATACACACATATGCATGCACAGGCCATGTTCTAAAAATGTTTTTTTTTAATTTAGGGGGTCTCAAAGCATGTATTTCTGGTAAAATCTGGTATTTAATTTTTGGATGGAATGCAATACCTTCTCTACCTACTATGTACGTGGTAGAGAAAGTAAAAATCAATGCCATCACTAGCTCTCTCTGCCAACACACTTTCCAGCTGAGCTACCATGGCTCCAACCACAATCTGAGCAATTTACTATTTTAATTGATTTGTTTATTATCCAGTATGCCCCCAAAGCAAACTCAATTGTACCAGTTTTATATTCTCAAAGGTGACTCTCTTCATAAGTTCTTTTACTGCCAGACTTTTAGCTATATGCCACATATACTTCAATCATCTGGCTCATTAATTTTGTGGAGTTCCTTTAGGAGTCTTATGAAGCCAGACCTAACATTTGAAAACCAAAGGCAAAATGCTAATAAAATAAAATCCCTAGACTCTTCTACTTGTTTGACACAGATCCCAATAAACTGTGTGTAATGTTAACTACCAACATTTAAACAATACACACTTCAAAGCTCTTTTGAAAAACTGGAACTGTTGAAACAATCTTCAACAATGTAGGAGTGAGTCGGCTATTATGCTCTTTTTGCTCCATTTTATCTATACTAAAATTATAAAGGGAGAAAATGAATGTGTGTGTGTGTGTGTGTGTGGGTGGTGGGTGTGTGTGGAGGGGGGTGGTAATCTCTAAAACCACTCAACTGATTTTGATAATCCTTTCACTATTGAAATTCCCTATTCTCTCTGATGGACATAGGCCATAAAGCAACTTCTAATTTCAATCCATACTTTACTAAAAGACTAAAAAGGATTTACAAAGCCTTTGTTGAGAATTCCATGGGGTAGAAAGTAGTTGCTGTACTCTGCAGAGAATGCATGGTAAAAACCAGTTGCAGTTTATTCCTAACAGTATACACAGATGACCATGATGTAACACTTAAGCAAACAGAAGATAGAGCTTAAAATACAGTTGATCCTGTTAATAACAATACGATTTATATGTTTTATTTATTTCTTTAATTGCCATTTAACAAATATAGCAGATGTGTGTGAAATGAAACAGTGTCAAAACATCTAATAACCTTTATTCTAATTTTATATATGTACATACTAAGTTTCTGAATGCCAAGACCTTCTAATAACCCTTTGTACTTGTGTTATAATTAAATTCGTTGGCAGGGCATATTAAATACTTATATAAAGAGAGACAATTGCTAACATTATATATAAGTGAACCAATATTTTATATTAACAACTGAAAAGCTTATTTTTCTCAATGACAGAAGACACTCTTTTCCAAAGAGGTTAACTTAGTGGCCTGAGAGAGTGGAATCTTCATATTCATCAGCTTCACCTTTATTTTTTCTGTCAGTTAAGGGCTTATGTATTGTGTGAAAACTATGTAGCTTTTATGTTATTAAATAACTATGCAATCAAAGGGAAGGTACAAAGATTTAACATTTCAGTTACTGTAATTATCTAAAAAAATTACTCGACTGTTCCACCCATGATTCTTTCACTGCCAAAGAGTACTTATAGCCTATGTTGCATTTCCGAACTTGGTAGATTGTCAGGAGGAAGTTAAGGAACTCCAATGTTCTGCCAATGTTTCATTCTTTTGCATGAATGTCAAGGAATTCTTCATTTATTATTAGCTGAAGTTATACGAAATTACAATTATAAGGGTTAAAGGACAGAACTTAACATAAAAATCCTCTAGATCATTGTACAATAATTGCATACACAACGGGTGGTGAAGGGGGGAGGTAAATGAAATTAATTAACTTGTCATTCAAGTTTAAAAAGCTAATCATGCAATGTCAGGTAAGCCAGCTGTATTCTTATAATATACACTTACCACAGCTGACTTTAATAACAAAACTAAGTCCAAATCACATAAAGCTCTTCCAAATCCATTCACTGAGGATCCAAATGGGAATACTGACACATCTGGAAATAAACCTTTCAAAGCCTGCTCTATTTGTCGAGCTGCAAAAAACCTCAGTCTTGAACCTAAGTCTCCCAGGCATGTTGTCCTATGGAGAACAAGTATCTGATCTGAAAGCTGAAACAAATGAGAGGTGTATCGTTTGTGATACTGACTTTGCATGTGGAGAAAATTCTATAATCTCTGCAAAGAGAAAAAGAAATACAAATAAATTTTAATTCTTTAACTCTTGGTCCTCCATAATAAAATAACCTATTTTTATTTCAAGCTATTTATTAATGCCATTTTGATCAGGGTATGCAGGCTCTTGAAATAAAGTGATGCCAGTGTGTAACAGAATGAAGTCCCAACCTACCAGTATGATACCAAAAGCCTATTTAACCTCATTTTAACCTTGATTAATCTGAACCTCCTTCAATCTTATGCAGGCAAATTCTAAGACTTGATTATGAATTTTGAAATTCTGCCTGGTGACATCCTCCTACAAAAGTTCATTCTTCCATCACTGGGAGAAGTATATCCTCATCAGGCAACACAAGTAGTTCACCCAAAGCTGACGATGAAAGCAATTCATCTTTTAAATATGTTCTCAAAATTAATAAGTGATGATGTACATGTGTTATAAAATTGATTCACTTTTTTATTTTAGGTAATAACATAGTTCTTGCAATATTTCAACAACTTCTGAAACGGCACTATAGGTAAAATTGATTGAATGCCAGCTTTCTGAGTCCATGGTTGCAGGTTCAATACTGTCCCAGAAAAATGCGCATAAATGTGAGCCTCATGGCATGTAAGAACACCTGATGAACAAAATTCCAGCACACCAATGGCCTGATACAACCCTGATAGCTGCTGACATCACTGAATAAAATTGACAGTTATAAACAACTTTTGAAAGGAATGTTTGATCTTCATTTTCTGGTGGTGATATAAGTACCTCATGCATTGTGTTGTTTTTGTTTCCTAATGCAACAATGCTCATTCATTAACTAAGCAACTTGAATGAATGAATGAATGATTTAATTCTTCACATATTACATACCATTCATGTGATCTCTTCGAGCCTGAAATAGATATTAATGGTTATAATATTCTGAACCGTTCTGTTTAGACTCCTGTATCATCCAGTATTAAACAAAAAAAAAAAAAACAAAAAAAAAAAAAAAAAAAAAAAAAAAAAAACACGCACACACACACACACATGGTAGTATATTAGACTAGAGTAGGACTTCAACTACAGAATTACATGGACTATTTTGTTGTTTAATTCATTGAGATCTAAATTCATAATTTTACATGGTGCCTATTGTCATTATACATGCAAATGTTGAAAATCTGCATTTTACTCATTCTTCAGATTATGAGTATTCACTAGTTTTAATGCAGAATGAAGCATAGTATTCTACTACATTTGCAAATTGGCATCTATTTAACAACTGTTTTGAAAAATGATGCCTTATTATAAGGTGGCAACAAAGAAAATGAATTTGTTGAAAAATTGACATGGAGATGGTAATGGTAGACATTTATAAGTATATTATTAGAAGAGAAGCCATTACTACAGATCTTGTATTGAAGAGCAGTAGGTGGCCAAAAAAAACTGAAATGTTCCAGCAAGGGTAATAATAAAAGTCCTGCGGGTACTTCAAGGAGCTTTCAATTCTGTCATCAGTCCCTTTGATATGGTATGGCTGGCATTTAACCATGTTCAGCCAATCATACTATTTCCTACAAATTCTTATTTTGTACGTATCTTAAAAATAATGCTCTTAAGGCTACAATATTGGATCTTTTGTGTATTACTTTTTTATTATTTATTGTCTTAAACTGAAATCCGAGATCATGGAGGACCTTGTTCAGATGAGTTAAGGCTTCCTTAAATAACAAAATAAGTTGATAACACAAAAAGTATCTGAATGCACAAACACGAGTTCCACAATATTACCAGGTGATAATTGACCTGAGAAATTCATAAGTACCAATGTAAGCAATAAGCTAAAGATAGGATCTTGAAACACTCCTATTTATAAACATGATGCTTATTACGTTGATATTGTAATGAAAAGAAGCTAGAAACAGTGATGTGTATTGAATTTATTTAAAGGTGAGTCGGAATTGTTACACTAACATCACAAGTTTACTCACTTAACATGTTTCGGGAAACGGTTGTTCCCATCCTCAGAAGTTAATTCGAATTAACTTCTGAGGATGGGAACAACCGTTTCCCGAAACATGTTAAGTGAGTAAACTTAAGTGATGTTAGTGCAACAATTCCGACTCACCTTTAAATAAATGATGTTTATTGTTGAATACTTGCCATGCAAGGGATGTTTTGACAATATTCATCAATGAGGGTTGCATCCAAAGTGACCAACTCTAATGTTTCATTTGTCACCAGTTTTATAAGAAAAAATCTGAGGATACATTCAGATGACTTTCTCTACCCTCTATTTTTATTAGTTGGTATACAGACTATTCTTACTAAAGATGATTTTTCTATCTACTACATTTTAATCCAAATAAACCTTTGCAGAAATAGCTACATTACACATTTTGTGATAGATACAAAGAGAACAGCGATAGTCAATGTTTAAGAATTGGACGCTACATGCTGGCCTTAAAATTCCATATTGTTTCCATGCTATTGTGAGAAATAACTGAATGCTGACAGGACTTTAAGAGAATGACCAAGTAATGAACAATTCAAACCATTAATAACGGATATCTCAGAAATGGCTTATCCACAAAAAACTTTATCCAAAAAAAATTTTGTCTATCACTTAACGTTTACCAAATTATACAAAATTCCTTCCACATGAAGAGGACTTTATAGGCTATTCTCAGAAAATTCGATATACATTTAATTTGTTATGTAAATATATTTAATATGCTATTTTTATCAAAATCGTTACAGCCAAATTTAGAAAATCAAAATTTTCGAAAAATATTCCATGCAAAGGGTAGTTGGGAGTGGGGGAGATTTTCTTGAACATCTTTGTGTCATATCCTTGGAAGATACTGAACTTACATACCAAGTTTGGTACTTACCCAACCTTTAGTTTTTGAGTTATGGTGTTCATAGACATACACATGGACCTTTTTCTAAAAATGCTTTTTTGGGATTCAGGGGGCCTCAAAACATGTATCTCTGGTGAAATCTTGATATCGAAGTTTTGGGTAGAACGCAATAACTTCTCTACTTACTATGTACATGATAGAGAAAGTAAAAATGTACAAAAAAGTTGCTAGATTTTAAGCATGATTTGTAATACCATCATATTTTCACATATCTTGTTCATGTTCTAAGATTTTCCCACCCTTGGCAGTAGCAAGGCTGAATCCCCGCTTCAGCCAGCTCTGATTTTAAGGCAGGTTGTACAACAAAAGCTCATGCTTTAACACTCTGTGAATTATTTAATTCTACAATGTATAATTTTATTTGAATTCCTTCAAAATGAAAAATCAATATACTTACTTCTGTCATCAATAATCTGCAAATTTGCTACTCAGTGGTTTACTACACTAGTGAAAAGCTGTTGCTAATAAACATTGCAACATAAATTATTAAAATAGTGTCAAAAGAGGTAAAAGTGTTTCTCTTAAAGGTAATAAAGCATGAAAAAATATTGTTTTTGCACATTCAGTAACAGTCTAAAAATCAATAAGACAAAACTAATATTTGGATCCGATATCAAGCAAAAGTCCCTCCACTTGTACATATTGGCCTTCACCTAAAATACTTGTTGCATTCAAACATAGTCAAACAAGAAGTTTATTTTTTCTCTATACACACAATAGTTTTCATTTTCATCCCCGATAGACCACGCATTTCATTAAATTATATCTTAATATTATGAAATACATTTAAATAGCAGAAGTACATACATTTAATAGACTTCCCACACTGGAGAAAATACTGTGCAATTCTTTGGTAAGGTGTAAGTATTACTACAGAACACAATCATAGAAATTTAACTGGTAATTTGTATGAGGCAGTAAAGTATTACTGTAAAAAACTGCTTTGTGGAAAAGAAACACTAGTATTTGTGCTATTCACTATGTTTTGTAATGTACAACATCACACCTTTTGGAATAGGGCCTTGATTATTACGTATGCACCAGTGATGTACTTACTGTTTCTGCAGCTTGTAGCAAATCTCTTATCTCCTTCTGTGTTGGTATCGTGTTACCATTCACTTCAACAAGCAATGGTGATAGCTTATCTTGCTTTTTTGATTTTCCACCTCTCTTGGGAGCTCGGAACCACAAAAATGGAGACTTCACAGGTATTACATCCTGAGAGTTGAAACAAGCATCATCAAGGAGACGACTCACTGCAGATGCATTGTTAAATTCGACTATAACAAAGTGCTGAAACACAATACAGAAAGGCTTGTGAGTGGTTCTCTTTACAACAGTGTAAAAATTTAAATACAGTGTAACTATGGTTAGGAGGCCTGAACCAGGTTTAAAACAATGACACAACCAGGATTTGAATCATGGATCCTCAGATTATTACCCTGAAGCATCACCACTAAACTGACATGAGGATGAACCCCAAATGTGTACTAAATCTCCTTTACCCAACTCATGTTGACTTAGAGAAGGCATTTGATACTGTAGATAGAGATGCACTATGAATTAAACTGAGAAGTAAGGGACTAAGCTCAAAATTCATTAGAGCAATATAGAATATATAAGGGTCATTCAAATGAAACCCGGTCACTTGTGTAAAGTAATGGTAACGATTTTATTAACTCAAAAACAGTCGCCAAAAGTGTTGGCACATTTATCCCATTGCGACACTAGCTGGTCGATTCCATCTTTGAAGAAGCTAGTAGGCTGCTGTCGGATCCAGGCCTGGATCCAGTGTCCATTGTGAATCGATGTCCACGAATAGCTTGTTTTAGAGGTCCATAAACATGAAAGTCACACGGTGAAAGGTCTGGACTGTACGGTGGATGTTCCAGCATTTCCCATCGAAACTGCTGCAATGTTGTCTTCACCGCATTGGCAGTGTGTGGGCAGGCATTATCATGCAGGAGAATAATGCCATTGGACAACATGCCTGGGCGTTTCGACTTGATGGCTCGCCTAAGGTTCTGTAAAGTGGCTTGATAACGCTGGGCATTGATGGTGGTTCCCCTGACCAGGAACTCGACAAGCAGTGGGCCCTTGTGGTCAAAAAAGGACATCATGACCATACCAGAACTGGTGTGCCTGTCCTTTGATTTCTTTGGAGGTGGTGAAGTCGCATGTTTCCACTGCTTGCTTTGACTCACTCCTCATTGTTTCTGCTTACTCGCCTTCATGTTCAGTTGTGGACGATAACTTGTGTGACCACCTTTTCTTCGGCGTGAAACCACACTGTCGCTATGCAACGTCAAACGTTGCACATGCTGTAGTCGCTCTACCAATAGATGGTGCCACCATACACGGCTACGTGGTGCCACCTTATGTGTAGTGCAAAGTTAGATGCACTGACCAGGTTTCATTTGAATGCCCCTCATATATATGAATAATAAGTTTTATATTAGGCTGAATGGTGATGAAATTATGGGAAAAATTGATAGTAATATGGGGTTAAAACAAGGTTGCAAACTTAGCCCTATACTGTTTAACTTATTTATTGACGATATCTAAGAAGAGTTGAATAAGGATAACTTATATTTACCCACAGTAAATAATACAGAAATTCCAGGATTACTTTTTGCAGATGATTTAGTGGTAGGTTCTATTTCAGTAGGAGGTCTAACAAAAGTGTTGATATCATATGTTCATTTTGTAAGAAATGGGGTTTAAGAATAAATTTTAAAAAATCAAAGATAATGGTATTTAAAAAGAGCTATAAATTGAAGAAAGAGGAAAAGTGGTATGTGGAAGGGGAAGAGTTGCAAATAGTAAACAAGTTTGATTATTTGGGAGTGAGAATAAGTAGTAATGGGAGATGGAATGATCACAAGATAAGTGTCTTAGCTAAGGGAAGATTAGGAATGACTGCTATAAGAATATGCTTAAAGAAAATACCAGATATGCAAATTAAATGGCTGGAAAGGGTTTACAAAGCTGTAGTTGAAGCAAAAATGGTCTATGGATCAGAGATTTGGGGAAGTGACAAAGGATGGGAGATGATTGATAAAGTACATAGATCGTTCTGTAAATGTATGTTAGGTTTATCTATTTCATCACCTAATGGAGCAGCAATGTTGGAATTGGGAAGAGTAGGTAGCAAGGGCATGATAGTAGAAAGAATACTTAAATATTGGCATAGATTGAAATCATTGGACGATCATAACATCTTGAAGCAATGTTTAATAATACAAGAAAAATACAATGATGGGATGAACTAGGCTCAAGGAATAAGGAGAATTTTACAGGAAATAGGAATGGGTAACTTATGGGAGGAGAGAGAGGGGTTAGTTAAATGTTTCTGGAAAGAAGTGAGGAACAGAGTAGAAGATATAGAGAAACAAGAATTATTTCAAAGTCTGGAAGGAAAGAAAAGTTTGGAACTAGATAGGCAATTAAAGGTGGACTGGGGAAGGGAGAAGTATGTGGATGTAGGTAATAGGTTAGTGAGAGAAGGGTGGGCCTAGTCTAAATTAAGTGCATATAGGCTAAGGGGAGATAGGAAGGTAGCGAATTTGAATAGGTGTCATCTTTGTGGAGAGGCAGATAATGATTTGCATTATATAACTGAATGTGAAGAAACTAAGTTGTGTAGAGATCAGTTTTTACCTAAAGAATGGGAGAATGTTAACAAAGAAGTATTAAAATTTAGGATAATGAAAATACAAAAGGAGAGGGATATAAAAAGAATAGGAGAATATATCGGGAGAGTAAGAGAAAAATGGTTTAGAAAAATAAAGCAATATGAATTTGTTATGACCCACCATGCATAAATAACCATGTGTTAAAATGCATGAACAAACCATAATGCCACATATTTGGCGCCCAGAACGTGGAGCGAATTAACCAGGAAGGAGGAATAACCAGGAAGGGGCGAAGGAACCAGGACGTGGAGTGAATGGAGCAGTGAACTGAACTACAAGACGCAAATTCCAGAAACAACTATAAGAACGACCGACGACGCGGATGAGTGGACATCGTAATTCCGAGATTAAAAGGCAACAGGGGAATTCAACTACAGGACACCAAGACAACGGAGATTCATCATAATACGACGCAGAAGCAACATATACATCTAGGAGAGAGGGGCAGGAAGCTGGACATCAAAGCAACATCAACAGACAGCATCACAAAGGTCAGAGTATAGTAATTATTTTTATCCTAAAAAAAAAAATTGTGAAAATTTAAATGTACTTGAGGAGTGGCAGGATTAAGAAAACAATGTCTACTAATAATACTGAAGAAACAATTATGGAAGGGGATAATGTAACAGTTAGCTGTAATTCAATACAGGTTACAGAAAATAGCTCAAACAATGTAGGATTTGAGGGAGGAAATGTTAGTGAAGAAAGTCAGAATAGAATAGCAGGAAATGTTAATTTTGATGCTAGTATGATGATGGAAATGCTAAAAGATATTAGTAAGAGTAATAGGGAATTAAGGGAAGATATTGGTAAGAATATTGAGAAATTAGAGCAAAAATTAGATCAAAACAGGAAAGATATGGAAAAGAATAAGAGGGAATTAAGGGAATATATTGCTAAGAGTTATGAGAAATTAGAACAAAAATTAGATCAAAACAGGGAAGAAATTGAAAAGAAATTTATGGAGCCAGATAGTAGTATGCCAAGAATGAGAAATGAGAATCAGGAAATAATAGCAAGTGAGATAGGAAAAGTTTCAAAGAAAATGTCAGACATGAGCAGTGAAATATCTAACGAAAAAGGTGAGGTTAATACTAAAATTGAACATGTTGATGTAAAATGTACAGAGTTAGGTAGCCGAATGAATAGCATTTCAAGCGAGCTTAGAGAGATGAAGGAGGCTACGAATGCAGATTTAATTCAGGTGCAAGTTAATTTCAGAGGGGAGATATCTGAAATTCAGAAGGATTCGGAAACACAAAGAAATAAATTGTCTGAAGAAGTTAAAGTTTTGTCTATAAATAATCAAAAGCTAACTTCTGAAATTAACAAACACCAAGCTGTTCAAAATGAAAACTCCAGTCCAGTACAGTTTATTACAGACTTGTCAGAGTACTCTCAAATTAAAAAGATACCGGAAGAATTGAAAATGATAGCTGTCAAAAAATGTTTGGATCAGAAAACTTTAGATTGGTTTCAAATGGTATCAGGGGGCAAAATTTCATATGAATCCTTTAAGAGGTTATTCATGAACAAATTTTGGAAGGTTACGATTCAGCTACGAGTAATGTTTAGCCACAGACAATTTGATCCAGGAAAGGGAATAGTAATGACCGCTAAAAAAAAAAGCAGCAAACCAATCCAGGATAAGTAAAGCTGAACTGCAGAATAAAGTATTGGAATGTAAGAGGGTTAACTATTTATATATGTCATAAGAAAGGAGAAATAAATTCAGGACAAAAATAAATGTTTAAAAGAAAAAAAAAGGGTAAAGATAATTAAAACAAATGCTTATGTAGCACACAGATATGTGAAATTGTGTCTAGATTTAAGTGTTGTAAATATATTTGTGTAGAGGATAAATATTTTGGTAAATGTGTTCAATTATGACAAAATGAAACAGGTTAAAATTCTTGAATGTATAAATTTTTGTCAACAACCTAAGACAGTAAACCAATTTGTAACATTAACTAAATAATTCAGGGTACAGTATTTGCTATAAAAAAATTGTAATGACAGATGTATGTATATAAACACATTAGACCAGAGCCATTAAATAGTGGCGAGATAAAGGCAAAACATATGTCGTTTGTTAAATGCGTGTGAAGTGTTAAGTGAAAGTGATAAATAGCGTGTGTTCCAAGATTTAGGAGACTAAAAACCCAATTATAAAATTTCCAAACAAGTTGTAAATATTTATAATTATGTTTCTAGTGGGGCATATGAAGCAGTAATTTGTATCACAATAATATAAATGTCAGAGTGATTGTAGTGTGAATATGCATTGTTGTGTGACATTGATTTTAGATGTTTGTTGATTGTAATCATTGTTGAGAAGTGGGTTTATACGGCCTTACTGAAACTGACAATAATAGCGTGCAATAATGTAGCGAGGGATGAGCAAATGACGTCAGAGTGGCGTGTTTTTCTTAGAATTTTCGGGAACATTTTCCCCAGAGCATATGTTTTCGTAATTTTCATTGGATATAAATATAAACACTAATGTTGGCGCGTTTTATTAACCAATAGCAGCTCGGTTATAATCTTTAGGCATATTGGGGCGAGGAAGTATAAATCCAGTGTCAGGGTCAAGTTTCACGTAGTTCAACGGAGGCATTCATGGAGTATGCGTCGCACGCAGTTCATCAAGGTTATGCGTAGCAAATTTATGAAAAATCTCTCGTGTCGTAAAGTTAATTACACAAAAAGTTGAAGTATGCGAATTAATAATGGGCAGTAAAGAAGTTTTTATAACAGTTTCAGTTTGGCGAGTGTCAAGATTAATAGATGAAAGTGAATAATTTGTTACGACAATAAAAGTGTAAAACAAATTCTTTTATCAGTGTTATCTTTGGATAAAAACTCCTTTCCGTTTACACACCTGTACAAGATAAGTGCTTGACCGAGAAATCATAGCTAGCCGGAGAACAGTGAACCCAAAATTAAATACAATAACAGGCGCTCAGTAAAAGATAACACGAAATGTTTTTCATACGTGCGGCAGATAAACAGTAGCATTTTCAATTACAAACATTAATACTGCCACATATTTGGGTACCACAATGTGGGGCTAACAAACAAATATCATACTTCAAAAGAAAGAAAGCGCGCACGCACGCATGCATGCATGCACGCACGCACGCACACACGTGTAAGGCAATCTCAGTCACTCCAAGAATCAAATATCAGAGGTGATTTGCAATGCTGCAAATACTTTTAATTCGAGGTTTTTGGTGTTCCACACTATTAGATTAATATACATTTTGTAAATTGTTCTTCCAAATTAGCCATATATAAGTCTCACATGTGCACACTGTGTCTCTCTCATACAATTTACATACCAAACAAATACAAATTAACAATACAGCATGGTAAACTAGAAGCTCAGGATTAAAAGTCTTGGAGATTTACTGGAATGTGTGCATTGGATGAGACAGGTCTAATGAACATTCAAATATTTTGGCAATGCTGCAATAAAGGCATGAGAGCATGGGGGGGGGGATTAATGATCAGTGGTTCAAATTCCAGTCATGGAATCAAATTTTTCAAATCTGATTCAGTCTTGTAACTTTAAACTTCACATGCACATTGTGAAAGAACAGTTAAAAGATAAAAAATAAAAAAGGTTTATACATGGACAGCATTCTGAGTAGGCACAGAGTCGCCATACACATGAGACAATGTTGCTAGGAGAGGAGATCAAACACTCAGTTGACCCATACTCATGTGTTTTTGTGTCTATGAATAGTAGTGGGGAGGGAGAGGGAGGGAGAGAGGGGGAGGGGCAGAAGGGGAGAGGGAGGGAGAGGGAGGGGAGAGAGGGGGATGGGGCAGAAGGGGAGAGAGGGAGGGGAGAGAGGGAGGGGAGAGAGGGAGGGGGAATAAGCCTGGTAGAAAGACAAAACCAACAATGTAAGGACAAAATGGGGAGTAATTGTATAGAAACAAATAATCAAGAAGAATTTACTATTACTTTGCACAATCACTGCAAACATCTGAGAGATATATACAAATATTTTAGTAGACCTCATTTCACTGAGCATCAATAATTTAAGATTTTGATTTTCAAAAACAATACAAAATAGGTGAAGAAATAGAATGCCAAAAGTGTAGACAGAACTGGACAAATAGTCACTAATCAGGAACATAATAAAAGAACACAAAAAAATCTGATGTGTTACACTCACATGACTTTCTCTACTCTTGTACAAACTATTTTACAAACGCTTATTCTCCATATGCTTCATGTTAATCGAGATATTGAGATGTTAATCTTGTTGCTAATTTTCTTGTAGATGCAAGGGGAATATATATTTACAAGGGCAATATAGAAATACAGTAGCCTTTAAGCACATACATATCTCTTAATAGCTGGTTGCTAGGTGCAGCAGCATTCCCTTTGCCACAGATTAATACTCTTTGCTTATCCAAGACAAAAAATGAATAATGAATTCCCATTTGAGAAAATAAGTATTGAAAAATTTAAGGGAATAACAAGCAATATCTCGAAAATGGTTCACTCAACAAAAAAATGTATATGACATAAATTGTGTATTTTAATGCGATCTACATTTTTTGTGTAGTAAAATTTTGTCTATCTCTTATGGTTTACCAGTTATGCAAAAGTCGTTCACAATGAAGAATACTTTTGGAACAATCTCGGAAAATTCAAGATATACATTTTATTTGTCATGGAAATATCTTAAACATATGATATTTTAATCAAAATCGTTAGAACCATTTTTGAGAAAATTAAAATTTTCTAAAATATCTTCCATGTGAAGGGTAATCTGGGGTGGGGGGATTTTCTTGAAAACCTTCGTGTCGCATCTCTGGAAGATACTGATCCTAAATACTAAGTTTGGTGTTTATCCGACTGTTCGTTTTGGAGTTATGCTGTTCACAGACAGACACACACACACACACGGACATGTTTCTAAAAATGCTTTTTTTTGGATTCAGGGGGTCTCAAAACATGTATTTCCGGTGAAATCTCGGTATCGAATTTTTGGGTGGAATACAATACTTCCCCTACTTACTATACGTAGTAGAGAAAGTAAAAAACTGGAGGGAGATGGTTTAATGCTAGTCATACAGAGACTCAAGAATAGGTACACTGCATTTTATTTGTCTGTGGTAGCTAAACAATATTTTATAGCAACTCTGTACATCCCCCTCAGTAGCTTGATATTCTCATAGAGCAGCTATGGTCTGTTTTTGAGAAGAACATGAGGAAGCACAGTTTTTCCAATAAAGAAGGCCTGAAACAAGCACTTCAGAAAGAATGGGACTTTCAGAATGAAAAAATCTGGTGAAATCAATGACATGGAGACCAGAGGTAGTCATTTGACAAACTTGAATGATGGCATATTTTTGCAAAAAACATTACTTAAATCTTTGGTGTACAAAACTGCAAAAGAGAACTAGCTGCATTTATTGCCAATAAGATATTATTTATCTATTTACTCATTCATTTTTGAGGAAACAAAACATACATTTCTCATTATATTCAGTTATTTATATATTTTTCTAACACTCCATTCCCATGTTCTAATTGTTTTTGCCATCATTTTCCAGATGCATATTCTAGCATTCCACTGCCATGCTCCCTAGCTCTTTTTACTACAATTTTCTAGACGCATTTGATTTCACTTTATATGTATTTTCAATTACATACAATTTAAATATATTATATTTATAATATATATATTATAGTGGTTGAAACTAAAAGCTCGGGACTTAAGTACTTACAAAGAATGTAAGTCGCCATTGGGGTATGACATCTCAATACAATTTGAGATCTCCTGGTGGTTTACAGGGAAAAAGCGAGACAGCTGGAGAATTTAATGGCATGCCGGCATGTTGCCATTATAGCTCAGTGTTTAGAGCAACCGGACAGGGACAGGGAGAACCATGGTTCAAATCCCGGCTATGGCATTGAATTTTTCAGTCATATGATTATGACAGTTGTATTCAAATTGCAATACTAAGAAGTGCCCTATAACCACATTCTATAATGTCCACTGTTTATGAGCTTACAAATACAGCATGTGTTCTCTATATATGTTACAGTTACAAATGACATGACATCAACTGTGCTATGTTAAACATACTGTGATTAAATTTAATGATGTAGGACTAGTAACTGTGATGTCATAATCAATTAGAAATATGGGTCAGTGTTTAGGACAACTTTACATCACATTCTATATTTACCTGTATCAATATAAATCTGTTGAAACCCACAAGAAGTGGACACCTAGGAGAAGGTATATATCTTAAAATACAAGAGCCAAATTATGAACTTTGAATTACCACCTACAACAACTTCTGGAAATTCATCATCCCGTCAATAGATGTCCCTACACTCAACATATATTCACAACATCCTCCAAACAATAACCAAGCCAGCCAGTCGTGCAAATGCTAAAGATGGGAACAAAACCTGTTCCCGAAACACGTACAGGTAAATATAGAATGTGATGTAAAAAGTGTCCCAACCACCGACCCATATTTCTAATACTCTGATTACATCACTGCCTATCACTGTTTATCTCATAAGGAAAAATTAGGATTTGTTAATATGTTAACAAATGGCTCTGGAATGAAGATAGGTTTCAGAGGTCTGAGCATCTCCTAAGTGTAAGCATAACTGGGCTCTCTCTTCTGCTTTAATCAAAACTCTAGATATATGCAGCAATCTTCATTGTCTACACTGGTAACTAAGTATTAGGTAACGTGTAGCAGACATCAAGGAAATAAAGCCACACATTTTACTATGTAACTGAGAACAATAATGGTATGTATTACAGGGTGGTTAGTTGTTCTTTTCCATCATGTGTGCTATGAAGTGAATGGGACAAGGTAGTTTGGCCCAACAGTTACTCTCACATTACATGAATAATACAAATATTTTGTTCTTAGTAATTGGGGCCAATGTTTGCTATTGTATGCATATGTAATTATAATAGACATTCAGGTGTTAATAAGAGTAGATTTGCACACTTAATACTGGAATGCTATTGTAACTTGAGATTATTTGATGTAACAATTTCACTTTGCTTACTCAGGTGTTAGACAGATAACTTTATTTGTACATTTTTTATACACAATCCTTTTTACAATATTCCACTAATAAACTAACTTAACCTATGTGTTAGTACACTTGATTTACGAGGAGCATTCTAACATTCTCAACTAGACTCAGAGATGGCTAAATCATCATGATAGTTATGTATCATCCTTTAGATAGTGTGCTCTAAGTTACAGATGCATAAGTGTAGTCTATTTGACTAGTGTAAATAAACAAGTGTTAACGTTGTCTACAAAATGTATGAAACTGAAGTATGGGCTGTCATAAAGTGCTACATTTTGAAGTGTTTAACCCCAACAGAAATAAAAAAGGAGTTAGATTTGACATAAAGGGGAACAAAACACAAAAATCATGTTTCTTCCTATGTAGGATATGACCGGTAAAATGCAGTGCTAAAATTGTTTTCTTACTCGACCACACTTTTATTGCTGCGCAAGCGAAATAATAATCACCTTAAACATTATCACAGCCAGTCGTGCGCTGGAAGCAGTTGGGAGATCACAGACTTCAGTCATTGCTGCACATGCAGTAATACATTTTCAAAAATTGTCCTTGTTGATATTTAAGTTCAAGACTAGTGTACTTTGTGATGGTTTACTGAGTCAGTTTAGTATTATACAAACAACGCAATACTATGAAAAATAAAATGCCTCAATGTTGTGCAATTGGCTATAATGTGAGAAGGGACACACACAAGGGAGCTCATTCTCATGCATTTCCAAACAGAAACAAATCTTCCAAAGATATAGGATATGGCTAGAATTTTGCAAAAGAAAATATTTTTTGCCTGTTCCCAGTGCTCGTTTATGTTCCTTCCATTTTAGGGACACAGATTATGAAGAGAGACAGTTATTAAAAAAGCAGCTATGCCAGATGAGGGCCTTTATTAAAACCTGGAACTATTCCTACTATAAGGAAAAATGAAGAACATTTCCAGATATCAAGTTTTAGTAAGACAAATGATCCTTCACCATCTTCATCCAAGAGCAAACAACAAAGAACTGAGCGATATGAGACTAGAAATTGTAAAAGTATAGTTTCTGAGCTATGCGGTAGCGTTACTTGCAATAAGACTGACAATGAAGGCGATGATGATAAAAGTAGTGAAAGAGAATTCAGAATAGAAGGTGATGAAAGAGCCAAGAATTCAGAAGTACAATGTGAACTAGGTACTGAAATCATAAGGAAATACATATTGTTGGAAACCTGAAAATATCTATGAAACAAGCAATGATGAGGAAGATCAGGATAAGCTGAATGAAAGTTTCTCTGAACCTGATACTTCAGATTCTGATACAAGTGATAACGAGGAAGAAGAAGAGACTTTCACCATACATGAAAATGAAGCTACAGTGAAATATTTCATTGTTGCTTGGACAACTCTTCTTTTAGTTTTCAAGGTATGTATTTTATATTGAAATGAAGTCAAAGCAATTTCTCATTACATTAAAAGAACAATTCTGTGTGTTAAAAACAGTGTGTTATTGCAGTAATACGTTCACTTGGAACTCACAAAACTTATCAGGAAAGAAACCAGAAGGAAATGTCTTAATAGCAAGGTCTTTATTATTATCTGGTATATTCTTTCAGCAATTTAAGTCCTTCTGCAAATCACTGGGTCTGGCAATATTTTCAAGGCATACATTTGATAAATCCATTCAAAACATGGTAGCACCAGTTGTTAGAGCATTTTGCGTTCAAGAAAGAGAAAACAACTTTAATTCATTAAAAGGTTGTGGTATAACCTATATGGTTGGCAGGGGATGGGCAGTATGACTTCCCAGGATTTTCAGCCAAATATTTAGTCTATTCTGTCATGGATTTAAATTCCCGCAAAATGATTGATTTTGAACTTGTTCAAAGAAGTATGGTAAAAAGGATTTGGAAAAGGCTACTTGTGACAACATAATATCTACACTTGTAAAACAGGAAATGTGTAGAATTGAAGTTTTTCTCTCCGACAGACATAAAGGTGTAAGATACCTGCTAAAACTCAGTATATGGAAGTTGAACATGAATTTGACGTTTGGAATTTGTCTAAAAGTCCAATGAAAAAAATTAAAATGGTAGAAAAACAATACTCAGAGCTGATGGCATGGAAAGCCAGTACAAATAACCATTTATGATGTGCTGCGCAAAACTGTAATGAGAACGGTAACATATTAATTGAAAAATTCACATCAATTCTTTATCTCATAAAAAATGAACATAAATGGATAGAAAATGGTGAATGGAAATCTTGTGAACATAATGAATTGTTGGAAGAAGACCAAAGAAATAAATTAGGATTAAAGGCAAATTAAATGCCTATCATACTCTGAAGAAAATTATTTTGGATAGGACATTCTTAAAAGATTTGGCTCATATTCGACATCAAGGTAACTGAAGTTTAGGGAAGGTAGGCCACTCCGAACATTTCACTCTCCTTGGATGCGCGACTGAGACGTTATGTGGTCATGTGGAAGGTTGAGCATGCGTGTTCTTTGAACAGTAATTGCAAATGAATGCTTTGACTCTGTTTTAACATGCGCAATTTAAGGCACAGATTGGCATATCCATTGTGTAAATGGCTAAGCAGTAATTAAGGAAGTGTAGCGTTATGCAATTACATATGTTATAAAAGATACTTTAATTGAAAATGCAGAGGAAACTTTCGTCAACACATTCTACTAATTACAAACCAATTTTAGAACCACTACCAAAACTATTACCAAAATAAAAAGTAACAAATTATTTGTTTAAGCACAGTTAATTTTGTTTTTTTGAACACAAATGCACACCAAACTTGTATTTCCAAATTGCATCCTTAACTAGAACCAACTACTAAGTAATCGGAAAGATGAAGTGGTATAATGTTATTTATATTTAACATTTTTGTAGCCCCACGTTGGGCGCCAATTTGAAGTGGTATACTTCTGTTATATTTATTTGTTGAGCCCCAATTTTTGGAAGCCAATTTGCGATGGTAAATTTATAATGTTATTTGTGTATGTGTGTTTACTCCACATGGTGAAGCCATTTTGTGACGTGATTCTTTGTTAGGTTTGTTAGCTCCATCTGGTGTTAGCAATTTGCGGCAGTATTAGTGTTTGTTTGAAAGAATGCTACTGTTATTTTATTTACTTTTGGTTCACTGTCCTCCGGCTAGCTATGATCTTTTTGGTCGAGCACTTCTCTTTATACAGGTTGTGTAAACGGAAAGGAATCTTTTATCCAAATATAACACTGATGAAGGAATTTGTTTTACACTTTTATTGTCGAACACATTCACTATCACAATTACACATTGATCTTGACACTCGCCAAACTGAAACTGTTATAATAACTTCATTACTGATCACTCTTAATTTGCGTACTTCAACTTTTTGTATAATTAACTTTATAACACTTGGGATTTTTCATAACTCTGCTACGCATAACTTCGAATCTATAGCCGACGTGTAACGTACAAATGTTTTCGACGAACTGACGGACTGAAGGCGACGTGTAGCATACAAATATTTTTGGTGAACTGACGGGGTCTAAGGTGCTAAGGTGCTAAGGTTATTTATTAATAAAAGTTACCTGGTGCCGGTACATTAGGCCCGGCTGACAGGCTTATATTTACATCTGGGTTACAATTTACTCGTTAGCATTCGACTATGTTTACTTTTTTTTAAGGAAAAACCCATGCGGTGGCCAGTCTTAGGCCACCGAGAACAGTTTTTGTGTGTAGTCTTTTTCAGTTTTTGTTTTCTAATTTGTTTTGAAAACACACATTTTTTTTCATTATATACATATGTACACACACACATACACACGCACACACTCGCTCTCACACACATACACACATCTGGCCATGCAAAGCACGTCCCAGGACTAAAACTAAACACTATCACTCGAAATATTTACACTAATTACACAACACAAATGCACTATTTACACACTATTTACAGTCCGCGGTTTTGCTGTGCGGCAGCTTGTAGCAGGATGGTTGTTTCGTGGTGACGGCCTCTGCAGTAGTTGGGGTGGCCTGGGTCCTGGTGTGATGGGCGCGCTTAATGGCGAGCCGTTGTGCCGTTAAAACATTTTAATACGGCTGTGTTTCCTGTGCTTCGGCTCGCCACTGCCGATGCTGGAGATTAGGGGGTTCTGGTGTCCCCGTATGCGCGCCCATACCGACGAGGCACGTTTTGTAATGGCATCAGGGATGGAGGGCATGTTTGTTTCACGGAGGATGGTTCGGTTGGATGTCAGGAGAGGAACACGGAGGATTTTTTGGAGGGAGAGGTTTTGAAGGATTTCAACGTGCCTTTTTGCAGATGCAGATGCATTTGCCCAGGCCACACATGCGTAGAGAACCACCGACAGAATGAAGGATTTGTACAGAATAAGTTTTGATTTTAAATTCAGCTGTTTGCTGCGGAAGACGGGGGCGCATAACTTTAACCGCTGCCGCCCTTTGTTGGCGCTATCTTTTAGGTGGGCAGTCCACCGCAATGTTCGGTCCAAGGTGACGCCAAGGTACTTAACTTGCTGGCGACAGTGCAATCTTTGACCACCGACCGTTAGGTCCATGGCCGGAAGGCGCAGCTTGCGTGAAAAATGAATCAGCTGGCATTTGTTTGCATTAATTTCTATCTTCCAATCGTGGAGCCACGAGAGGAAGCGGTCAATATACCGCTGCATTTCTAAAAGGCCGAAACGAGGATTTTTGTGGTGATTGTAGATTGCAGTGTCGTCAGCATACATTGCGATTTTGCATCTGGCGTTCACGGGAAAGTCGTTGGTAAATAAGGTATATAGAAAGGGGGACATTATAGCCCCTTGAGGGATGCCAGCCCGCATAACTCGCTCCCGAGAAGAGGAGCGGCCCACTTGGACGTAGAAGCACCGGTTTTCTAAAAAGCTCTGAATGAGGTACATGAAATTTTGAAGGCCGGGAAAATTGTGGTGCAATTTATAAGGTAGGCCATTGTGCCAGCACCGGTCGAATGCGGCTTCTACGTCCAAAAATAGCGCCAACGTTGAAGCATCATTGTTGAACTGCTCAGTGACGTCATCCGCAAAGCGTAATAGTTGCAATTCTGTGGAGTGACCTTTTCTAAAGCCAAACTGAGATTTTGATAATTCATGTATTTCCGAAACTTGTTTTTGGAGTCGACAAAGTATAAGTTTTTCGAGCAGTTTTCCAACAGCAGACAGGAGACTAATGGGGCGGTAATTTTGTGGTTGCCTGGTGCTTTTCCCTTGCTTCGGGAGCATTATTACCTTGGCTCGTTTCCAAGTGGTGGGGAAGTAATTGTGCCTCAAACAGGCGTTGAAAATCTTTGTGAGTTGCACCAGGGCTTTTCTCGGGAGATGCTTGAGTTCCTCATTAGTCACTCTGTCCGGGCCGGCGGCTTTCCCATTAGGCAATTGCCTAATTAGCTTGTACACTTCCAGCGGCGTTATGATAGGCAGTTGTTGCTCATGCTTCTGCGCCACCCAGTTTTGCACCCATGTCAGAACCTCCCGTTCTTGCGCGGGGTTCGTCGTAGGATTCTCAGAAAATCTGTCTTGGAGACAGTCGGCGAAAACCTCGGCTTTCTCCTCACCGGAGAAGTGCAGGCCGAGGGGAGTGTGAAGCGCCTCAGTGCCCGAGTTGACGCTAGAGGAGACCTTGAATGCCCTTAGTAATTTCCATAGAGAATTGTCCGAATGTGTGGTAATTAACATTTTATTTTCCCACTGTTCAATTTTGTTCAGTTGAATTTGTTGCCGAATGATGTTGCGTAGCCATTTTGCTGCAACTTTGTATTCGGGCTGGCGGGTAAGCCGCCAAAGTCTCGTCAGGCGCCGCCTCCTAGCAATGAGCTGCTCCACCTCCGGGTACGTGCAAAAACTGGGTGGACTTGTGGTGTACGTGGTAGCGTTTCTTTTGGCCGTGCGTAGCGAGGCAGTGAAGTTTTCAATGGCGGCATCAATGTCTGCCTCGCTGTAGTATGACAGCTTAGGCTGAGCCATCCTGTGCGTTTCTAACGTAAATCGCTGCCAATCTGTCTCTGCTCTCCGCGGCGGGCCGCTCCAACCGGCCGTGACTGCGCCGCAGATTTCAAAATGCACAGGTAAATGGTCAGAGTCTAAGCTGTGATACACTGTAAAATTTTGTGAAAGAGCCGCATTTTTTGTCAGCACGAAGTCCAAAATTTCAGGGTCCCAGTGTCCTGATTTATGCCAAAATGTGGGTTCTGGGGGGAAATGAACCTCAATATCGTCATTTTCAGTTATAAGTTCAACCAGGAGATTTCCAGCCGCGTTTGCTCGGCGAGAATGCCACCATGGGTGCCGAGCGTTGAAATCTCCTGCAATTATAACGTGCTCCTCTAAATTGAGGATTTGTTCGCGGTCTGGTATAAAATATGGGGAGTCAGGGGGCCTGTAGAGCGCTACCAGCATCACCGTTGTGTTGTTGATACGAGTTTTAAGAGCCGTACACTCTAACGCTGCCAGAGCTGGCAGCGTAACAGGAGCATGAGCAACTGAGTTTTTTAACAATATGGCGGTGCCACCCCCCTGTCGGCCAAATCTGTCGGTCCGAAAAATTTGGTATCCCCGGAGTTTAAAAGTGTACTCCTGTTTTAATTTTGTTTCGCAAATAAATGCGACATCAATTTTGTTACGCCGCAGGTAGTTTTCAAGTTCGTGCTGCTGCCGGTAGATGCCGTCGGCATTCCACAGGAGCGCGCGAGTTAATGTTATGCCTCCCCTTACAGTGGCCATTTAGTCGAAAATAGTTGAGAGGAGGCATATCACGGCTTCTAACTTATCCCAGGTGCTAGTGCAGCTTTTAAATTTGGCAATAAATGGCTGCACCTTCGGCAAAAGTGCCGGGAGATTGAAGGATTTGAAGAGGTCAATTAGATCTTTTAGCCCACCCAGGTCACCGGAGGGCGCCTGGGACGGGGGGGTAGCAGAGGGGGGACCACTTGGTGGTGGCACGGGTGCCTTTTGCCCCTTGGCGGCGCCTGCAAAAGAGACGCCGTCCTTGACCAGGGCCGGGTTGAGAATGGGGCGTGGCCCTGGCTGAGCACCTGGGGGGCTCCTGGCCATAGATGCCAGTTGGCGGCGGTGGCGTTCGTTTCGAAACGTCTCACAGCCGCGATAGCTGGCAGGATGCGTCTCCCCACAGTTTGCACAGTGGGGTTGAACGTCCTGCGTGGCCTTTTTGGGGCAGTCAGCTAAGCGGTGGAGGCCACCGCAGAGGACGCACCGGGAGGTCATATGACACATTCTGAATGTGTGCCCTAACTGTTGGCAGTTGTAACACTGGGTGATATGGTTGTTGGTTTTTAAGACCTCCACGGTAACCATCATATGACATACCTCTTTTTCATGTAGTAGTCGCTGGTTGCCGGTAGTTCTTTCTAGTGAGATTTGGAAGTTGGGCAGAGGCCGCCCACGTGACTGCATTTGCCGGACCTGGACGCCGGTGTAGCCCTTCGCCTCGAGGTCGTCCTTGATGTAGTCCTCCTCGAGGTCCTCGGGGAGCCGCTTCACCACGAAGCGAAGGGGTTGGTCTCCTCGGGGGGTGAAGCTGTAGTGCTCCACGCCGGCGTCCTTCAGGCGTTGCATCGTGGCTGCCACATCCTGCTTCCTCTGGAGGAAGAGCTTTAAGCAGTTTCTAGTATTTTGCAGTTTGAAGTTCTGCGCCGGGAGCGAGTTCCGGAGGAGGTGGAGAACCGTTGTGGCTTTTCGGCCGTCGGGGATGATAATCCTCGGCGGCTTCTGGTCTGCTGGTGGTTGTGGTGACTTTGTCATTGGTTTGGGTGCAGAGGTAGGTGCGGATTTGGAAGTGGATGGTTGTGGTTGTTGTGTTGGCGGCGGTGTGCGCGCCGGTCGCTGGATTTTTGGCTGAGATTGAGGGGGGTTGGGGACTGCGTTTAAGGTGGGGCAGTCCTCGATCTCTTCGCCGCTGGAGTCCTCGTTGTCAGTGAGTGGGGCGAACCTGTTGGTTGTCGGCAGCGGCGGCTGTGACTGGTGGCGCGTCTTATTCTTCTTTTTTCCCGTTTGTGGTCGGGGGCGCTCCGCGTCGGAGTCGCTGTCACCGCCGCTGCCGCGGAGAGGTCGCTTGCGGGCCGGGACGGCGCGCCATCCCTCTCCGAGCTCCACCAGCTCTCGCTTCTTTATCGAGTGCTCCTGCAAGCAGTAAGCGTAGTCCAGTGCAATTTTACGGAAGTCTCCGCCTTCCTCCATGGAGTGAAGTAACTGTTGGTAATAGTCGATTTCTTTTTTTAGCTCCCGGACTTCTTTTGTGAGCTGCCGAAACTGCCTGTCCCTTAGCTCTTCCTCCCAGGTGCTGGTCTCCATCTGTGGTGGGTCGTTTGCTGCTGGCTGTTCCGCCAATGATGGCTCAGAAGGCGGGGCGTAGGCTCCGGCTGGCAGTGCTGCTGAGTCTATAAATGCGGCCGGCTGACCGCCTGGGGCGATGAGTTCATTGCCGGCTGGCAGAGAGGAAGGTCCAGCTGAGGGTGCGGATGCCCCCATGTTTGCCGGAGAGGGCAATGCTCCCCAGCCGCAAGTGCTGCTGGGAGCAGCCTGCCTGGCGTGGGGACGCGGCTGTTGCGCGCCACACTAAGTTCACACAGTATTTGTCACAAAACACGTATCACATATACAAAAACACAGGCACAAAACACAGTTTAGTCGCTACACTATATACACTCGTATTTACACCATTATTTACAAGCAGATGTAAGTTAGTCTCACTATTTTGACGTGAAGCACTGTCGTCGCGCAGTAAACAGCTTTAGGTGCACACCATTGTCGGAAGTACACGTATAGTATGCGAGAAGGGCTAAAATGACAAGGTTTAATGATTTTTAGCACACGATAATATTGTGAACGAGAGCACGATGTTTACCGTGCACTGTCTACCACTCGAATATCTCCGCTGACTGACGGGGTCTATCTCTAACCTAGCCCTTTTTATACTCCTACACCCCGATATGCCTAAAGATTATAACTGAGCTGCAATTGGCTAATAAAATGCGCCAACATTAGCGTCTATTTTTATATCCAATGAAAATTATGAATACATATGCTCTAGGTATAATGTTCCAGCAAATTCTAAAGGAAAACGAGCCAACATTACGTAACTACCTCGTCTCTAATAATGATAAACAGCTCACCCCCTCGCTGCATTATTGCACGCTATTATTGTCAGTTTCAGTAAGGCAGTATAAACTTACTTCTCAACAATAATTACAATCAACAAACATCTCAAATCAATGTCACATAAAAATGCATATTCATATTATAATCATTCTTTACATTTAAATAATTTATGACACAAATTACTGCATCAAAGAGCATTGTTGTTTGGTGAGCATGCATTTGCATCTGTGCTGGGGCACAAAATTGGTGCTCATGATTGGTCAGTACTATGCATCACAGAGAAATATTACTTGAAAAATTGTGCTGTGATTCGTCGAAATAATTGTATAGGCATGGCTTAAATTTTTTTTTCAGCAAATAGGGAATATGCTGTTTTAGAAATTAGTGCATTAACACATGCAACAAAACACTCATTTGGCACATTTTATGACACCTGTTCTTGCTGTTTTAAATGGTCAGGGACTCGTCACAACGTCTCCAAAACTTTTAAGAAGTTCAACAGAAAGATAAAAGAAAGTGAAATGCAATAACCTTCGCTTTGCTTTAGGGTAATATAATGCCATAAATCCTAAACTGTGTGGACATTCAAGTATAACATGGACAAAAGGCTGATGACCCTTTTGCATGCCTATGCAAGTGCTCTTTTAAAATCTGAAAATAAGAACAAAATTTTCTTTGCCATTTTAAGGGAAACAAACACTTGGCCCATGCAAATAGAAATATGTAATGTAATATGTAATATTTATTTCCATCCTTATTGCAATATCCAAATAAAACTTACAACTAAAGCTTAAAATATAGTGCTTCAGTTCTCTAACTCTCCCATATTTAACCCCTAGGCTGTATATGTGGGATAAAGCTACTATACCATCTCACCACTTTCCAAACTGTGCCCATTCTGCTGTACCTTTCTTAAGCTCCTTATACACTTGTCCCTTATATTGCCTAAAAATGTCCCCATCATTTTAATTGTTTCTGCTTTTGTGCTTCCCAACATTCTTAATGCTACTATTTCTTTATTTAGCTTGTCCTATTTTTTATTCCATATAACCTCTCTCCACCTTTTAACCTTATCACATTCTATTAGCCAATGAAAAGTATTACCCAATTCGTCACACATAATACATCTCCCCAACCAATTATATCCATTCCTTTTTGAAAATATTACTACTGTGTGCATCTACGCAAGACCAATTCTACCAAATTGATTACATATATCTACATACTTCTCCCTTCCGCAATTTCTTTTGACTGTTTTATACAAGATCAATGAACTTTTACCCTCAAAACTAGCCCATATCTCTTGTTTCTCGATGTCTTCCACCCTCAATCTCACTTCTTTCCAAAACCCACTGTTATTATCTTTGTCTAATAGGAAAATATTACTCATGCCAATTTCTTTTAGTACATTTTCCATCTCCCCAAACCAACTCTCTTCTCCTAGAACAGCTTTTTGGAACTGTATACATTCTTTTAATATATTACTATCTTCTAGATTTAAGCATCTATACCAATACTTCAAAATTCTTTCCACTATTATACCTTTTCTCCCTACCCTTCCTAGCTCTGCCAGTGCCACGCCCCTTGCTGAATTCTTAGGTAACCCCAAAGCTTCTCTACATAACATTCTATGGACTATATCAATCTTAACCCATCCCTTTGCCCCCCCCCCCATATTTCTATTCCATATAACATTTTTGACTCAACTACTGCTTCGTAGAGCCTTTCCAACCAGTTCATTGATAGCGTGGGTGTTTTGCACAAGCAAACTCTAACAGCTTTCATGGCTATCTTTCCTTTCAATTGTACATATTTAGATTGTGCTTCCCATTTCCCATTGCTTGAGAATCTAATCCCCAGGTAATCAAATTCTTTTACCACCTCTATTTGCTCTCCATTTATATACCATCCTTCCTCTCTTTTTAATTTTGATCCTTTCTTGAACACTATTATCTTAGACTTGTTTGTATTCACTTTTAGCCCCATTCCGTACAGAATTTAACAATTTCATTAATAGCATGCTGCAACCCTATCACTGTTACTGCCCCGACTACTAGATCATCTGCAAATAATAACCCTGGTATTTCCTTCTTCCTTATAACTGGACAGTGTTTATTACATTTCATTATTCTATCTAAAATATCATCTATAAATAAGTTAAATAATATTGGACTAAGTTTACAGCCTTGCCTCAGACCTAAATTTTGCTGTATATAATCAGTAATGCTATTTTTTTCACATCTTACACAAAATTGAATTCCTTCATACAATTTTCGTATCCCCTCGATGAATGCAGTGCGAACTCCTTTATTCCTCAGTTTATATACCAAAGCATCTCTGTTTATAGTATCAAAAGCCTTCTCGAAGTATGTATACCCTACCCCTTTTGTTTCTTAAATATTTGTTCACTATAGTGTGGATTATCATTATGTTATCTATTGTTCTTTTTCTCTCCTAAAACCTGCTTGGTATTCTGATAGCTTATCCACCCTCTCTGTCCACTCATATAATCTTCTAGCTAATATACCAGTGTATATTTTGCCTAATATGGGTAATAAACTAATTCCTCTATAGTTGCTTGGATTATTTCAATCTCCCTTCCCTTTATACTATGGTGCAATAATGCTGACTTTCCAGCTCTCCGGTATCACTTTCTTCTCTGATTCTATTAAATAGCTCTGTCAACAACTTTATACCTCTCCTAGTTCCCTGAAATTTTTCCAAAATTCCCCCAGAATTCCATCTGCCCCTGTAGCCTTCCTCTGTTTTAGTTTTTTTATTTCACACTCTACCTCGCTAGTTGTAATCTCTTTGTCTAAGTGTTCCACTCTGTTCTCAAAATTTCCCCATATACTTCACTTTTTTGAGCTCTTCCTCCCCCCAACAAACCTTCAAAATAATATTTCCATTCCCTTGGTGTTATCTTATTAACTACCTGTTTCCTTCTGTACATTTCCTTAACAACTGCCCATATATATTTATTTTCTCTCCCTCTGACTGCCTCCTTGATCTTTTCTCCCATTCTTTGCTGCCAATCCTTCTTTTTCTCTTCTAGTAAACATTTATAACCCCTATTATTTGATAAAAAAATTTGCCTATCCTCCTCTTCTTCTGACCTTCTCCATCTACACATTTCTTGCATCACTTCTTTCTTAGCCTTTACACACTCTTCATCATATCAACCACACTGTTTTTCATTCACTTTAGGCTTCACTTCCATCCAGCTTCCTGCCAACTTGTCCATTGATTCTAACCTTTCCAATGCTCCCTCTATCCTACCACTTTGTAATGCTTCTATAATAACAAATTTCCTTAATTCCCCACATTTTGAAGTCAAAATGCACCTAAATTGTTCTGCGTGCTCCTCTTTCCATTTATAACTTTTAATTTGTTTTAGTGCTAGTTTTTCCTCTTCCTTATAACATAGCCCTAGTCTTATTTTCATTTTTAATGGGAAATGACTACTATTTGCTATTATATTCATAATCTTAAAATCCTCCATCACCTCTTCAACTCCTATACTACATAGCATATAATCAATTACGCTTTGACCAATTACATTTACAAATGTAAACTCTCCCCCCCCCCCCTGGTCCTCTCCTTTGGACCCATTACACATTATTAAATTATTCTGTCCGCAGAATTCTATTAGCTTTCTACCTTCTGCATTTATCACTTTATCTCTACTTCTCCTCTCCTTTTCCTCATTTTTTCCCCAAATACATTCATTTTCTATGTTTAAACTTCTTAGATTATATTCCCCTACTCTTGCATTAAAATCCCCTACTACAATGAATTCTATGTTAAGATTTTTACTTCTTAATTCTTCCATACTATCATTCAGTCATATATAAATTGTGCTTATAAAATTCCGAGACTTCTGTGGGTTATATACTATGCCTAACCCTATGCAAACTTTCACCCCTTTTGCCCTATTTATGTTTATCCACATTATTTGGCCTTTCTCTACACTCAACACTTCACACACATTTATCCATGCTCTTGTTAATGAACACTCCTATACTACCGGAGACCCTCCCTCTTTTGCTTTTGCTTTTACCATGATCCCCTATATAATTATATCCTACCATATCTTCTCACTTTCATTCAACCAAGTTTCCACCATTACTATTATTTTTCGTAACTTAAACACTTCAAATACTTCGCCATTTATCACTTCCGACTTTAGCCCTTCCACATTAAATGACACCACCTTCAGATCTAGTCCCTATCTTGAATCCCTTCTTCCCTCTCTGAATTTTTCTAACTTTGCCCTATATCTAGTTTTCCTCTCCTGCACCGCCGGATCTTCTTTCTCCTCCTCTAGTTCCAAGATACTTCCTTGACACCACTTTGAGGCCGCTTCCGCTCGCGATCTTCTATTTTTTTCTCAATCAGCTGCCGCCAGGGTCAATGCCTCTTGCTTCTCTCGTTCACTGGGTATGACGCATCTCCTCGGTGATGTCACGCCAGCTGCTTCATCCTTTCCACTAGCATCTCTACCACGTGTCCCTCTCATTCTTGGATTACGTCAGCCTGCTTCACTGCATTCATTTCCTCTGCTGAATTTGATCTGTTTGTTGTTCAATCTGGAATCAAACGCTGACTCATATCCTGCTTCCTGCCATCTATTCACAATTCTAGTCCTCTTACAAATGATTTTTTTCCTTCTTGGCTGGCTTGATTCATTTTCACTAATAATAATCTTATCTCTCTCTCTTCTTTTCCATAGTCTCGTTCAATAAAAATTCTTGTTCCTTTCAATTTCCTTCCATTGTTCAAAACTGTCCATTTGATTTTGTTAGTTGCAAATTTTGCTACTATAGGTCTGGCTCTGTTGCCCCTTCTTCCAATTCTAAAACACGTTATAATTTCCCAGCCTGCTAACTTTATATCCATTCCTCTTTCTAGTATTTCCTCCACTATTTGATCTAGGCTTTTCTCTCTGTTTTCCTCCACCCCAAATATCACTATATTATGTGTTCTTGTCTCCATTTTCATATTCTGCTCCAGCTTGTTCAATCTTCCTCTGTAGATGCAAAGTTCTTCATGCACTTCATTCATCGTAGTGAACAGTATTCCTTGCAATTCTTCTATCTTTCTGTTGATATATAATTCCATTCCCTTTTCTATTTTCTTCAAGTCCACTATATCCTCTGAAATGATTTTTAGCATTGTCATTATCTGTGTCATTCCTTTAGGTCCTGGGTTTAATTCTACTCCTCCAATGACCAATAATACTGCCAGGATCGCAACCAACCATAGGTATTCCTTTGATACTTGATTTCCTTTCTCTTCCTTATTCATTTTGCCGTTTGTAAAGCACCCGATTCTAGCCCTATACACTTCCAAATCTACCCCCATTTTTCTTTTTTTCCAATCTTTCCAGGAACGCTACGTGTGTGCGACCGCTCACTTCCGCTGCTCGTGCTAGACTGAATAGAAATATATTGTAATGATATAACATTGTGATGGTACTCTAGATGTTCTCGGGCTTTAAGCCAGGTGAGCTGATGTTGGTATATCACCTGTTGTTGATGATGTACCAACATCGCCTCACCTGGCTTGAAGCTTGAGAATGTCTAAGGTATGTTCGTCCCCAGGAAAGCTCAGCTCCTATTTCATTGATTCTGCTAGTAAGTGTAATCTGCAATAAAATTACATCATTTTACAACCTCAAATTAAGGCTTTTCTATATAGCTTACTTTGATCACTGTGATCATCTCTGAAAATGCGTAACATCTGTAACTAAAATTATTTATAGCAGTTTAAAGTATGAACATATGCACAACATATTTTGTGATTATACAAAAATCTGATTTCCTACATTCACATGACTTTCTTTGCTCACTCTTCTAAAAAAGCTTATTCTTGTATCTACTTCTTGTTAATAGAAATGAACTTTCATAAAAAAACAGTCCTGTTTTTGCTTTCACTACACATTTATTTTTAGATATAAGAAGGGACTCAACGATAGTCAAATTTTTATAAAGCACGTCATGATGTGATGGCTTTAAAATTCCATGCTCTTTGCACGACTACGAGGAAAAAAAGCTGAATAGCGACTTACCACTTAAAAAGTATTTGAACATTCAAATAACACAGAATATCTCAGAAATGGTTAATGCCACAACAATATTTATTTGGTGTAAGTTGTGTGCTTAACGAGTTCTATGCTTTTTGTGTAGTAAGTTTTAATCTCTTAAGGTTTACCAAATTATACAAGTCATTCAAATGAAGAAGACTTCACAGGTTATTTGCAGGAAATTCATAGTATACATTTTATTTGTCATGCAAATCTCTTAAACATATAGTATTTTAATCAAAATTATTTTAGCCATTTTTGATAAAATAAAAGTAATGCATGTTTTTCCATATAAAAGGTAGTTTGGGGTATAGGGTCTTCTTGAAAACCTTTTTATCGCATCCTTGTAAGATGCTGAACTTAAATTCCAAGTTTGTTATTTAACCAACTTCATGCACGCACGCACGCAAAGACCTTTTTCTAAAAATGTGGTTTTTGGATTCAAGAGTCTGAAAACATGTCTTTTTGGAGAAATCTTGGTATCAAAATTTTGGGTGGAATATAATACTTCCTTTACTTACTATATGTAAGTAGGAGAGAACGTAAAATTTCAGAAATAATGCTTACCTTTTACCTGAGGGTTCTGCTTTGTTTTAATATAATAATAAAATAATAATAATATCATTTTCTTCTCCCCTGTCTCCCTCCCTCTCTTTGTTTATTGCATGTTTAAAAGGCAATGATACTTTCTATTTTTTGTAAGAAATCCATTGCAATTATAACTTAAATATTGAATATTAAAAAAAAAAAAAAAAAAAAAGTGATGCAGCTGTTTAAAAGACAATAGCTGTAGGATTATGTAGCATAGCTTTCTTTCTTCTTCCTTTGCATTATTTTTATTTTTCTATTTTTATTTGAAATGTTATGCAATGAGAGTTTTGTTTTCAAATAAATAGGCCTGGTGTGACCATACCATGTCAGATAGCATGATGGGATTTGAATTATATCGTAAAATCTGAGCTTGCACATGTGAACCACGGTGTCAGCCATCTTCTGCATGACGTCACCAGCAGACAGCTTGAGCAAGCAGTGAATGCGCGGGAAACGGGAAGAGGCCCAGCTCCCCCCGATTCGACATTATATACATACTGGCAGTTTAGAAAGTTATCACAGTTGTCTTCTCAGATATGCACCAAAATGAAAACATTTTTCATATAAATGCGTTCAACTTAGATCCATGATAGCAGCGCTAGATCACAATTTCAATGTAAATAAAAAATAGGCTGGTGTCAAAACTTAGTGCTCCAAAGTATTGGGGTCTTGGATCATTGAAAATAAATATGAGGAATCTAACAAAGAATGGAAACTGCTGATAATGCGTGAAATAAAAAAATCTCTGCATGCAGATTGTGTAGATCCATTACCAAATGCAGCAATTGATGTCACCATCACAGAATACACATCGCACGCTTTGACCTCCATTAGAGTTACTACAATTGAAGCACTTCTCAAGTTTTCAGACAGCATAAGAAGCTTGGTCACAGACACGTTATACATTTTAAATAATAATAATAATAATAATAATAATAATAATAATAATAATAATAATAATGATAATGGGAATTTAAACCTTACTATTTTTAATTTGTATGTTTGTTAGTGAAGTTTGAAGCTTATTTATACTTCACTGGGTTCTAGAAAAGCATTGCTAATACTAAGCACCACACATGCTGGTATGACAACTCTTCTTCTGTGTCCAATAGCAGTCTATGAATTAATCCACACTGTATGTTTGTAGCAGGAATATCCCAGGTCTTATTAGCAGGATTGTTGGCGGTGAGTAATTTCTTTTTAGCTCAAGTGTTTGTTTTTAATGCTAAGTTATGCCTCACAGTATTCAAAACATCACAATCTATAACTAATTTGTGAAAATCAGGATGCTTTGTAATAGAGACAAAATCACCCTTCACCAATTTTGTGTTTACATAGTCCGAGCAACACACACTTTCCTCATTATTCATCAGTATATATTCCATGTACTTACAACAATGGATGGAACCAGCACAGTTTTCAGTGTTCACACTGTCTGTGTAAATCTTCACATCACTCTTTCTTGGTCTAACTGATAGTCAGATACATGTTCACTCATTTTCAAAGCTGATGTTGGACTAACGTTTATCACCTAGTAGGTATTAACTGGATTATGAAAATGATTGGCTAGCTTTAGCTATACTCTTTGTTATTCATAGAAGTTATGAACCTCTAGTGAAATTAATACGTAAACTTGTTAGTCATTTAAAACACATATGCTGCATATGTCTTGTCTGGATGCAGTGTGGCTCTCATAATGTCACACATCAACTCAACAACAGGCTGTAGCCTGATAACCATTCACCTTGGGATGGTGAAACTCTGTGCGTTGTTATTTATTCCTGACGAAAATAAACTAATGCGGTGAATGAAACATTCATTTTTGTTTCGTTCCCCTTTAAAGAACTCTTCCTCTTCATTTCCAATAGTTAAAAAGCAGGATGCTGAATTTAAGTGTGGTTGTACATCCATTTAGATTATAAGTGCTTAGAGTGTTGCAAAACCTCTACCGATGAGGTTATAACAAAAAATCACTGTACTCAATGATCGCCAATAAGATACACGAGTAGGGTAACATTGCAAAGAACTTGATAGGCCCTATTCACTACATTTTACGTGAAGTTTTTGGTATGAGAAAGCTTTCCACTCTATGGGTGCTGCATTTGTTAACAACAGACCAAAAGTGCATTAGAATGAACATTTCTCAATAGTGTTTAGATGGAATTTCAGCAAGTTTCTCCAAGGTTTAATAACAGAGGATGAAACCTGGATTCATAACAGTAGATAAAACATGGATTCATTATAAGATGCCAGAGATGGAGTAAACCAAACAATGTGTGGAAATAGGTAAAAAAAAAGCACCAAAGAAAGCAAAACTGGTTTCATCTGCAGGAAAAAGTCATGATTATGTTTTCTGGGATTCTTATGGTGTGGTGTTCATAGACTAGCTCCATACGGTACTGGACCAACTGAAGGACTAAATGTCCGCCCCTTGAGAAAAAGAAAGTTCTCTTTCATCACGCTAATGTTGCCTTCACACGTGTTTGGGATTTTGCTACAAAACTGCATGGCCTTTTCTTTCAAGTGCTTCCATATCTGCCGTAATTCATCAGATGTGGCTCCCAGCAATTACTTTTTGTTCCCAAACCTGAATGAATGGATGGTTGGACGTAGCTTCATATCAAATGATGAGGTTGAATCTCAGATAGACACTTATTTTGCACAGTTGAACAAATCTTATTTTACTGGGGGTATTAATAAGTTGGAAATATGTTGGACTAAATGTATTGGTTTACAGATGACTATGTTATGTCTTTTTGCTTTACCACATTTAATGTTATTAAGCTTTCAATATATTTTGAATGACAATATGTTATATTCATTTACAGGTACTCACAGAAATATTCAGTCAAATCTGTTAAGAAACTTAGGCTTTTATTTTCATAAAAATTATATTACACATTAAAGTAATAATACACACAAGAATCATTGTTTTAATTTACAATATCTGTTGCTAGAAAAACTTAAATTTCCATGGTGGAATTCTGAAGTTACTTAAATATTTTGACAAAAAAAACCTTGAGCTCTTGTTGAACTCAATGCTTTATGAGATCCTTTATGCTTAGTTATTTCTAGGAGGTATTATTTCATATTTGAAATCGTTTCTGGGTACAGATGGGATGCAATTTTAGTCCATTTTTCCAGCAGGCTTCTCTTAAAATGATCTTTCAAAGTGGAAGGAGAATTTCTGATTTGCCTATTCAGTTCAGTCCATAAATTTTCTGTTGGATTAAGGTGGTGTATGTATTACCTTTTGGCAGGAACCAGTCCCTAACAATGTACACCTATTGTTTTGGGTAATCATGTTGATGGAATTTAAACATTTTCTTGTCCTTAATTTCTCTGCAAAAAGATGAAGGTTTTCTCTAGAAAGCGGAGATACTATTTGTCCATGATGTTCTCAATGAAAAGAATTTCCCACTTCACCTACTGATACATATCCCCATACCATCAGATGAAAATTTTTTCTGTTCAGCTCTGTCAATCAAACACATACAATAGGTTTCATATCAAAAATAAACTGTTAATCTTTTTAAAGGAATTCTTTAGTGAACTAACAACCTTTATGCTTTACTGGCTTTATTCACATTGGGCCTTTTTCTTGCCATCCTTTCATTATACCTTCCTTTCTCAAAACCTTTCTGACTTTCTGGATGCATATCTTTATCATATGTCAGACCTGAGCAGTTATAAATGTTGGTTCACTTATGTTATGATTTATCATTACCTCTCTCATTCAGCTCTGAGGATGTTTGTGGCAAAAATTATTTTCTTTTTGTTCTCTCTACATCGCCTAATGATGCCTTCAATAGCATTCCATGCTATATTACCAAAGCAGAAATTTATCTGTGTATATGAACCTTAGTATGATGACAAATCACTAATTGTTGCTTTTAAAATGTTTCATTGAGCCCTTTGTGTCCCATTTGACTGTGCAGTACTCCACAACAACATAGAAGCTAAATTTATCCCTGTGGTTGGTAGGAGTGAGTCTCTCTTTTATATACATCTAAATAGATGAATAAAAGTTTAACTAAACGTGACAGAATAAGTGGAGCATGTAGGTATGAATCATTACTTGGGGATCAAATGGTACTTGGTATAGATCTTGTAAAAATTCCAGAGGTTAGCGTTGTTTACTATTTTATTTAGTCTCTACATTAAGCAAATGCTTTCCTTGACAATTCTTAATATTGTGAATAACACAGCATTAAAGAGGAAAACTTCTGTGTGACTAAATACTTTTGAGTCCCTGTATATGTCAATCATTCCCGACCATCTTCTATCTTTCTCCTGTTCTGACATAAAATTTATAATCTATCCTTTTCCTTTTAACATGCAAGTACATTTGAAAATGGTATTGCAAAGTACATCTGCTATTGTACTAAAATACAAGTTTCATCATCACAGCTTATGTAAGATATAAGGAAGTTGCATACTTACACTATCACCAGCGCCATCTCATTTACATGCAATTTTATTGGGCTTAAGCTCATTGCTTGCACCCATATTGAAAAGTGTTGAATTGTTTAATTTCCTTTTCATTACTAAACTTGAGAATATCACAGCATGACTATAATCACTTTTGCATTTCAGTTGAAGTAATATCTCCTGTAACATGTATAACAGCACACATAAAGAGCAAATAGCAATAGACTGTGTTTAGTTCATAGCTACATTCAATATGCACAACATATTTCAGTCTCAAAATGAGGGAAGACAGGCCATTGGATCTTTGTAAGCTGCAATGAAATCACCGGCTCTTGTAGTTTCTAGCTTATCCTGATAAGTGTTCGACTGAGGAAAAGAGAGAAAGATAGAGAGGATTTGGAGATAGGAGAGGAAGGGAAATCTTGTGTTGTTATAAATGTTTAATTACTATGTCCCTGATGTTTGCATAAAATCTAAACCTCTAATGCTGAATTTGAAATAATGGAAAAGTGATTTTAATGCATACTGCAATATTCTAAGTTTATCTGTTCATTCTTTAAGGTTTCCTGTTAGGTGCTGAAACAATAAATGATCATTTATCTTGTGTATGAATATATGGTGAAAATAAACTTACTAATGATCCAGGAAGGCTATAATGATACATTCCTTTTATATCACCACACTTCAAGCAATACTTGTCGAGATCAGCACTCGAGTGTTCTGAATGAACCTGCACCAGAACACTTCTTTCTGCCTCTTCTCTCCTTTCCTTTACCATTTTACTGAATGGCACAGGATAAGCAAATGCTGACACTGGTAACAAATTTCACAATGTTGATTTTAATATCATAAATTATATAACATTATAGGATTCAAATGCTAAAAACCCTAGATTTGGATAAACTAGTATGTGTGTTTTTAACTCTTATTTTTGTGGTTAATAAGTTTCGCCTAACCTAACCTTACTATTGTGCCATTGGGAATGTTTGACAACATAAATTCCTTACCATTCTCTTTCACCTGTCCCGTTGATTTTGCCACAGATGGCACTGAGTTAAATTTCCAAAATATTTTTCCAATGTGAGTCCGTATTCTTAGATTACAGCAGTGGTCTAGCAAGTGGCGTGTCCCATTCCCACTACGAAAGAATCCAGACATTTTAGCACTTGCTTCTCAATGCTTGTTCATCAATGTTACTGTTCCCCAGCTATTCAATATTATTCTTATAAGTCTCACACGCTTTAAATACCATACTTAATTATTATATTTAATACAATGCGGCTTTTTTACTTTTATGTACATTTGTCAGAGATACCAATGGCCCAACATATATTACAAAAGTGTCTGGAAAATCACCAGCCAAGGTAACACGTTACTTTTATTAAAGATTTTGTATATTACAAATAACTTATCAAGTTATGCAGTTTGAAAGCTATTAAGCTAATATGCATTGTCAGTTATTAGTGCAAGCTGTAGGGAAATTTCCCATAAGAACTGGTAGCAATGCAAAACATTACAAAATATGCAGCAGACGAAAGACAGAAGACAAACTCAACTCTTGACTCAACTCGTTGAACAGTCGGTGGATTGTAAAATTGTAGTAAAACCTGTGAAGATAAGTAAAGATAAACTGTGACTATGAGGTCTAGGGAGCACTTGGGTAAACACTGTTGGCAGTAAAAAAGTTTAGTAATGTTTTAAAATCCACTGAATTTGGAGGACCTGTGAGATCTGCCGAAATAATAACAGGTAAATAAAGTGGTCAGCAAATAGGCTATCATGCATAATAGCGATATACCTATCAGTTATTCTTGTTTCGAGCTTTTCAAATGGATAATGATGCTCACAAAAATCGTGTAACGAATAGCGTTTTAGTTACGTTTACCATTTTGTCGCACATCACATACAATCAAGGCAATTAAAGCAAGATATCGCTTAGTTACTCGAAAGGACTACATGTATTGGATGAGCGCAAAACTGTCAAAAAAATATCGGATATTATTCCGTATGCGGGTAGGAGGTATGAAATATTAAGAAACTTACGGAATCGGAGTTTTCCAATATGCGGAGTTGTGTAGTATCCTGGGTTCTCATTCGAGTTTAGACGCCCAGATCCTACGGCTACGCCCTGTCGTCTATCCCAGCTAGTAATTAAGTTGGAATAGAGTAAGAATAGAATACTTATAAAAATTGTATACATTTCTTACAATTACATAAATTTCTTGTAATTGAGACTGACACACTTTCTACAGGCCCAGGATGCTGTGATTCCCAGGTCGTGTGCATGCTTTCGGGCCCTAAATTGACTCCCACCGTTTTCTCTTTTTACTTTTCTAATCCATTTACTCCTTACTTTTCCTAAATATTCACCCATGCTTCTACTTCTTTCTTCTCTGTCAACAATTTTATTGCTACTCTAATATTTTCCAATTTATTTCATTTTTTGTCCCAAATACCCTCCCTCCACATACTTATTTTTTTACACTGCGTCAAACAATGGATCATACCTTCTGATTCTCCATACATAACAAATACTTCCATGTTACTGTTCCTAAAACTTTTGGTATACAGTACCCATGATCGCATCCATGCAAATCCCTTACGTCCTTGCTTGTCAAAGCTATCAACATACTTCTTACTTCCCCATTCTTTCTTTGTTATCTTATACAAACTCAAAGAACTTCTATTTTCAGAACTTGCCCATATCTCTTGCCTCTCAATATCTTGTAATCTCTTCTTTACTTTTTTCCAAAAACCAATTGAATTATTTTCACCCCTCTGCCATACATCCCCCATACCAATCTCTTCCAAAGTTTCTTTCAATTTCTTGCCCCAATTATTGTGCTCTAATACATTTTGGTACTTCATGCATGTTTTAATTATATCTTGCTTATTATTAACTACAGAACTTTGCTTTCTGATCTCACACACTCCCTCACACTTATTTCACTATACTTCTTAATTACCACACCCAGGCTTTCTGAGGCCCTCCCTTGTTCTTTCTTCTGCTGGCACTTCTGTGGCACTTATTTGTCTAATTTCACACTTTTCCTTCATCAATCCATGTGTCTGCCACTGCTACTATATCAGCCTTTTTTAACACCTCGTACGCTTCACCACTAATTATTTTTCTTCTTAAACCTTCCACATTCCAATGCATTACTTTTATTGCAAATCCCTATCTAGAACTTGATCACCCCATTGTTTTGAACATCTCTAATTTTGCTTTGTATCTAGTTGTGACTCCACCTCTTGCATCTGCCATAACTGTATTGTCCCTTCAAGAATGCTCCCCTCCTGTGTTGACACAACCATTAATCACTTTCACTTGTCTGCCTACCTGCTCCTTTTTCTTTTTTTCCTGGTGAAATCATCGATCTCGGTGAAGTCATGCGATTACCTACTTCCCCATCCCTGCTTCCTTGCCACACGTGCCGAAATCTCTTCCAACCCACCTTGGTATTCTACTTCAATTGCTTTCTCCCCTCCATCTCGTTGCCGCACATGCTGTTGACCATCCACTCTTCATGCCAGCCTTGTTCTTGTACATCATCCTCTACCATTTCTTGCGTGTCTAGTGTTTCATTTCTTGTAGGCTGTTGATTTGCTTCTTCCACTAAATGCGAGTGCCTTTGTTGACATTCTCGCATTTTTCCCCTGTTCATTCCTCTTGTAATTTTCATTGGTTTGCACGTGTCAAAACATTGCTTGTTTTCTCCCATGTATTTATAACTCAGTTCCTTTAACAAATGGCCTTTTTCCTTCTGCTCTGCTTTCTCATTTGCTCCAATAAAATTTTCCTGTGATCTCTTTCTTCCTTGCCAAGGTCTTGATCAATAAAATATTTGTTCCTTTTAGTTTCCTCGCATTCCTCAAAACTTGCCATTTAAACCCCATTGTTGCCACTTTTGTAGTTATCGGCTTACACTTGTCACTTCTCCCTATCCTAAAATGGTCAAACTATTTCCCATTCGTCCAATTTCAGTTCCAATTTTTTCATAAGCATTTCTTCCACTAACTGTGCTAGCCATTTTCCTTTGTCTTCTGTTATTCCAAATATCACCAAATTAATTTTCCTTTGTTCCGCCGCGAATTTTTCTTCCATTTTTACTTTCTCTACTACGTATAGTAAGTAGGGGAAGTATTGTATTCCACCCAAAAATTCGATACCAAGATTTCACCGGAAATACATGTTTTGAGACTCCCTGAATCCAAAAAAAGCATTTTTGGAAACATGTCCGTGTGTGTGTGTGTGTGTATGTGTGTGTGTGTGTCTGTGTGTCTGTGAACAGCATAACTCAAACGAACAGTCGGATAAACACCAAACTGGTATTTAGGTTCAGTATCTTCCAGAGATGCGACACGAAGGTTTTCAGGAAAATCCCCCCACCCCAGAGTACCCTTTACATGGAACATTTTTCGAAAATTTTAATTTTCTCAAAAATGGCTCTAAAAATTTTGATTAAAATAGCATATGTTTAAGGTATTTTAATGACAAATGAAATGTGTATATCGAATTTTCTGGGAATGTCTCCAAAAGTGTTCTTCATTCTGAACGACTTTTGCATAACTGGTAAACCATAAGAGATAGACAAAATTGTACTGCACAAAAAATGTAGATCGCATTAAAATACACAATTTATGTCATATACATATTTTTTGTTGAGTCAACCGCTTTCGAGATATTGCTTGTTATTCCCTTAAATTTTCCAATACTTATACTTTTTCTCAAATTCGTTATTCATTTTTTTTTATGTCCTGGACATGCAAAGAGAATGGAATGTGCCACATAGCAACCAGCACTTAAACTATTTGACTATCGCTTAAAACCTACCATATTCCCCTTGCATCTACAAGAAAATTAGCAATAAGTTTAGCATCTCGATATCTCGATTAACATGAAGCATATGAAGAATAAGCATTTGTAAAAATTGTTTGTACAAGAGTAGAGAAAGTCATGTGAGTGTAACACATCAGATTTTTTCTATTCTCTTCTTACATTCTCTAAATTCATTATTCATTTCTTTCTCTATCTTCTGCATTGTTCCTTTAACCTCCTTCATCCCTTTATCCACCCTTTCAATCTTCTTCTCCATTTTGTTCTTCTCAATGACGTCTTGTGAAATTATCTTTAGCAATGCCATCACTTGTTTCAAATCTTCGGGTCTGGGGTTCATCTCTACTCCCCCAATCATCAATATAGCTAGTAACAATGATAACCATAGCTGTTCTTTTGTTACCATTGTGGACTCTCAATCCTTAATAAATTTGCTCATTCTGATTCTCGCCCGATATACTTCCAACTCAACACTCATCCTCGTATCGTATCGTACGGAGCACCATGCTGACACATCCATTCTTCATCGCTGATTCTGCCAGACTATGTTGGAAGTGCCTATTGTGTTGAGTTTACATATGTAGTAATACCTCTGATTGCAATTACAAGTGCATGCCAGATTACTAATTATACTGGCCAGCAACATGACAGCCATGAAATACTTAATTTATTGTATTTGTAGGAATTTTGTAGTGTCAAGACTATACGTAATTCACAACAAACCTTGGTAACCTTGGTCAATTCCTTCTCAATGCGGCGTGTACTATTAGTTGCTTCTGCACATCTCAGATATTGTTTCTGGAAGGGAGGTTATTAAAGCTTGTCCTGTACTTTATCATTATTTTATCTTAATTTTTTGCGATGCAGAGTATACATTTTAATTGAGGCTATTGAAGGATTGTGCAGATATATGAAATTCGTCATGACTTTGGAGAAACTGCTAAATATCCCTACAGGCAGGCATTGCTCTCAAAGTAAACAGACCTAACTGGCAGCTTAGCTCGACAAGTGCAGCAGCTTCCTTCTGTTCTTTCTTTTCCTTAGGTTGTATGAAGCATATAATTAAATGACTGTAAGGAATCTTTGACCCACACATGCAGAATTTTAAGTTGTGTGCCTACATCAGAAGTAGGGTTGCCAGATTAGATTGGAACTAAACCCATAGACTTGGTTAACAATAACAATTTAAAATAAAACCATTTTTCTACAAAAGTAAACAAAACTGAAACAAAAAATATGAATGAATCAATTTGTTTATAAATATTATGCATAGGTACCTTATGGGTACTTCTTGGAGCTCCTCCCACATTTCGAAAGGGACTTACTTTTCCAGAACCGTGTTGTAAACATCTTGACATGACACTTGATTAAATGTTCAGTTGCTTGCATTAATTTTAGTGAATTGAACTTATTTCCAAGTAAATACAGTCTCATAACTGTGATTACGTATTGTACAGTGTCTAATACAATTATTATTCTCACTAAAAACAGAAATAAAAATCTTACTTATCTACTCTCAATATTGCTTTTATAAAGTTGCTTGCCTAAATATATTTAATCACAATACACTGAGGCAGTATTTTTAACGCTTAAATGATTTCAGTCTAATTATATAATATATAATATATTCAATAATATATTGTTACATACACATATTCTTAAAGCAATATGTGTATGTAACAATATATAAAAAGTGTATATCACAGTCATTGTATGTGTTTATATTATTGTATCCATGTGTAATAATGTTATGTGAATGTAATTTAATAATGTAGGAGCTGTGATAATAATGGGTTAAAAGTTGCTAACAATGAGGTAACCTTGAGGCAATAATGAGTTTGAGAGTTTAACAATGCTACTTCTGATTCTTGGAAGCAATAATGTAATTTTAGTGACAGTTTATAAAATAGCCAATCAACAACCAGAAAAAGCTTTAGTTAAATGAAGGTATTCTATTGGAGTAGGATTAGCCAATCAGAAACTGAAAAGGAGAAAATTTTAAAATTTAGAGTTCAGTTGCCTGCAGACAGCGATACTAACCAGATGTGAAAAGTGTCCTCAAGAAATATAATATGTATTTGTGTGAGATGAAAAATAAGTTTACGTGTTAAAAAGTGTAATTAATTAATAAAAAGAATCTCACAGCTCTCTATATCAGTGAAGTGTTATTTAAATTGTGTCAAGCATTAATAAAAGGAGTGAAGTAAAATTATAATCTTTGTAAGCACCACAACCCTGCTAAGAGAAACATGTCTTTAACAATAATACTGACGCAGGCGAGGCAAACAAAAACATAAATATAATATTTAAAGAAACAGTCAAATTACAAAGTTAATATTTTTTTTAAAACTTGGGGCGAAGGCTACCGGAAACTGTTTAGTATGCGTGCGGTTGCAACTTCAAGTTTGGCTCCCCAACAATTGAACTATAATACAACTCTTTCAATACAACCTACTTCAAATTGATGCTCAAAGCGCGGTGCAAATAATGTAAAGATATAATAATCTACTTCAACTTGGCTTCCATACGTGGGGCAAATAACAATATAACGTAACAAAACATCTTCAACACATAACTACAGGTATTTGTGTATTGGTGACCATGACAATTATATTACATTTTCGTTCCTATTTACATTTAATCTCCTTATTATTCTTCTAATATTTCCTTCCATTCTTGTAATAATTTTGTTCTTACTGGAACATCAGTAAGTATATCTATCAGCTATTCTTGTTTTGGGCTTTTCAGATGGATATTTTTTCATGCTCCCACTTTACTATTCTTGCCCATTTCTCTCTCACCTTACCCAAATAGTTTCCTATACTCACTTTTTTCCTTTTGCAGTGAAAATTTTCCGAATTAGAATTTCCCCATCTAAATTATTCCATTCTTTTTTTTGCCATGCCTTTTCTCTCAATATCTTTGATTGCACTCACTATAATACACAATAAAAAGCTATATTTACTTCTCCACACATTGGATATTTTGATTTGTCATGTCTTAGACATTTTAAATTTATGACTCCAGTTATTGTTCACACAAACTCTTCTTTATCTGCTTTATCGCAAATCTCTATAGATATTTTTCCCTGTCCCATCCTTTTTTTATTTCTATATAGAGCCTCAAAGAACTCTTTTGTCCCATACCACCAAATATTTCTTGTCCCTCAATATCATTTAGTCTCAGACTTACTTCTTTCCAGATCACTTTCCTATCTTTGGATAACTTGCTGAATTTTGAGGATCCATGATTCTTTCCTTGGATATGAAAGCATTGTTTAATAATATCACTGTCTTCCAGTGTGAAAATTCTATATTGGTACACTGCCAGTCAAAAGTTTTCAGACACCTAGTGAAAGTAATGCAATTCAGAGTTTAGCTTGAATTGTTATTTATAATTATGTTGGAATTTTCTTCTTTCATTTTTATAAATATGGAATTGTGTTGACCAAAATTAACAGAAGTATTGTTTAAACTTAAACCATTTACTGACAGAATTTATTTTGTTAAAAATGTGTACCTACAGTTTCTTAGAATCTTCATAGAAATTAAGAACATCATTACATTTGCTCTTGTGTTTAGATATATGACTCACAAATAATGGGAAATGTTTGTTTCCCTCGTTTGAAGCATTTGATCCTATTGAAAATGGAATAATGCCTTTTATACATATCACTAATCAGCCTATCTTTAGTATATGGCAAAAACATTTTTTTCACTAATGACTCAATTTTGGTTCTTTTACAGCTGATTTTGGCTGCAATGGGGTAGTCTTTGAAAACGTGAGAATATGACTTATTACCATAGTCTTGAGAATTATAAAAGTGATGATTAACTCCAGTTAATTCTATTGCTGTAAGTTTGTCCTGTTCTGCTGTAAATCTTTTTGGATAGAATTGAAGGAGGGACTTGTTTTCACTTCCTCTGCACACATTTTGTGTGTCTAACCAACTGTAACAGTATACTAACTGCCTTTATGCCATTATGTTTAACAGTAAATGAAATGCAGCACATTTTGCATTTGCATGTAATATCACCACCACCACCTTTCTGCAACCATTATGTATACTTTTCATTCTATAGAAAGAACACAATTATTGCTTCTTTGGCACATCATCCTTATCTATTATATACCCTTGGTGTCAGTCATAATAATACTCACTAATTTACACAACTGCACTAACCAAATGTTCAATTATTACTGATTGCCTCATGCCTCAAACATGAACAAAGAAGACATACATTACTACAGGGTAATTCCATCCAAAACAGACAGCTGAAAACATCAACCTCTCGAAAATTGTTTTTGTTTGCAGATGATGCATGAATACCATATGCAATATGAAGCCCCTAACCCTCACCGTTTTCATATTATAGGGGGTTGAAATTTCAAGGTTATTACTGACGTGCTTGTAATGAATGTTTTTTAATGATCATAATACACATTGAATATAAATTCTAAAGGTAATTTTAAGTAGAACAATGTCAAGGCTTTCTAATACACTGTGTTATTCTTTTACGTTCAAAATTAATATAGCAGAAAAGTAATTAATCAATTTATAAATATTTATATCTAAGATTACAACTTGTTGATAATTATTTTGCTACCCATGATTATAACCAACATTTGCCTGTAAGCTGCCAAAATTTCACATTGATGTTCCAATAATTACTTTATTTAAATAAATTTAAATAACGCACTGGCGTGTGATGCACAATTATTCTCCTTCCTGCTGTTGGTTGCATACCTACACCTGCTGCTAGCAGGGAGCTTGTACTTTGCGCTTCCATTTCTCTCAGCATTTCCAAAGATCTTAGTACATTTTCACATGTATTTTCCATTTGCAGGCACAATGCAATGAATGTTTCTAGTTCCCGAACAGTCTTTAGACCTATGAGCCTTGTAGAGTTTAAAAAATCACTTTAATTTTTGTGTTCTTCATTTGTCATAAATGAACACAATTCTGCTTACATTGGACTTTGCCCATTCATAGTGTTAATCATTGTTTCTTGAATACTTGCATGTGCAGTTGGTTGTTTTATAGCCCCCCCCCCCCCATACCATCACACAGGCCTTTCCCATGGCTTGTGGCGAAGAAGTGCCACTTGTCTTGCACGTTGAAATCTTCTTCATGATGAAGCAAGTTTTCAATTTTTTTTTTGTTTGTTTTGTTTTTGTACTGTGTGGCAGCTCCATCTTTAAAATGAAATATTTTTTTGAGCTGTGGGAATTTTTGTTTCAGATGGGCAATTAAATTTTTCTGGAAAGGATTAAGTAAATATTCAGAAACCATTGAGAAATAGATACTGTCTAAATTGCTATCTGCCGTTCTGTAATAAACGACAAAGGAGTGCATTGTTGCTTTAGAATGACTCCAATGGTAATCTTGTATGACAAAACTCGAAACTATAATTTTCTGAGTAATTGCCAATAACTATAAGTTTTTTCCTGCTTTATTCAGGTTTTCATGCCTTAAGTAATTAGATTGTACTTATGCAACGAAATTGTGTGATTAGAATTTTTTTAAATTCCTTATGAAATTATGGATGAAATTTGGAGATGTTTTTATCAAAGTCATCAGTGCTGTGTTCATCATTTTTCACCTCCTGGAAATAATTTCTTCTATTAGATTGGCCTGAAATTTGTCAATGTTTGTATCAGAACTGTATCTGTAGGGCCTTTTCCACACTTGTTTAAATAACAATCCGGTGACGTATCAAAGCTCTTAATTTATGCACCAAATCACTAAGTTCTCTGAAGGAATTGTCACTCTCATGTTTGAGATTCTTGAGGCTTCTGAACATTAATTTTGTGTTTTCAAAAATCGTGCACATGTGCACATTGTGTATTCCTGCTGCTCCTGCCAAGATGCAGTATTTAACAAATCACGAAAACCTTATCTTTGCTCACAGATTCCTGATTTTAAACTCCCTTTAGAGTACGTTGATATTGTAATGAAAAGAAGCTAGAAACAGTGATGTGTATTGAATTTATTTAAAGGCGAGTCGGAATTGTTACACTACATCACTTAAGTTTACTCACTTAACATGTTTCGGGAAACGGTTGTTCCCATCCTCAGAAGCTAATCCGACTGGCCCGTGTTGTTGGTGTTTCCGTTTTGTGGACTGGATACTGTGGTGGCATCTTGTGGTGGTGAAATGTACTTCCATAGAGGATTTGGTGGCGGCAAATCAAAATTCATTAGATGTGTGTTGTTTTTCAGAATGGTGATCTTCTCCCATGCATCTAATTTGGCTGCAAATTTGGCTGGTTTGACTAATGTAATATTGGGTTTGATGTTGTGATTAGTGATCCAAAAATGGTGTGAAACTGCAGATTTGTACATTTGTTTGTATTTGATACATCTCATGTGCTCCTTTAGCCTAGTTTCTAGGTTTCTTTTTGTCTTACCTATGTATACTTTATTGCAATCTGAACAATTGATTTTGTAGATTCCAGCTTTTTTGTCTTGTGAAATGTTCCTGGGTGGTATGTGAATTTCTTGAACTTTAGCTGTTTATCTTAAGATTTAATAGATTTAATACAGAAGATAAAATCCCTGGAACTCGAACCAGAAGACAGTTTCCTTTGATGTCACTGCACTATTTCCAAGTGTCCCTACAGACCAACTCCTGCGTCAATTAAAGAAATGGCTACAGCAGACTAACCTGCTAGAAGAAGAAATAGAAGACCTCATACAACTTACTAATTTGTGCATTACACAAAATTGTTTTAGTTTCAATAAGAAGTTCTATCAACAACCAACAGGTCTAACCATGGGCAACCGACTTTCACCTTTCCTGGCAGATTTATTTATGAGCTACTTAGAAACACACATAACTACTTCCTTTCCATACATGTTTAAAGTTTGGCACAGATATGTCGACGACATCTTTGCTGTTGTCCCTAATAGGTTCATACAAGACTCCTTAGCCTTACTAAACCTACAGAACCAATCAATAAAATTCACCATAGAAATAGAAAAAGAAGGCATGCTACCATTTTTAGACCTAAAAATCATCAGAGAACAAAAGAACCTAACCTTTGGCATATACAGGAAGCCAACACACTCTACTAATTACATAAAAAATAAGAGTTTCAATCCAACCACACACAAACATGCAGTACTAAACAGCCTAACACATAGACTGGTACATACCCCCTTAAATAAACAAGAATACCAGTTAGAATACCAGCATATAGTAGACACAGCAATACATAATGGGTACAACAAAGCAACTATTGACAAAAAAATTGCAAAATTCAAACGACAGAAGCACATCAGAAACACAACAAATCTCAGCCAGCAAGATAAACAGCTAAAGTTCAAGAAATTCACATACCACCCAGGAACATTTCACAAATTTAAGAAGATTTTCATGAAACACAACATCAGCCTAGCTCCACAGAACAAATTTAACATAGAGAAATTACTTTGTAACAAGTTAAAAGACTCCATCCCACAAGACAAAAAAGCTGGAGTCTACAAAATCAATTGTTCAGATTGCAATAAAGTATACATAGGTAAGACAAAAGAAACCTAGGAACTAGGCTAAAGGAGCACATGAGATGTATCAAATACAAACAAATGGACAAATCTGCAGTTTCACACCATTTTTGGATCACTAATCACAACATCAAACCCAATATTATATTAGTCAAACCAGCCAAATTTGCAGCCGAATTAGATGCATGGGAGAAGATCACCATTCTGAAACACAACACACATCTAATGAATTTTGATTTGCCGCCACCAAATCCTCTATGGAAGTACATTTCACCACCACAGTATCCAGTCCACAAAACGGAAACACCAACAACACGGGCCAGTCGGATTAGCTTCTGAGGATGGGAACAACCGTTTCCCGAAACATGTTAAGTGAGTAAACTTAAGTGATGTAGTGTAACAATTCCGACTCACCTTTAAATAAATCCCTTTAGAGTTCTTTCAAATTAGCCAAAAGTAACCTCTTCTGTTTTTTTTTTCTTTCTTTCTTTTTTCTTTCTTCCTGTATAGAGTTTACATCCTTCATGCTTGGCATCATTCTGCTGATGTCATCTTCATAAAATCTTTTTACTGTTTTAACATCATCCAGTGGATTACGTTGGTAGTTCCTGCCTGGTGTAGACATAATGCCTTATTGAGTCTGCACTAGTTTTGCATCCTAGATACACTGAACTTCAAACACATTTTGTGTTCACTCCAACTTTTGGGAAGGCAGGTTAATATCATATATTTTTAGCTGCAGTGTTTACGCTTAGAAATTTATCTTTAAACTGAGAATTCATTTCATCTCCATTTTTTCAACAGGAGTTTTGAAAATACTTCTGTTCAGTGTCCTGGCCGCAGAAGCAGATTTCTTTTGGAAGTATGATTTAATGAGAGACAGTTTAGATTTGGAAATAGGGGATTCACCCAATGGAGTTAAAAATGTATTTAATGTACTCACGGTATGTTCAGCAAGTATGTATTCCTCTTCGTTGGACCTCCTCATGCTAGTATTAGCGCACTCTTCTTCAGTGGAAGATATAGCAATTTTTGAGTCCGTCTTATCTGATTTGATTTTAATTTTGGAAATCCTAACACTGCAAGTTATACAAATAGCTTCACCTATTACTAAATCTGAAACTTTTTTGTGCAACCTTCTGTTACTTTCTTTTTACCCACCTTCTTAGAATGTCTTTCCAATCTGAAGGGATTACAACACTACAAGGTATTCCGCAGTTTCTTTTCTTTAAATTTAGACATTATGAACTAATCTTAACTGGTGGCACTCTTTGATAATATGTGTCTAACTCATCTCTGCAGTTCATTACTCACCTGGATCTGTGTTTCATTATATCACATATGTGGCCTTGATGTGTGTGTTTCAAGTGATTCTGAATCATATGAGAAATTTTCTTTTGACTGTAGCATCTATATTATTACGACAATGGACGGAATTTAACGCTTATGCACTAACATTCCATATTCTTTATAGGAAAAAAATGGAATAAAAATAAAGGTTTGTGTATATTTAACAATGATTTACATTTTTTAAGTTACTTTCAAATTCAAAAAGGTAACTATTTGCACAAAAATAAAACCTCACATGAACTGCGAGTCCTTTATCTTACCTGTTATGCTTTACTTGTTTCCTGCAAATGAAGGATATTCTACAAAAGAATATGTTTTTAAATGTCCATCAGTCCGAAGGCTAAGAATTCAAGTGCTTCTGAAAGCCATAATATCAATATAAAGAGTCTTATATTGTAGCATGTACATATAACATAAAGGACATTGATATTACTACAGTATAAAAAAACATCGGAGATCCTTATGTTCAAACTCAAAAATTTTGCATGAAATGACCCTCAGCAAGAATGAAACAGCTCTTTGATTTAAAATTTAAAACTGCCCTTTTGTGAAGGGTAACAGAGCCAAACCCATATACCTTTAATAGTGATCTTTCTTTAAAATGTGAAAATACCCTGAGATAAGTATACTAAAGCAGAGGCCTGGAAATTGTAATGCAAACCAGGGTATTCTGGGTTGCACCCGGAGATCTGGTAGCCGTAATCAGAAGCCAAATTATCATCAAGCCCCTTCATGAATGTCATGATGAGGGGTGGACATCCACAGAGTTTACAATCCACTTTTTACATGTTGACTGCAGAAGAAAGCTTCAGGCTTTCCATCTCTTTCATCCCTTTTTGTTCAGAGTTCTGCTACCCGATTCAGCTACTTGCAAAATCCTGATATTATCTAGAAATTAATAATAGCAGAATAGCACATACTGTGCATGCTTATTAGTGTTTCTGATTAGAACAGAGTTCTGTTAAAGACATCTTTCTAGGCCTGCAGCATGAGACACACAATCACATTTCTTCTCATAGAGTTCAAAACACACAGATCATTTGGGCTGTGGAAATTTTTCCTACTATAAATACAAAAGTGGAAGCCATGGACGGCAAATGTTGGCACAATATGACACAGGCCATAATCTGTTCCTTTCCAGACTGTGGATGTCATTGATTTTGTTGCATAGAACTCCAAATGTTCTCCTTTTTCTGATATACATAAGATCTGCTATAACTTCCTGGTATGGACCAGTAGATGGTAGCAGTAACACAGCCCTAGGTCCTTTATTAAGAATGTATCACCCTTGAGTCTGTAGGGAATAGCTCAAGGTTGTTATTATCTAGAACTTTTTTAAACAGCCAGTTGTACAAAGCCAAGCATGCCATACTGTTTGATGAGGAGAGTAATAAGCAGGGGAACCAAATGACATCCAAGAAAGATACATTGCAAATAGCCAACCAGCCAAAAAATCTCAATATTGACAGTGGAGGACAAATAAATAGTGGGGAGATAATCAAACAAGACTAATAAATAAGGTTCACAACACAAACCGTACAGAAAATATTTGCAAGCAGCAAGTGAGATGTCATTTGAAGGAGGGACTTCTCCTGAAAGGGAAGTTCATCTATTGCTATTCAGCAAAATACCCTTTACTGCCATAGGGATGAAAAGTTTAAACAGGGGTGTAGCAGCAATGGTTGTGGTAGATTACATACCTTACAGTTTACCTTAGTTAATATTTTTAGATATAAGAGTAGCAGGTCAAGAAATGAAATCACAAGAGGCGGTGAAATTAAAGAAATATTACCCATTTAAGTGGAAGGAGGAGAAGGACAAATACTTCAGAACAGAAATAAACTCGGAAGTTAGTAAGATAATAGAAAGAGGAATTGAGCTAGAGCTTACAAAAAAGGTATCAAAAAAGTGTTAGAGCTATTGAAAACTTGGTGGTAAGAGCAGCCAAGTGGATGCAAGTGGGGACATGTGGCAAACAAGTGATAGAAGGTTGGTTTGATGACAAATGTAGGAAAGACAAAACGGAGGTATGTAAAGATTTGGTGAGATGGAGAGGATTGGAAAGCGAGCAGGACAGGGAAAATTTGTTTGTCAGCAAGTGGGGGTACAAATGCCTATTAGAGAATAAAAGAAAAGAATGGCAGGAAAGATTAATGCTTAAAAAAGGAGGCAGAGAAAAATAAAAATTGCAAGAAGCTATGGGAAATAGTAAGGAGGGCAAGCAAAAATGGGATGATTAAAACAGAAATCCTACCAGGGGAGTGGCTGGAATATTTCTGGAGGCTGATAGGAAATTGCAGTAAAATAAGGTTAGATGAGGCCAGGATAGTTCAAACAAAATGAGAAACTAGACAGCAGATAAAGAGAGGTATACCAACAGTTAATAAAAGTCAAAAGAGGGAAGGCAGTAGGGTCAGATGGTATACTAGGGGAATTTGGAAGGAATATGATGAAAAGAGTTATAAATTTTGATAAAGATGCTGAATAAAGTAAGAGAAAGTAAAGAGATTTCAGCCAGCTGGAAAACAAGTGTAGTAGTACCTATATATAAAGGGAAGGGAGGAGTGAACAAAACTGAAAATTGTAGACGCAACAAATGGTGGACAATGTATTTATAGCAAAATCATAGTGGACAATGTATTTATAGCAAAATCATAGTGGACAAATATCTGAGAGAGAGAGAGGGAGAGAGAGAGTGTGTGTTTTTTGGCAGACTTTGAAAACTGCTTCGGGATCTATGTTCCTAGCCCAGCTTCGAGAATGACATCATTGATGTTTTTGCCCAAAAAGCAGGAGAATCCACTAAACTACAAGAAGCAATTTTGGTTGTGAGTTGATATTTTCTTTTAGTTTGTGTTGTACATTTGGTTCAAACATGAACTTGTATAATTTACCTTAAGGTCAGCATGCGGCATACCTATATTATTATTAATTTAAAAATAAATAGCAACTACTCCCTCTGTAATGTCTTCCTTCCTCCCTCTCTCTCTGACACACTGATCTACCTTTGATTGCAGATCATATAGGTGAATCAGACCAAAATTCCATTGGCTCATGTAACCAAATAAGCACATTCAAAGTAATGAGGGAAGGGGAGAAATGCTAACAACCTGTAGCATTATTTGAAGATTTTTTAAAGCAAGTTCATTTTAATGCAAATTCAGTTTTGAGTCTGAACAATTTTCCACAAATATTTATATAGAAAAATTCATGATGCAACACATAATTTATATGCTGTTATCTAATGTGCATCTAAGCACAGAATTTGTCAGCATTTTACACAGTACTAAAATAGAATCTGTTGTATTATTGCTTTCTATTAGTTATATTTTTGGATTATGCAATACATGTGCAGACAGTGCATCATGCATCAAATGCAGAAGAAATTATGTTTATTGGCATTGGCGTAGAATTATTGGTTTTGGTTTGTTCAAAGAAACAATGGATAAGTTTAATAGCACAGTCATTAAAAATGACATCAAATAGTTGCAATAATGTATAAAATGTCAATATACAATGTATATGTAAATAAGTGCTAAACTTACAGATTTTACTCTATAAATACCACAAAGGTTGTTAATATATTAAACATTGTAAAAACTGTTATCAGTTTATTATTTAATTCAAAGTAGAAAATTGGCAGCATTGAGCTACATATTTGACAACACCTTTGGATAGATCAATTTGGCAACCCTGATACTGTCCTTCACTTGGGAAGGGCGATGGATTTTTTCGGATGTAAAAATCCTTAGCATGGCTGGGAAGCACAGCTGGTGGTCCTGTGTCATAGATTTACGGCATGTAAAATAACCTCAAGGCTGATAAAGAGGCCTCTGAGTAAAATTTCCGGTCTTTCACACCCAATATAGAATGGAACACTAAGAACCATAATAGTTAAGAGTGTCCATAAATAAAACTCAATTTAATTTAATTTCTGGCACTGTCATTAAGTATTTTCAGTTTCTGATAGTGGTCCAAATTATTTGTGCAACATTGGGAAAGCAGTAATGTGCATATAGAGGAAAACCGTATAAAATATCATGATAAAGTGACATCCACAGTGTTGATAGTTTCTTCCATGGGTCTTTCTGAAATTCTGAAACTCCCAAGCCCCTACACACTTGTGTGCTTGTTTTAACGAGTATCCTCACAAAGGTGCATTGTTGACCTTAAATGCTGCATAGTCACATTAAAACCCTTACTCTAAAGTGTTGGTAAAAATCTGACGTACAGGATGTCTGGCTTATACATTTAACATTACAAACTTTTATAACTTTAGTTGTATCAGATCAAGATAAAAGAACATTTGACGTATGATTAGTAGGTAGGTGTCTTGCTATTTGTGTTTACAACAATGACAGCAATGATCACATTATTAGATTAGATTATGCAAAGACCGCAACATGGACACAACAGAAGGTTTTCTGTGTTCTTGGACTGGCTGAAACAAAATCTGTGACGTGTATACAATGACATTTTCACTGTGAATTTAACTTTGGCTATCACACATTATGAAATGGGACAGACAGTTTTCATTAATGCACACTACACATTTAATTTTGGTGAGTCTCTTTTGACCTCACAAGGATTTTCACTACTCCAGATATGACAATCATGTCTGTTAACTTTCCCATTCACATGGAAAGTTGCTTCATCAGAGCAGTACACTTTATCCAGGAAAGCACCTTCCTCTTCAGTTTTATTCAAAATGTCTGTGCTGAACATCTTCCATTTGTTTTTGCCCTGGATATAGATTTGCTGATGTAACTAATCTTGTAGGTCTGTAGATGTAATCTATTGTGGACTACATCATATACTGTAAAACTGAGGAATAGCAAGTTCTACACTGGCGAGTCAAATTGACTTTTTCAAACTTCTTATGAAGGCCGTATGAATTCTTTCCACATTTTCTGCAGACACATTCCGTTTGCTATTCTTTCCATGTGTAGACAAAAAACTACCAGTTTTTCGTAATTGTCTGTCCCATTTCATAATGCTTACATAGAAAAGAACATTGTTGTGATGGCCAAGGTTAATTCACGGCGAAAATTTTGTTGTATTCATAAATTAAATTTTAGTCACTATATTTCTTTTCATATGAGCAGCAGTAACTCCTCTGTTCATTAGCCTAGAATAATCAGCTTATTGCACAGGAATCTCTTGACAACAATGTGCATGTGATGGGGTGAATCTGAGGCAGATGTGCTACAGATAGAATGTGCTAGACTTCAAAAAAATTTTATTTGCATTGCTAAACATTTCAACTTGGTGTTATAAAAGAAATGACTTCAAAGCTATGAAAGATGCAACAAAATAATAACATGTTTCTTCCTCAGATTTCACTATGTTCTTAAAAGAAATGTGAGCTCACTTCTTTCATTCTGTTTGTAATACTAATCATCAGGGTTAGGATTTTTAGGTGCAAATTTCAGATCAAAAAAAGGAAGGGTAAAGGTGCTCAAATAAGGTGAAAAAAAGGGACAACAAGGTGCTGGTTTATTTAAGGGGATGCACAACTGAAATTGCTATTTTCTAAACTATCCATTCAATTGGGCTGAAATTTGAACCACATGTGAGTCTTCTTTAGATATAATTGTTTTGTGAATTTCAATCCAAAATCTTAATTAGTTTTCAAGTTATTAATTTTCAAAATGTAAAATTATGGGTATATGCAAAATGCAACACATGATGCATTTTTCAAAAAAAAAAAAAATTGTATGTTGCTTCTATGTCAAGGAACTCAAATCTGTCATATAATTTTTTTTCCTACCATTCTTAGTTTAAGAGAAAAAAAAGTTTTGCAGTTATGTATTTGCATTTTTTTTCCTTGTATACATTGTTATCTTCAAAAATTAATAGCGCAAAAACTATTCATTACACAGAAAAATTATAGGACAGTTTTATTTATTTGGGTTTTTGAAATAAGCATAAAAAATGTCAATATGAATGGATGAAAACTACATCGTATGGAACATTTTGAATATGCAGAAATGCAGAAAATAAGAAATGCCTTAAAATGAAGTTTTAAAAATATAAACAGCTAGTAACCAAATGCGCAAGGGTATTTAAAAAGTCTCGTAACGATCCTGAAGCGTTCGCTAGGTCAAAAATAAAAGTGGATTCTAAACTACAAACAATGGAGAATTTTTTGGGAACATAATTTTTTTGTTTTTTTAGATTTTTTGAGATTTTGGGTTAATTTCAGTTGTGCCTTCCCTTAACTAATTCAACGATTTCTCTTTCCTCTGTTCTAATTTATTGAACTACAAACAAGTACATCAAATTATCACTCATCAAAAGAAGGAAAAAACATGAAGGTGTTGTACTTCAAGACATTAAGCATCTCCACATTTTTAAAAGTAAGTCTGTTTCTATTAGGAGATAGAATGTCTTTGTAGATGCTAAAGCTTCTTTCAACATCCACAGAAACCAGTGGTGCAAACTTTGTATTCACTCAGAATGGCAACTCTACAGATGTGGTGAATTCCTCAATGGCTGGATTCTTCTGAAGACTAGATTCAAGTTTGTCTTTGGCAAAGCCATCTAACTGCCCTCACGGAAGTAAAAATATCCCATTGTTTTTCCTTTTCCAGACTTTGTTCTTCCAATCGTTTAATAGCTGCAGGCAGGTACTTGTAACTATGGACACAATATAGTTCAGTCTGCAAATTATGTATTTTCTCCGGTAACAGAAGTTGCTGTGCCTTGGAAATTGTACCTGAGTCGAATGGATCCAAAGAAAGCACAAACTCTTTAATTTTGTCAAAATTCTCACACAACATAGCAGCACACTCAATCCAAGATCCCCAGTGAGTAATGACCGGGAAATTTGGAAGGGGCAGGCCAGTGATTTCCCTGTAGTAAACAACACGGCTCGGAACTTTCAGTAGAATCTTCTTCAGGGCAGAGATGAATTGATTTGCGATGTATTCATTCCTTATGGATTCACAAACCCTGTGAAGGGTATGAGCCAAGCATGTCACATGCTTCAAGTTAGGAAATAAAGGTTTCAATTGGTTAACAGCTGAAACCATGTATGGAGCCTGGTCTGTAACCACAACAAGAAGTTTTTCAAACTCGATACCAGTAGGCCAGAGTTTTTGGCAGAAGTCCATAATGGATTGCATTACTGTACTGGCTTTGGCTTTCTGCAGCTCATACATTTTTAACAACATGGGCTTAACTTTCTCCCCTGCTAAAGGAAAAGCTAAAATGTTCAAAACATATCGTTCCATTGTGTCTATGGTTTCATCCACAATGATGACACTTTCTCCTTGATTCTTTCTATGGTTTCTTGGTATACAGCTCCATGTAGTTTTTACTTTCTCTACTACGTATAGTAAGTAGGGGAAGTATTGCATTCCACCCAAAAATTCGATACCGAGATTTCACCGGAAATACATGTTTTGAGCATTTTTGGAAACATGTCCGTGTGTGTGTCTGTGTGTGTGTCTGTGTGTGTGTGTGTCTGTGTGTGTGTGTGTCTGTGAACAGCATAACTCAAAAACGAACAGTCGGATAAACACCAAACTTGGTATTTAGGTTCAGTATCTTCCAGAGATGCGACACGAAGGTTTTCAAGAAAATCCCCCCACCCCAGACTACCCTTTACATGGAACATTTTTCGAAAATTTTAATTTTCTCAAAAATGGCTCTAACGATTTTGATTAAAATATCATATGTTTAAGATAATGTAATGAGAAATGAAATGTATATCTCGAATTTTCTGGGAATGTCTCCAAAAGTGTTCTTCATTGTGAACGACTTTTGCATAACTGGTAAACCATAAGAGATAGACAAAATTTTACTACACAAAAAATGTAGATCTCGTTAAAATACACAACTTATGTCATATACATTTCTTTTGTTGAGTGAACCGTTTTCGAGATATTGCTGGTTATTCCCTTAAATTTTCCAATACTTATACTTTTTCTCAAATTCGTTATTCATTTTTTTATGTCCTGGACTTGCAAAGAGAATGGAATGCGCCGCATAGCAACCAGCGTTAAAATATTTGACTATCGCTTAAAACCTACCATATTTCCCTTGCATCTACAAGAAAATTAGCAATAAGATTGACATCTCGATATCTCGATTAACATAAAGCATATGGAGAATAGGCGTTTGTAAAAATAGCTTGTACAAGAGTAGAGAAAGTCATGTGAGTGTAACACATCAGATTTTTTCTTAAAGTACTCTCATCGGGCATTGACATCTTTGTGTATTTTTCAAGAAATCCCTTGAAGGCTGGATGGTTTACCTTCTTGAGTAGAATTCCTGCTTGTGTAAGAGCTGCACACAAATCAATGTTTAATTCCTTCAAATTTTGGCTTTTTGAAGAACTCTGTTGAAACGCATTTCATAATAGAGGTTGCCGTGATTTGTTTGCTTGAAGAGTCTTGTTCATTTGATGCTTAGAGCTGGAAATGTGTTGTTTGATGCGATCTCGCTGGTGTTTTTCATCTAACAAAATTCCTGAATCACAAATAGTACATCACATAGCAGTTCCATCAATGTCTATGAAATCTTGTTTGAATTCCTCAGCCAGAACAATAAATCGAGTACTGGACACCTTTGGCATGGTAAAATCTAGAACTAGCACACTCGTTTGGAGAGCTAACACTATATCACTTGCTAACACAATGCGACTGTCACACAACTCACTCTTGCACCCATTCACTGTCCACATTCTCTTATAACACCACGACAATTACCAGAATGTTCTCATTCATGCTGGAACTTCAGTCTCAGCGATTTCTAGTAGTTTTGAGCAGAACCCAGTCTTAATAATTCTCGGAACTGCGTGGGTGAGGTTACTGCCATCTCTGCGTGCCCAACTTTCACCTCACGCAAACAGATGACGTCTCTCACAGTAACAAACTCACATTCACGAACAGAAGGCTACTGATTCTGGTGGGATAGAATCACTCATTGTCAATTGCATTATTGCAGTAAAGTGGGAGAAAGAGGTTTTCATTGAACACACAATTATTTTCCATTGTTGCGGGTGTGCTTTCAATTCCCGCACGGTGTTTGCTGAAAGAGGTAGGCTTACTATTTGCATGTACACAGCAAGCTGAGGGGACGTTAATTAAAAGTTAAAGAATAAATTGGAATGAAACTAAAAAGAAAAAAGGGGGAAAAAGGGGATTATGGGCATGGTTGGGGGAAAATGGGATAACGGTGCCAAAAAGGGGTAAAGGTCCCAAAAAAGGGAAAAAGCTGCGAGAAAAAATGTTTCTTTTCACAACTAGAAACAAAATTTCACACTGTGATATCTTTCTGCACAGCTTTAACTTACCCTAAGAAAAAAGGTGCAAACCTAAAAATCCTAACCCTGCTAATCGTATAAAAACTCTATCCACCTTTTATGTTAATCTTGATATGTGCCCAAAAATGGTTTCAAATTAGATGATGCAGACTTGATTGTATGTCATATGTAGAAGCAACTCTTAACTGTTTATGTATAGCAACTTCTTGATTGTTTATCTTTGTGAGTAATGAGTTTGCGCAAAAATTCATAATTGCAATTTTTTTTATGTTGTATAGATAATGCACCTGGGAAAACTTAAACATTTAAAAGTGAATATGTTGAAAGATGACAAACTATGATAAAAGATTTTTTAATATAAATCACATATTTTAATAAACTCGATTTTTGTAGTAGTAATCCTTTGTTGTATCATGGCTTTACAGTTGTATAAATTTCAATGAGATTGAAGAGGAATTAGTAGGCTGTGTACAGAAACTTTAAAAGTGCACGGTTTATTCATCATGCTTGTATCTTAAACATGCAATATTTTAATCAACATTGTTTGAAGATTTTAGATAAAATAAGAAGAAATAATTTTTCCTAAGTATTGTTTTGGGAGGAGAGAATTTAGTAAAAACCTGTGTGTTGCATCTTTAGAAGTGTAGGTTGTGAATGCAAAGTTTAGTATCTATCTAACTTTTCATTTTTAATCATAATGTTCAGAGACAGTATACAAGAACTTTTTTCCCTCCAAATTATGCTTTTTTTTTTTTTTTTTTTCTTTTTCTTTTTTTTTTTTTTTTTTTGTTTTGTTTTGTTTTGTTTTGTTTTGTTTTCAAGGTACTTCAGAATCTCTTTGTAGCAAAATCATGATTTCAAACTTTTTGGTGAATGCAATACTTTGTTTTGCTAGAGAAAATAAAAGAAAAAACAATAACTTTTTGCAGCTTTGTATACTGGAAGAGTAGGAGATTCGGCTGTGATGTTGGAGTTTGAGCATTATATATCATCAAGCAAAAGTTTTCCATGTCCTACACAGAGCTGGAGCATGGCTACCAAGGCCTTCGCAAAGCACGACCTTCCTTCTACATTGGTGCTGATGGCAGTAGCTGCCCAACTGTGAGGGCAGTTAAAAAAAGTGTAAGCATGTTATTTTTTATATAATATAAAAGTGTGACAAATAGCTGCTGCTTTTTCTTAAATATCTCATATTACAATTTGAAAAAAATTATAATGTATGCTGTGTTTGTAACTAGCAGAACCCATAGTTCCACAGCATTATGTTTTTAACTGCTGTGACCTTTCTTTCAGTATTTTTCTTCCTTACTCCTCATGTTAAAGCAGTAATTCTAAAACTAGTAGTAGTGGTGGTGGCAGCGACGGTGGCAGTGGTATTTTAAACATTAAAAGATAAAGTGATTTTAATATTATATCTTTTGATCTAAAAATTTATAAAAACATGCAGGAAAGAAAATTGTAATACATTTTGGTATGCAAGCAATAAGTGTTAGGCACTTGAGGAGTAGTTGTAATACTTTCAAATCCAGAAAGTCCTAAATATTTGATAGTCATATTATTGGCAAGGATATTTCATTCCACATTAATTGGGAAAAATGAAAGCTCAAAACTTTTTCGTGGTAGTATTTGTAGCAACACTGTTGACTGGTACTGAAATTACCATTCTAATTAGACAGCATTTTTAACCAAAAATATGCCTTGGATAAAACCACAGATTGGTTTAATGGTATTAGCACAAGGAACCATACCAAAACATTTTGTTGCCATGGGGGCCAAATTTATTTGAAAATGAAAAATAAAATATGTTGCTATGGCTGTCCATTGTTGATTCATTCCCCTGCTCTGTCTCCGCATTTATCATATCTAATACCATTCCTTGTTGTATGTTATTAAGGGCTGCTACCTCAGATGTTAAATATTACAAAGTTAAAACAAAATTAAAAACTAGTTGGCATTTCGTGCGGTACTGTGCTGTATTTTCTCACAGTTGACTGGAGGGAAGGAACTATCTCATGGTATATTTAGCAGGCGCTAGGTACTGAGTATGTTCTCCTGCATGCTATGATTGGCCTGATGTGGGCCAATTTTCAAGAGCAGCTGCCATATCCTGCAGAGATAGATGGATACCTGTGTCTTTATTGATTTTATGTATCTTTATATATTTCTGCCTCTGTAACATTTCTGCATTAAAACTTCTCCACACATGCTAGGAGTGTGGCCTCATCATGTTCAATGTGGTTGTTTACGGACAGCGGAGCGCTCTGCTCAAGAGAGTGTGAACACATGCATAAAATTTGTCAAAACAACCATGAGAAGTTGACATTGGCAAAGCACTCCATTGCCTTACATCACGTTAAATTTGAGGAGGCCATGCTCCTAGCATATGTGAAGTTTTCATACAGAAACTTTAGGGAGGCAATAGAAGTCTAAGAATAGAAAGGTTGTCTGAAGAGGCACAGATTTGAAAGGGCTAATGAAACATGTCTTATTAGTCCTTGCCGGGCCTATTGGAACAAGCAGGACACACTTAACTCTCAGTACAGTTCTTTCCAGTCAGTTTTAGAAATGGGAGCATACTTCTGCATGAAACTTCAGCCAATTTTTAATTTTATTTTAACATTTGACAGGGCAGCACCTGCAAACTTTTAGTAACATGGATACTGGCCACAGAAACATTAAAAATCATTTTGTGTTATAGTTTATTTACTAAAAGCTTACTACTTCCTGTTCCAACCATACCAATTTATCCAGCCTGCTAATATTTTATTATATTGTAAATTGTGTTCCTTGTTGCCTCTTAGCTCTGTCTATGGCTGGCATTCCATGATTATGTTATTGTTTATCAATAAACTGCTATGCTGTTTGTTGTATAAGCCACAATGTATATATAGCTCCATTATGAAGAAAGATCAGTACATATCTGTAATATTCTTCAGTCAAAGTTATGTGAATAACACAATTTGAAAAAAAGAGAAAGAAAGGAAGGAAAGAAGGAAGAGGAGAGAGAGGAGAGGGAGGAGAGGGAGAGAGAGAAGAGAGAGAGAGAGCAAGAGAGAGGTAATTTCATTAGGCATTTCCTTGATGCTACAAGATAAAGAAAACTAATCAATACTCACATGTTCAAAAACCGACTTGCTATATGCTGACCTAGAAATTCCATACTCTTTTCATGATTTTGTAGGAAACAATTGAATAGAAACTGGCAAAGTATTGAAAATTCAACCAATAACAATGGATATCTGGGTGATGACTGATGCCACAGAGAAATTTATTTGAAAGGAGTTGTGTTTTTTAAACAGGTCCACACGCACACGCGCACACACACACACACACACACACACACACACACACACACACACACACACACACACACACACACACACACACACACAATGCCTTTTTATTCAGGGGCCCTCAAAACATGTATTTCTGGTTAAATCTCAATATCAAATTTTTGGTGGTGTGCAATACCTTCTCTACTCTGTACATGGTAGAGAAAGTAAAAAAAAGAGGAAAGTTATATATATTTAAATTTAATTAACTAATTTATTTTTTGCAGAAAAGCTCATACAAGATAATTTCTTTTCTGTGCATATCTGTGCACCATTTTAACTCAATCTTAGGAAAAATTAATTAGGGTAATATATCCTTACACCATTGTGCCTTAAAGTTCCATTTTAAGGATATGCAGTTGTTAGTATATTAGCATCTAATGATTAAACTGGGCATTCCTGTAACAGACTCTTACTAGCACATTTTGTTGCTCTGTATTTTTATGTATGTTTTAGAGCATTGAAATAGAGTTGAATAGTAATAGCAGACTTAAGTTTATTTGCCAAAATTATCTTATAACCTGCTTTGTTTTATTTTGAGGTGGCCTTCTTGAGTTGCTTATGTAGCACAATGTCATCTTGGCTCCCACTGCCAGAAGTTTACATTGTAGATGTCGACAACATTGCTGAGCCATATTGGTTGACAACGGTAGTGTGCATCAGTTGCATTGTAATGAATGATATTTTGCTTGGAATTAACAAGTTGTGAAATTTGATATTAGCATTGCTTTGTTATGAAGATTGTTAACAACCTGTTTGAAGTGCATTTGTTCTAATAGGGTGGTTTGAATATATTTGTTATAAGAGAATGTTCACAAAAAGCTTTGATTGAATTAGTTATCTAGAAAATAATTGTCATTTCAATCTTGCAAAATTGTCAAGGTCTAACACCTGAAAATGGTGTACCTGACCTACTTATTTCAGCAGTGATAAGTGCTTATGCCTTGCATGTTGAGAACTAACATAATTTGCAATATTTGTGGCATCAAAAGCAGGGATGCATGCAAGGGATGCTCAAGGTCACCCCCCTCCCCAGATAGACAAAATGCAGCCTCATTTTTTTTCTGTAGCTTTTTTATATTACAGGTTTAGTATACCACATTATACCTGTTAATAAGCAAGTAAATATGTAAAAAAAAAAAATAAAAAATAAAAATACTATATGCATTAAAACATGGTAAATATTAGGGGATGATAAAAAATGTAGTCCATTCTTTTGGAAAATGATCATTCCATACATTGTTGGCAATATTGAATGAATGGCCTGCTGTGCTCAATTTATTATCTGCACATGTTTAGTCGCAGGTGATTAAGGCTAGATGGTGACAGAGCACCTCTTATAGTTGTAGTGAAATGAGTGGGTCTCCGCATAGTTTAATGGTTAACACTCCTGTCTGAGTATGAGCCCTAGCTGTAGGGTTTAGTCTATATGCACTCCTGTTTGCCTTATGGTCCTATAAATACTTAAAACGTTGTCATACTGACCCATCAAATCCTTTATTTAGTCAATATATCCTGTTCAGTGATCCAGTTGGTATCCTACTCACTTAGTTAAACCTCTAAAAGTGACCATAGAATGAAGGAATGACTGACATAATGTGTTCAAATTCCACAACCCAAATAGCAAATAAGAAGTACCGTTCTGGTTGAATATGAACTGGAGTTACAAGAGGGTTAACTGTGTACACTCTGCATGTGTCTCTGTCCAGAAGTGTGATACAGGAAAACAGTAGAAACAGTTCACGTTCCCATGATTTGTTGTGCATAGTTACCTACTGTTTCACTGTGTGGAAAAGATGCACATTCCTCAGATGTAAGAATGCAACTCTTTTTGAGATATCCAAAGTACCATCCAGTGCCATACCATAACCTACTGAGCAATGCTGCAAGAATTGCTTAGGTACAAAATGTTTTGTAAATTGAAAGGATGACTTCATGTTTTCTATTTCTCTTACATTGAAATGCAATTACAAAGGCTTTTGTGTGTATAACATTGGGACGATACATTTAGATTAGTTAGTGAGTTGATTTGTAACACTACATCAGTTGCTATAATTAAATAAAGGAAAACATAATAGAAAAGTGTTATTCAGAAGTTAGAGACAGTGAAGCGAAACAGTAATTTAATTGAATCTTGAGTCAGTGGATACACTAAAACTTCACTTACCTTAAATTAATCAAACATATTTCAAAAGCACTGCTTGCTTTCATCTTCAGCTTTTTTCCGACTCAAGATTCAGTTAAAAAGGAAAACATGTTTCTGAAGCTATCAGTTCCTGGTAGACTGCTGGTATCACTCCTTTTGATTTTGGCTTTATCCCTGATGGTGGTTGGTTGAACCTCTGCATAAGAATATCACCTGGTAGGATTTCAAAATTGAAAATGTGGTTCTTATTTTTACAAATTTAAATATTTTCCTAAACTCCAAGTTCTGTTTTTCCTCCAAAAATGCCAAGCTATCACTGGTTTTTCTTCCTGTTTTTGCTTTATGCTCCTGATGTGTTCTTTTGCTTCAAGATTTTCATGAAATTCACCTACCACTCAGCAGCTTTCTACAAATCCAGAGGATCTTCAAGCAGCACAGCATTATTTTGGCCCTAAAAACAATTACTCCATTAAGAACATACTAAATTCTAAATTAAAAGATGACATCCCACAGGAGAACAAGCCAGGAATACACCAGATCAGCTGCGATTGTGAAGGGAAAACTAAAAAAAAAAGATCAAAACAAGAGCAAAAGAACACACCAGGAACATAAAGTAAAAACAAGAAGAAAAATCAGTGGTACATTGGCATTTTTGGAGGGTACAACATATCATAAACAGAGATCCGAAAATACTAATAAACATTACAGGTAAAACAAAACTTAAGTTTGTGGAAAATTTTACATTTGTAAAAACAAGAAACACATTTTCAGTTTTGAAATCTCAAAAGGTAAACATCCTTTGCAAACAAAATTTTTAAGAAATTTGCATACCACCCAGCGGCTTTCTACAAATTCCGGAGGATCTTCAAACAGCACATCATTTTGGCTCCAAAAAACATACTAAATTCTAAATAAAGGATGACACTCCTAAGTGGAATAGGAATGTACCAGATCAGTTCCAGCGACTGCGGAAAAAAAATATACATCAGGAAAACTAAAATACAAATCAAAACAAGAGCAAAAGAACTCATCAGGAACATAATGAAATAACCAGGAAAAATAATCAGCAGTAGCTTGGCTTTTTACACGGAACAACTTATCATAAACACAGATCCAAAATACTAAAAAACAGAGCTTGCAGTTTGGGGAAAATATTTACATTTGGAAAAACAAGAACCTCGTTTTCAATTTTGTGACAATCTGATACAGAGGTTTGTCCAACTGCTACGAGGGACAAAGCTAACCACCACGAGGCTCATGCTGGCAGTTGACCAGGAACTGATGATGGGAGCATATAGCTCCAAAAACATATTTTCTTTTTTTAAATATAGTAAGCGATATATGTTAAGCTCCAAATTGACTCAGTAATTAATCTAAATGATTAGTTTACATCAGTGTCACAAAGTCTACCATATTTAATTGTAATTTAAATTTAAATTAAGATGTATTTAAGGCATGTATAATTATAAATTTTTTTGTTTAGACTTGGATCTTCTGCTCAAGTTTCTCATTACCTGTGTGCAAACACTACAAAATTCATAACATTATGCTCTTAAACGTTTTGTATTCATAATGCTCTACATACAAAAATAATAGCAATTCCGACATTTTCATGGAATTGCTTATTATGCTCAACTTTGACCTCATTGTGATCTTGAAAAAACTACATTTTATTGCAAGAACCAAATTTCCTAAATATGGGCCTTAAAACATGCATGATTTATTCCAGGAACGTAGAAAATTTCATTGCAGATGTAGAATGGAAGAAATGTGCTCAAGTGATAAGGCAGCCATTATAAGTAAATGTGAGAAAATTTCTGAGGTTAATGTTAATGTAATGTTAATGAACAGAAACAATTGGGTTTCCAAAGAATATTAAAATCACTAATGCAACATAGGATGCTTTCAAACAGATAAAGGGAACAAATTGGTAGCAATGAATGAACAAGGCTACTTTAATCATATACACAATTTATTGAATTCATGGAAGTAAAATCAAACTCTTTGAGAACATGCATGACACAGGTAAATAATGCAATTAAAAGCAGCAAGGTCATCTCTAAAGCACATCAAATTGATAGTAGACAACCCAAAAATTGCTACTATTCCGTGGTTATCTAAAATACATTAACCAGTTATGAGCATGAGACCGATAATTTACAACAGGAATACTCTAACTTATTTGTTTGCGTAGTGGCAGGTTAAAGAATTTCAGAGGCTACCAAAATATTAGTCCTTCACCATTTTTGAACTGGTGTAAAAGATTAAACATAGAATTGTTCCCAAATGAATAATGGTGTCAATTGATGTTAACTCATTATTCCAAAGCATTTTGAGAGACAAATTGAGGACAAATATGGTTAAATGTCTGAAATCTACTGATCTTGATCCAATAATTGAATATAAATGGACCTAACTAGATTCATCATGGAGTCTTTTATGGGTAATGTTCAGAAATTTGTGGTGCAAACTACAGATTTATGTCCATTGTAATTGAAAGTACTACAACTAATGAGTTCCTTAACTGAATTTCATATATATCCGAATTATCAGATGACTGAAAAACCAGTAACAGTGTCTTAAACAGAATATAATAATATAGTAATTAGTGTAGCAGACTAGCAAACATCCTTTGTGTGTGTAGAATACTGTTACAAACCGAATCTGGCATAGCAGTGAGCTTTTATGAGGTGCACATTACAAATTCTTTTCCTCATTTTTTTTTCTTCAAAATTTGGTATCATTATGTAGCCAATGTAATGTAATGTAATATTTATTGAGTGCCAAAATAATTACAATCATATTGGGAGTGACTGCTTCTGGCCCTGGCCATTTTATAGTCATCTCCCCTCCTTTGGTCATAATAATAATAATAATAATAATAATAATAATAATAATAATAATAATAATAATAATAATAATAATAATAATAATAATATATTAATCTATTGAGGCATTAAGTTATTACATATTAGATGTCTTCTCGGATTACTATTACATGTTAATACAATTAGTAATTCTTATGTTTATTTGTATTTACATTATTTTCTTCTTTTAATTATCCGTATCCATTTATTCCTATTCATTCCATACCATGAACTTTCTTTTCTCGTAATCTATATTTCTGTAGATACATTAATTTTAAACCCTTCCATATTTTACTCACATTATTTTCTCTAATAATTTTAGTTACTTTCTCTGCTTGTCTCTTTCCCCTATTCTTACGTTAAAGTCTCCATTATTATAATTTCTATGTTTGTATATTTATCCTTTAACATTTATATATCTTTCTCTAAAAGATGGTACAGTCCAAGATTGGAAATTGTGAAGTAGCCAGTTTGGCCTTCACAATTCCAAAATCCCAATCTCCTTATTGGCCGCTATTGCGATCCTATTTTGTTATGGAAAGGTGTAAACCTCTCTAAAGTTTTTTTACTTCTCAGTTTAATTCCTTCCACTGATTTTTGCATTTCTTTCTGGAGCACCAATATACTTCCATGCAGGGATGATATAATGTTGTAGCCAATGTATTCAACATAGTAAAAGACAGTCACTTGGAAGATGGGCTAAATCAGTTGGAAAATTCACACTGGGGAAAGAAACCTAAATATACTCTCCTTTTTAGACTGACAAAGTTGCAGTAAAGGAAACATTTTGGAGTTGCAAACATGTAGTAATTAACTGTATGGCATATATACTAGAAAATTTAGCATTAAGTGATAAGGAGTATAAAATAGTTTGTGATACAAGTGCGGTAAGTACATTTTGCTGAACAAGGAAGAAATTTGAAAATGTGAGATAAAGTCAAGTTTCTGCAAAGTATTTAATGCATGTGTATTGCATACTATTTTTTTTTTCAACGATAGTGAATAATAGAAATATTTATGCAAAAATAAAATTAATTAGTGTCAGCTGTTCAAAACCAGTACCAATAGCCTCTGTAAGCTGGTGATTGATTAGTCATTCCTGTTAGTGTTGGCGAAGCCAGTGAACAACTGCAGCTAGGATGGCTGCGTGAGTCGAAGGTGTTATATTTAAATGCTGCATGAATTAAGTTGTAAGTAAATGTTAACAAATAAAGGGAAGTAAAGACAGTAAGACAATGAAATCTCTGATACAGAGTTGACTATGTAGATGCATCAAAACCAATTAAGAATCAACAACTGCAATTTTATTGTCGTCTGATGAAGCAGTCATTTAATTTGGGAAATTGTTGAAGCTTTTAATAAAAATGTTATAATCCAGCATAAAATATTCTGAGTTTGTTTCCTTTATTTTTGTAAAACCTAATATGAAAGAGTATTTATTGTTATTTTTTATTTTTTTTGCAAGAATGAGTGCAGTTATTTTTCATTGAAGTATAAGCCAAGTCAGTGTCATACAAAAATTACAATAGTCATTTTACTTTGATTTTTGTTTTAATAATATTACTGCTTATATATAAAGATAATTTGGTAGCATAATAATTAATTTCTGTTTCCTTGGAGTGCATGTATGATAAAGCTCTGATCCCTATGGCATGACAAAATTAATATAATTTTTTTTAAAACAAAAAAGATGTGTATATTCCTTACAACATTCATGTCACCAATCCAACCAATTTTTACTAATGATACCACATATTATACTGTACACAGTGATGGCTACTGCATAAGAGCACTTCCTACTTTTGACACCTTGCAGATTTATTGGTTATGTTTTTCTTTCATTGCTATTAAATGTAACATATATGTGGTAATTTAAAATCTACTGCACTACTTCTCTAAAATCAATTAAACATGGCAACAGGGTCTCTCGCACATATTGACTTGTGCACATATTAAGGAGCCTTTGTGCATGCACAACTGGTATGACGTAATTACCTTGTGGGCCAAATACATAAAGGTCATGCACACTTGAAGGCGTGCACTAACATGATAAGCTTCTCCTGCACTCTGTTTTCATACTATCACTACAGTTTTACATCAGTGCACAATATGGCAGAATAGGAGTCACTGTAGTAGAAGTAGCTAAGCACATAAGCACAAAAACTTCTCCTGGTTTCTCCATTCCATCCATAATCTGAACTATAATTTAATTTATACATTACTTTGTTCTTGCTTTAAAACGGTGTGCTTAATTATGTACACAACAACAAACATCTGCAAAAAGACCCTTTCTTTAGTCAGACAAGTTATGTATTATTATTATTGTTGTTGTTATTAGGAGCGGCTGCAGTTGTATCAATTTGTTCATAATCATAATTATCATGCATCAGGTGTTATTTCACATTTTCAGGGCTGTCTGACTAAACCTTTGTGAACATCCAAAATGTATACTATATATATATAAGCTTAGAAAAAATAACTACTTTTGGTGCATACTCTTTCCATAACTCAGTTTTCGTTTTGCTAGCCTCCTATTTTCAACCAATTAATGCTAAGACCATTGCAAACTTATTAACTCTACAGTATGCCATTTCAGCACATCCTGTTTCAATTTCATCATAAAATTTTCGTGTTTATTTATTCTACTTGGGATTTTCACTACATAATGCTACACAGTAAAAGTTTTTCCTGTAATGAAACTCACTGAGAAATAATTGTGGATGTGGCTTGAAATTACAGTCAAGTTACCCTGCAGCTATACCAGACTTTAGTTTTACAACTTCTGTTTGCAAGATATTAGCTAATAACTACATAGACAGGGACATAAGTGATGAACTGATGAATAATTGACACGACTCTTTGGCCTTTTAAAGCAGTTAGGTGAAATTGTTCTCCACCAACAGATGAAAAATTTAGAAGACATTAAGCTGCACGAAATGTTGTGATGCAGAACAATGCATTTCTGGTATCTGCTGCCATATTTACATGAACACAAAAAATGATTTAAAATAAAATGAGTTGGAGGTTGTTAAAATGAAATGAATTGAGTAGAGTGCATCATCTTTCTGTGATTACAAAACGCAAGACAAATTATATACATTCTTACAATTGAGACTGACACAGTTTTTGCTGTGGTCTCCCCCACGGTGTATATTCCTTGATTGACATGCATTACATACAAAATTAGAAAAAAATGCTTGTAAGAGTCATATTAAGATAACCTGCTGATATCAGAATAAGAAATGCATATGTATAAGGAGTGTGCAGAAGCAGTAAGTTATATATTTTTTCATTTTGCACTATATTGAGCTAGGCATTAAATATCTGATTGTAAACCAGTGAAATTGGATGGAGTTTCAGATGGTTACTGATTAGTTTGAAATGTGTTTGAGACAGTGAAGTGAAACAATAATTTAATTGAATTTTGAGTTGGTTGAAGCACTTTTTCATTCAAAATTTAAAGGAACACATTTAGAAATCAATTGTTTCAATCTCCAGCCTTGATCCAATTAGAGTAGTGGAGTTCAAATCTCTATTTAAAATAGAGAATTGAGGGTTGTTACACTACATCACTACATCAAGTAAGAATATCATAGTGATGTAGTGTAACAACCCTCAACTCTCTATTTTAAATTATGACACATCACTGTTACCAGCTTCTAAATCTTTAAAAGTAGTCAATTCAAATCTCTAGTTACTGTGGGATAGAATTGGTGTCCTCTGGTTTCTTTTTGATTAAACTACTTAGGATGTTTATGGGCAGAATTTCAAAATTCATTGCATGTGACAATGTGAATATTTTCCCAGACTTTTAATGCTCCACACATGCTATGTGTTTCAGTAGTGTTACTTCTCAATGTCATGGTTTGCAGTCCAGAAATGGTCTGCTCTGACAGCTTTGTCTGTTGGCTAGTTATGCATTTGAAATGTTCTTTTCTTCAAGTTTCAACATTTCTTTTTTTTTTGTTCCTATATGAACCATGTTCCTGTTAAATTTTAAGTAAGTGAGGTAAGGTTTCAACGTACTCAAAATTAAATTAAATTATAGTTCCTAATGAGTTTAATACTTTGTTTTCTTTCCCTTACACACATCATTTGAATCTTTAAATTTGTAACTAGGGGTGCCAGCATAGCTCAGTGGTTTTGTTTGTAGCTCTCATGCAGAGGAGCTACGGTTCAATATCTGGCTCTGACTCGTCCCTATCCAAGACTTCACCTTGGATTAACTCATGTGAATTCTCTCTCCAAGGCCCAACATGGTTTGGAGTCCATGGTAAAAATTGTAGGGCCTCTCATTTCATTGCTATCATCATTGTCACCCCTTCATCGGAGGTAACAGACTATGTCCTCTGGATGTCTCCACTTAATAATTGGGTCCACACATCTCTTGGTCAAATGAGATTTCTCCAGGGAAACGATGAACAGCATTGTAAACCATCCAACAGTTTGAAACCAACATTAAGCCTCTAAACATCCTGGAAATTTGATTAAATGACATTATGACTGCAAGGCTATAAATGAATGACTGCTGAAGGCAAGCTATGCAATCAAAACTTGAGTTTTCTGAATTTTACCTTTTCATGTATTATTGTGCCACAGAAACTCACTAAAAAGCTAGTGTGACATGAACAAGAAAATGTTGAGAACCATAGTAGAGTATCCACCAATTTTAATTTTACCAACGTATAGGCATAAGTTTCCTATCTTCTTATGATTACTTTATTAATTCTTATTTTTCACAGAATTATGTATTCATGTAGACTATCTTGGCAATATCAGTCTTAACTATTACTGTTTATAAATGCTTTTTGGAGTTATTTTAGTGATGCTGGTTTGCATGTAAGATATTAGGGCTTGTAGTCTGTGACAGCTGAAAATGAGTCAGAGAGAGCATGTAAGGTAATAAACTTTGAGCACAGATATATACTTCCTATGCCACTATTCTTTTCTTGTGCTCTGTATTTGAATACTAATTGTAACCCTTAATACATTTTCATAAATATACAGAGCGGTCTCTGTATGATGGAGCCACAAATTGGATGTATGCATGCTCTGCCTGCATTGCAGTGACCTTGTTATTTTGCTGTATTCGCTAGTGGTGAATGACCCACCCAAGGCTACGTTTATCAGCTGTTTTATAATTGTACTGTGTCAGTTGCTACCTTCTGCTCATACTGTAAGCACTAGTGTTTGTGCATTGTGCACCTCAAAGGTGAAAATGTATTCAAGACATCTGTGTTGTGTGTGATTTGCTAAAGTGTGTTCTTGTTATTGTTGCTATTCTTGTCTTGTTATTAGTCCACTGAAGTGCCTACCAACAATTTCACGCTTAACAATAAATTTTTATGTATGATGCATACATACATACCTACCTACCTACCTGCCTGCCGGCCCGCCCGCCCACCCACCCACCCACCCCACCCAACCTTACCTTACCTTACCCTACCCTACCCTACCCTACCCTACCCTACCCTACCCTACCCTACCTAATCATGTACACAGGTGTGTAGACAATTTCAGGAGAAATTTCATGCTATTGTAGTTCCAGGGAGAGAAACTGTAAAATGCCTGGTTAATAAGTTTAGAACAATGGGATTGCTAAATACTAAACCTAAGAAGCGAAAACAAAATGTTCTATTAGAGCAAAAATTGATCAAATTGATGCATCATTCGAACCTTAAAAATGGTTTATAGGAACAATCTCCACACCATAAATAACTTAAGGACAATATAAGAACAAAAATTATGAGAATTACGCAAGAAAAACTTAGGCGCGTGAATGGAAATTTCATCCGAAAATGCCAGGAATGCCTCAATGAAGATGGGCATTGCTTTCAACACCACTTGTAACAAAGGTTAGTACTCATGATAGTGCATGTTACTATCACTCGTGAGTAACGAGCAAGATTTAGAATGGAAAAACCTCCAGTGTAATAGGCAGTGCACGGAACAAGCATATGCATGATCTGTGGCCCAGCAATGTTGTTAACGTTCTATACAAATGGAAGCAAAACAACAGAAACATGTTTTTTATAATTACAACTAAAGTGCTAAACCTAAATTTACAATCTAATAAGTCTAACATCAATATGAGGCTTCCTTACACACAACCCCAGGGTTATCTGTATAATGAAGCCCCCCGCTCACTATTTACATTCCACTATTTAATTATTTTATCAATTTATATCAAAATTCTCTCATCTTTCTTAGCTGCTCTAAACTATTTCTCCCTTACTTTTCCCAAATATTCTCCCATTATTTTATTCCTGGTTTTTCCCCATACCAGTTAACGTTTTAAGTGTTATAATTTCTTTCTATAATTTGTCCCATTTTATTTCCCATACACCCTCCCTCCATCTCTTCACCCCATCGCATTCTAATAAACAATGAAATATTCCTTCTAGCTCCCCATGCATAATGCATCTTTCCCCATTATCCCCTCTCAAACCCTTTAAAAATAGTGCTCCTGATTGCATCCATGTAAATCCTTCCCTTCCAAATTTATTTCAACAAACCAGATATTTCTCCCTGCCTCCAATCCTTTTTAATTCTATGTAATTTTAAAGAACTCTTATGTCTAAAACTAGTCCAAATCTCTTGCCTATCTATATCTTCAATTCTTTGCCTAACTTCCTTTCAAAACACCACTCTACTTTGATCTCCAAATTTACATGGCTCCCCATCCCAATTTCTTGTAAAATTTTCCATACTTCACCCATTGAGCTGTTACTTGTTATTACTTTCATTTGAAATTTCATACAAACTTTTAAAACATTACGATCCCCTAATTTCAAAACCCTGTGCCAATATTTTAAAATCCTCTCCATTCCCAAACCCTTCCTCCCTACTCTTCCTAACTCAGCCAGTGCCACTCCCTTCAGTGAAGCTTTAGGCAATCCCAATATCTCTGTACAAAATATTCTGTTAATTAGGTCTATTTCCAACCATCTCTTTGAAGGTCCCCACACATCCACTCTGTATAATATTCTTGGTTCCACAACTGCTTCATATAAATTCTGTAACCACTTTACTGACATATTTGGAATTTTAATTAAGCATATTCTAATTACTCTCATGGCTATCTTACCTTTAGCGATAACATTCTTTGCTTGTGATACCCACCTTTCACTACTTGACAACTTCACCCCCAAATAATCAGATTCCTTAATCACTTCCAAAGGCTCCTTATTCAAAAACTATTCGTCTATTTTTAATTTACTCCCCTTTTTAAACACTACTATTTCGACCTCCTAGCATTTACTCTTAAACTGTATTCTGTACAAAACTACCTATTCATTTATTGTTTGTTGCAGTCCAATTACTGTTGTAGAGCCTATCATTAAATCATCACTAGACTTCTGATATTTAGGTTTTTACCTATTGTTTTCCTTTACAGCCTGTTGAGCCTAACATAAATAATTACACATATAATTGACCTAAAAAGGTATTAACCAACTTTTATAGTGCCTATGCACCTATTTCAACATAAATGCCTATTTCTGCCCTTTGATGCCTATAAAGGCCTTTTTTTAAAATTCCAATGAATTTATTCACTACACTGTTGTATTCAATAAATAATTATTTAATCAACAACAAACTTTTCATTGACTGGATACTTATTTGATTTCTGTTTGATAAAATACGGTGTGGTGTCGTTTTTAAAAGGCTTAGCACAACAATAAATAAAGCAACAATTAGTGAAATCTTAAGGTGCTGCATGCAAAATTAGAACTTCGGCAATGGAGTACAATAACAACAATTGACCCACGTCTGGTTCTTAGAAACAGTTATTTGAAAATAAGGGAAAGTGTTGGTTCGTGTTCATTATATAACTATATTAAAGTCTTTGGTTGCTGTGGTAATTTTTCTGTTAGTGCTGCAAAATGTGTAAGAACAAATCTACCAAAAGTGCATTAATAAGAACATGGATTTCGGATTTCCAGTCTTATACAACAGATGGGAAAATAATCTTCTGTCAGGTAAGCTTTTTACTGTATTTTTATTATTCACATGTATGTTAACTACCATGATTAATTGTACTGTATGACTTTTTCTTCTATCTGAAAATAATCTCAAATTTGTTTGATGCATTTTTTAAGTCCAATACTGTGGTCTAACAGTACAACAGATCAAGGCAATACTAATTTTGTAAAAGACAATTTGTTTTAAGTTATACTAAGTTTTATGTAAATTATATTGTTTATTCATTTAAAATTTTAATTATTTTAACAAAATATGATTTACCAACATTAAAATATATTCTTGTACTTAAGGTTTCTGCCGAAAAAAGGAGTCACTTGGTACAACACGAGAAAACTTCAATGCATGAAGCAAATTGTAAAAAGAAAGATTCTCAGAAGCAAACTTTACTTACACATGCCCTCAAAAATAAAATCCCAGTTCTATTTTGATATGTGTAAAGCATTCACTGCAGCCAACATTCCTTGGAATGTAGTTGAAAATACGACAGTGAGGTCATTTTTAGAAAAGTATTGCAGAGAAAGACTACCCTCCGAATCAACCCTTAGAAAAAAATCTGATGTGTTACACTTGCATGACTTTCTCTACTCTTGTACAAACTATTATTACAAACGCTTATTCTCCATCTACTTCATGTTAATCGAGATAAACATTTGCAGACTCTATTTTATTGCTAATTTTCTTGTAGACGTAAGGGGAATATATATTTACAAGGGCAATATAGAAATACAGTAGCCTTTAAGCACATACATATCTCTTAATAGGCTGGTTGCTAGGTGCAGCACCATTCCCTTTCCCACAGTTTAATACTCTTTGCATATCCAAGACAAAAAAATGAATAACAAATTCCCATTTGAGAAAATAAGTATTGAAAAATTTAAGGGAATAACAAGCAATATCTCGAAAATGGTTCACTCAACAAAAAAAATGTATATGACATAAATTGTGTATTTTAACGCGATCTACATTTTTTGTGTAGTAAAATTTTGTCTATCTCTTATGGTTTACCAGTTATGCAAAAGTCGTTCACAATAAAGAATACTTTTGGAGACATTCCCAGGAAATTCAAGATATACATTTTATTTGTCATAAAAATATCTTAAACATATGATATTTTAATCAAAATCGTTAGAGCCATTTTTGAGAAAATTAAAAGTTTCGAAAAATCTTCCATGTGAAGGGTACTCTGGGGTGGGGGATTTTCTTAAAAACCTTCGTGTCGCATCCTTGGAAGATACGGAACCTAAATACCGAGTTTGGTGTTTATCCGACTGTTCGTTTCTGAGTTATGTGTTCACAGACAGACACACACATGGACATGTTTCCAAAAATGCTTTTTACTTTCTCTACTACGTATAGTAAGTAGGGGAAGTATAGCATTCCACCCTAAAATTCGATACCGAGATTTCACCGGAAATACATGTTTTGAGACCTCCTGAATCCAAAAAAAGAATTTTTGGAAACATGTCCGTGTGTGTGTCTGTGTGTCTGTGTGTGTGTGTCTGTGTGTGTGTCTGTGTGTGTGTGAACAGCATAACTCAAAAACGAACAGTCGGATAAGCACCAAACTTGGTATTTAGGTTCAGTATCTTCCAGAGATGCGACACGAAGGTTTTCAAGAAAATCCCCCCACCCCAAACTACCCTTTACATGGAAGATTTTTCGAAAATTTTAATTTTCTCAAAAATGGCTCTAACGATTTTGATGAAAATATCATATGTTTAAGATAATGTCATGGGAAATGAAATGTATATCTCGAATTTTCTGGGAATGTCTCCAAAAGTATTCTTTATTGTGAACAACTTTTGCATAACTGGTAAACCATAAGAGATACACAAAATGTTACTACACAAAAAGTGTAGATCGCGTTAAAATACACAACTTATGTCATATACATTTCTTTTGTTGAGTGAACCGTTTTGGAGATATTGCTTGTTATTTCCTTAAATTTTCCAATACTTATACTTTTTCTCAAATTCGTTATTCATTTTTTTTGTCCTGGTAATGCAAAGAGAATGGAATACTCCATATAGTAACCAGCTCTTAAAATATTTGACTATCGCTTATAACCTACCATATTCCCCTTGCATCTACAAGAAAATTAGCAATAAGATTAACATCTCGATTATCATGAAGCATATGGAGGATAAGCGTTTTTAAAAATAGTTTGTACAAAAGTAGAGAAAGTCATGTGAGTGTGACATATCAGATTTTTTTGGATTCAGTGGGTCTCAAAACATGTATTTCTGGTGAAATCTCGGTATCGAATTTTAGGGTGGAATACAATACTTCCCCTACTTACTATACGTAGTAGAGAAAGTAAAAATTATCTTGAGATGATGTATGAATCACAGCTGAATGAAATAAGGTCAGAAATAGGAGATTCCTACATCTTGATTTCCGTAGATGAAACCACAGACGGCTTGGGGCGAAGTATATCAAATTTAATTGTAGGAAAATTAGATGAAAATTATAGAAATTCGCATTTGATTTGTTCAAAGTTGTTGGAGAAAACTAATGCTCAATCAGTTGCCTACTTCGTAAACTCTGGACTAAAAGTACTGTATCCAAATTGTGTACAGGATGAAGGGTGTTTTTACTGTACACTGATGCAGCTATGATAGCAGCTGGGAAGCTTTTGAAGGTATTTTTTTCAGCATTTAACACATGTTATTTGTCTGGCTCATGCACTTCGAGTAGCAGAGGAAGTTTGAAACCAGTTCCCCAAAATCAATGATTTAATATCCTCCATAAAGGAAAGTATTTTTAAAGTCAAATTCTAGAATTGCAGCTTTCAAAGAAAGATGTCCCAATCTGCCTTTGCCACCAGTGCCTATTTTGACAAGATGGGGTTCGTGGCTGCAGGCTGTTTCTTCAGTAAATCATTGAGTGTCCAAATATTTTATGCATTGGAATGGCTTTTCTATAAATTAGTTACCTGACAAGAAAGTCCATAAATAAATACCTTTCCAGGGAGTATTTCAAAAGTTAACAGAAGTATAGGGTTGGTATAAACTTAACTCTACCCTCTTCATCCACAGTTTTCTTATTAAATCAACTTTCAAAATTTCATAGTTCACATCATTTTCAACATTGGTTTTAATTTCATCTTCTGTTAAATCAATGTCTACAGCTTTTATGATACCTTTAGTTATACAATTATTGTTCTACAATGGAATATAGCTCTTAACATTGTATTTCTCAATAAAATCTGAATTTTAAAAAATCATTAGCTTCACCAAATTCATTAAAATTAATTTCAATCTTATTTTTTCCAAAATGAATTATTTTCTTTAATTTAAACCCATTTTCACATATAATTTTCCCGGATTTCATTAGATGAATCTTGTTAAAATTGCCTTGGTTATCATTAACAACTATATATAGTCCTGCAACTTTATAAGTTATATTTTATCCTGGTACTACTCCCACATTTATCGATTAAGGTTTTACAAAAATACTTACTAAATCCAGTATAAAGTGCATATATAATAATCCAGAATGTTAAAGGAGGGAGTAATCACTAGATGTTGCGTGAATGAAATGATGTGGGCCACCCACCTTTTTAAATGACAACACTTATGTAGCAGAAATCACTGCCATTTTGAACTGGAAGCTCTACAATAATCAGTAAAAAGTCACTAAATCAATGTCACCCACATTTGTAAAGCTAATGTTGCTGCAATACTCCACTCCTCTTCGTCTAAAAGACATCCCTCGGCTATGCTTTGCAGCTTAGGGTCCTCAATCCCTCAGCTACACATTGTGCCTTAGGGCCGTAGAATGTTGGCAGCAGAAATGGTCCCATAATGCCTCGGGGTGATCTGTATGTTAATTGTTTACAGTGAACACTTTTAGAAAATTGTAATTTGTTCATTGAATATGTTGTGCATGATTTCTGCATTCATAATTTGTATTTGAAAACATGTTATAGTGTAATGTATTTGTGTTCTGGAATAAAATAGTAAAGACATATGTGTGTTATATGAGTGTAGTGATTCTGAGCCATTGATAAATGCAGGAGTATTGCTTTTATCCCTTTACTCATTTTTCAATCTTTATTGTTTACTACATCATCATTACCATTTTTAACGTTTTCCATGTACATTTTAAAGCATCATACACCCTGAAGGGGAATGTAATTTAATGAAAACATTTTTATTTATTCAGCAGAAAACAATAGAGATTATTTACATACTTATATCTAATCAATGAAAAGGAACTACTGACAGTAAAGGGTGCTTAACTTAATAAAATGCAGCTGTAAGAAAGTGTTTTCTTGGAGCACAAATTTTTTTCTTCCACCAACTCTAAGATTCGTAGCCCTCTGTGATGTACAGTTTCATTTTGGATCAATTCTTATCTAATCATGAAAGCTGATGTTAAATATATTTTCCCGCAATATAGGTAGCTGTGTTTTATTGTCTACTTTGTGAATGTACAAAATAGTTTTCTTTTGTTTCCTGTGTTGCTGTTGTGCATATGTTCAGCTTTATATCTCAGTAGATATTTTACACAGAAATTAAAGTAAAGGGAGATTAGATATTTTGTAAATATTTTGCATTCATTGTTGGTTGATAATCTTTTATTGTTATTTTACTAGTCATTTTGATCAATATAATTAGTTATATATTAGTTTTCATAATGCTTCACAGTGAGTAATCTTGTGGTTTAGGTTAGGAAACATAAAATAATAAAAATCTATTTCATGGCATCTGGTTTGAATACTTGTTAAAATGTAAATGCTATTCTGTAATTGAGTTTATATATAGCTTTATCAGTTTGAGATTCTTACTTTAAATGTGTATAAATAACCACATTAGAAAACCACATTATTTCATAACTTTAACAGAGCTTGTAAATTATTCATATAGGCATGTTTAGCTAAGGTGGAAAACTTAAATCAGATTTGAAAAATTTAGGAACTCAAGGACTGCTGTGGTTTAAACTTTTAAAATCCAATTCTAGTTTCCACATTTTTTGTAGTATGTTAAATGAATCAAATTACAGGAAATACATTTAAAGTGAACAAACAATTTCATTTCTAAAAGCTAATTTTGGAACCTTCACAGTGAAGCAAAACCATTACAGCTGTAACTCACACTATTACTCCCTTGGAGCTAATGGTGTGAATGTGGGTTCACTAAGCATGTACTAACAAAGTAGGAAAATAGTAAAGTGGTTGAGTGACACTATGATTTGCCATAAGTTTTATTAAACAATTTGTAATTGATAAACATATGTATAAGGTTGATTAATATAAACATGCATCACTTTGTTCCCTAAGACTAGTGAGTTATAAATGGGAGATCTGGAAAAAAAAAGTAAATAACACAGCAATAAATTTAAGAAAGGTAATAAAACTGACTATACTTATACATTTTACTTTTAGTGTGAATATATGATCAAACTGGTCAGATGTGTACTTGACGTGTAATTGTGGAATACTCTGTGAATTTTCTTATAACTGACGTGTCCCATATTGCTGTATGTAATCAGTGGATGAATAAAGATTCTATTCTGTTCTATGCTATCCCATATAAAGGTTCATATTAAACATCTTTCAGTTGCCCTTCTGTTGTATCGTGGGTGGAGTTATGGTTGTGTTATCAGTGTTGGTATTACATATGGAACATGGGAAAAGGGAAAGCGGGCACCATTAACACATTCAGATATAAAAATAAAAATTGTGTAAACTTGTCAGAAAACTTTAATGTTGCATTTTTATTTAGTTTTTTTATTCCTCCTTTCCTTTGGGTAGCAGTAAGATTTAAAGCACATACATAACCTTAGCTGTTTGTTTTGCTCTGAAACACTTTTTAAGGTTATGGAAGGAGCAAGAAAATGTTTTTAACATACAAGATGATCATTCAGTTGCTTGCTTGTACAAGTTTATGAATGCAAGCTGAGCTTCAGATTGTAGATTTCAAAATGGAGACAAAACAGTGGCAGATATTCACACAGTCTTTTGCCCAAAAAATGTAAGAAAATAAAAATCACCTTCAACAAGCACATCAAGCACAACTTTTTTTAATGAAAACGATAGCATAAGATAGGAATAGAGAATTTATGTTTCAAGCCATATATCACTTTGGTTGTGTGTATATCACATGTTCTAGTGTATTAAAAATCGAAAACTTTCTATCCAAGCTCACTTTTATGGAATCTCCCAAATGTGAAATTAATCAGGCACTCATATATATATTTGAAATAAACAAAATCACAGAATGTTAAAAACAAGCTTAGACTTTCAAGCAGATCATTTCAAAGTTACTCAGTTAATGCCAACTTTAATGTCTTGCTGTAATTAGTAGTATTGTTAAAGTAAGATCTTCTTAGATTAATACCTTTGGGTACTCTGGTCTCCTTTTTTGCTCCTCCAATGTTAGCTCTTTGGTACACTGCTAACAGTCTCTGTGGTTGTCAAAATGAAATGCCATGTACATTGCATAATGCTGTAGAAATTATTAAATTACTATTTTGCATATTGCAGGGCGACCTGACGGACCTAGGAGATGACGAAGCAGGACTGGGGCAAAATGAGGAGGGAAAACAGGTTGTGGTTGGGGTGTGTGCCATGGCCAAAAAGTCTCAGTCGAAACCAATGTGTGAAATCCTAACCCGTCTGGAAGAATTTGAATACCTCAAGATGGTTGTGTTTCCTGAAGAGGTTATCTTAAAGGTCTCGTTTTGTTAAAATGCATAAGAATGTTGCATGAACTCTTATAGCTTCTTTGAGGAGGAATGTTGATAGTCTGGATGCTGCACAAATTTATCTTAAAATTATCAAAACAAGCACTATGCTCAAATAAAAATTATTTTATTAAAACCTTAAACATTGTAAATTTTACATTGAGTTATACCTGAAAGCATGCTATCCTGCTATTGCAAATATGTTGCTTAAAAGTAACACATTACTTATGAGTTTTGTCTTTCACGGACTTAAGTTACATTATGCTAAATGATATTCCAATGTTAAGCAAAAATAAAACATAAATCTTTTTGCATTATTGTTATATGGTTAAGTTCAATTCAGTTTATTTAATTTTTAGGATCATTCAACAATGTAAGATATCGTACTTTTATATTTATCAGAAGCAATTAAACATAGTTAAGTCCTACACTATAAGTCAGTGTTCAAAGAAGTACAGAACATTATTTCAGTTGCTTACACAGTGCACAATTGGAGGTCAACATTCCAAAAAGAGTTCATTCTGTTGTGGAGAGCCAAACTTAAGTTCTTAGAATAGGCAGCCAGTGTGCTCTTTCAAGTGCCTGTGTTTAGCAGAGATACCTCTTGTATAGAATTAGGAAATTAAAAGAACAGCACTTACAAATGACTCTTTAATTTCTGTAGATATGTTAGTAAGTAATGGTTGAAAGCTGGTCTCTGCTATGAACATTTCATGCATTTTTATGGCAACTATTTTCTATAATAATAATTAACTGACTATTGGATTCAATATATTTTCGTTTTTATAAATAATGACTGGAGGTATTTACACCATATTATGAACAACAACTGAGCTTAAAATCATTCCACAGATTCCCAAAATGTAAAGAAATGCAAGTATGGCAATAAGGGTCCGAAAAAGACAAACTATTTCCTATTACTTTTAAAATCAGATTTAGATTATTTCTGGTTCCATACATTCATATTAAGAATGGGCAGAAAATAAATAATGGTTAATTGTAAGGGTTACCAAAGTAACAAATACAAAATAACTAGTCACCCAATAACGGTTACCAAAGTATTAAATACAAAGTAACTGTTACCCAGTAATGATTAGCAAAGTAACAAAGACAACTAGATATTGCATTAATGGTTACTGAAGAAATGAGACGTTAGCAGGTCTGGATGATATTCACTGCATGTGCGTGAAATTGGTATTGCTTATTGTTGAACTAGTTACCTCAATATTCATTTACAACTTGAGTCTTCCTTGTATGGATTTGCAAGTACATATTTATTTATTACAGTGTGTTGCTTATTGCTTCGAATATAAGTCACAGGCCACAGATAACATGTCAGTCAGCTCTGCATTCCATTAAGATGGTTATTCACATACGATTATGGGTGCAAAGTTTTTGTACTTCAGAGGTAGATGGACATAAGTAAACAATTAATGTTGTCTAATAGCAAAATATGTGCACACTGCTAAGCTCAAACAACAACATCGTTCATATTGAAGCATAGTTACATCTAATTATTGGTAACCATTAATGTAACGTAACTGCGAATGTGATAACCATGAAAACAAATAACTTAATCGTTACTGCTGTTACATGTAACTGTTAATGCACTGTAACTGCAACAGTTATAACTATTACTCTAAAATAACTGTTTGTCACATCCCTAATTCATATTTTATGTAAAATATATTTTTACCAATGCTACTTTTTGCTATTCCAAATTAATGCAAGAGTGAATGTTTGCTCAACTCCAAAGATAACCTAAAAGTAAAACAAGTTATGAACACCAACTTTTGCACAGTGTAAACTGCACAACCAATCACATTTTTTATACATTACTGCAGATACAATGATGTTATTATTTCACCATCATAATAGTGTGTTTCTTTTCCTTTCATTATATGTCAGCTTTTAGGAACTTCTGTACTATCTGGATGATATTTACACTTATATACCTAAATTGCTTAGTTACTCCATGATATATTCCTTTTAATTTTTATTATTTATAACCCTTGCTGATCTTTCATAAAGGGAGAAACTTTTCGTAAAGGAATGCAACCTACACATTCAAGTTAGCATTAAAAAAATTGCCAAAGTTGAATTCAACTGCATTTTAGCTAAAACAAATGGTGCGCTGCATTGTAAATCTTTAATTGTTCTGGAGAATATCATTGAGGCATTAGGTACCAGAAGGTGAACATTATAAGCATTGCTTCTGTGGCATTAATAAACAGTGAAACCATAGCAGCATTTATCTCAGAAAGACTGAACATATTTAATTTAAAATGGAATTTTAATCTACAATAAAAAAGCACAGACATTGTATTAGTTTGTTGATAAATAGTAATATGCACAAAGGTACAGGTATGTAATTAATTATGCATTAGCTATATTGCCTCAGGTAATATAAAGTTGTCTTGAGTTACGCACACTAAAGAGTAGATCCATTTTTAGACTTAAAGGCATTTCCAAGCTTATATTTTTTCTGGCTTATCCATGTCTTATCATTTTTATGTTAATTCTTCAGTATGCATGTTTTATTTATTTAATTCTGCAAGAATGTTCCTATTTGTTAAATTATTTTCCCTTGCATGTAAGGTTGCCAGTTCTGTAGGAACCTGCATGGAATCTTGAACATTGTATATGCTCTACAATCCAAAATTAGAGGTTTAGATCATTATCATCAAATGTTTTAAAGAAGAAATGAATACTGAATGAGATGAGAATGAACATTTGTAGCTGTTATGGAGAAGATGAATTTGTTAGCCCTTTTTGTGCTGACATCCTTTTGAAGGTTATGGTTTACATATTTTGTATGTTACTAATGCAGTATATGCAGATTTTCATTTCTTCTGACATGTATTTTTAATTTTTCTCCGAAAAGCTATGTTGGAATATGGAAATTAATTTTGATACTAATGCTGCATTGATGAAAGGCAGCAAAAATAACACCAAGTTTTAGTTGTTAATCATTTTAATTGAGCTGGACTACCTTTGCTGACATACTTTTTGATCATGCGTTTGATTATTTGAGAGTGGAAAAGACTCAATTTGTACTCATAATTATAGGGTAAGTCAAAAGCCCCAAGACACACAAATATTTTGGAAATGGAAGAAAAAATGAAATATTTGAGTTATTAAACAGGGGCCCAATAGTCATCCTTTGCTATTATGTGCACCACCTTGCAATAAATAATAGGTTGTCTGGAACTTTTGACTCCCTAGTATATTTTCTGTTCAATCTGGCATATAGCAAAGAATGCCCACAAGAGAGTACACTGTCAGATAAAAATAGATAACAATTGTGTATTAATGCATTACTAAATGTTAACATACAAGTGCCTTTGCTTCATAAAAGCCCCTCAGGTATTATAAAATTCCCATGGAGTAAAATGATTTCTTTGCTTTTACTCCACTCCATTAACAATACCTGAGAGGCTTTCTAGAAGCAAAAGCAAACCACATGTAAACCTTTAGAGTAGCAGAATAATAGCATACGTAAAAAATGTTATTGTTGAAATATGTTGCCAAGTTCTCTGTGTGTGTGTGTGTGTGTGTGTGTGTGTGTGTGTGTGTGTGTGTGTGTGTGTGTGTGTGTGCGTGCGTGCGTGCGTGCGTGCGTGCGCGCACTGAAGTTTCACAACATGAAAGATAAACTCACCAAATTTTTATACATAACCTTAAAAATGTCAATATGTTTTATGTTGGTCCCTTGGTACACATCTAACCATAGTCAAATTTGTCCCATTCTTGACCCAGCATATCATGGATTACTCTGACAATGGCAGCTGCGATAAAGTGTCACAGATCTTAAAGGTTTTGAGGTCTGGGTGGTATGTAGACTATCCTTCATATAACCCCACAAGATGAAGCAACATGGGGTTCAAGTCTGTGACCTTGGTAGCCAGCATGTGAATGACTGATCATTATCTGACACTCAGCTAAAAATATTACATGCATCCCATAACCTATTCACTAATAACTTGTTCACTTGTCATTTAGACCTTATCATATATTATTATTCTATATATTTCTTAAAATGTCTTAAATATTTTTGTATAGAGTCTGTATTATTATTATTATTATTATTATTATTATTATTATTATTATTATTATTATTATTATTATTATTATTATTATTATTATGATGATGATGATGATGATGATGATGATGATGATGATGATGATGATGATGAGGAGGAGGTATTTCTAGCTTACGATAGGTTTATATCCCTGTGTGAAACTCCACTCTCCAACTCTGTTTTCTGCTGCATCTTTTAACTCACCATAGCTTCTCTTTTTCTTGGTGTCATCTAGTATCTCAATTCTTCTTCTACCCAGTTTTCTTATTCCTTTTATTTTTTCTTCAGTGGTATATAGTAGAAGTCCTCTTCTTCTCACTTTCTCTTTCTCTTCTGTACTCCTTGCAACATATATCTCTTTCCATCCACTCTTCTTAAAACTCATTTGTTATCTTTTCCATCCACTGATTCTTCTCCATTTTCCTCCAGCACCACATCTCAAAGCTCTACTCCAGATGTAGCACTTCAGAAGCTTCTTTCTTACTTGCAAATTGAGTTTTCCTGTCAGTAGTCCTCTTTTTGTTGAAAGTAGTTGGCCATTGCAATCTGATTTCTTTGGTGCATTGGGCATCTCTAGTGATCATGCATGACTTTGAGACACATTATCCAACATTGTTACCTACCAAACACCTCATTCCTTGAAGTCTTCATGACTGTTGAATTTTCCACATTTATCTTCATTCCATATCTTTTTCCAGTCCTCACCAGCTGATCCAGAATCCTTTGTTCTTTAGTTTTTGTATAATTACTACATCATCTCCATAGTTTGTTATTGATGGTGTGTCCTCCTACTTTAAAATCTCCCATTCCTTCTAGAGTTTCATTCACTAACCATTTTCCATAGGTATATATTGAATATTGTGGATGGTAAACAATATCCCTGTCTTACTCCTCTTCCTATAATTTTGCTCTTTGTTTCTCCTCCATTTTCTCTTATCTTCACTTTCTGTTCCATATATAAATTCTGGATTAGTCTTTTGACTCTCCAATTTACTGTGATGCTTTTTAGAATTCTCATTAACTTTTCCCAGTTGACTCAGTCAAATGCTTTTTGCCAGTCAATGAAACATACAAATCTCTTCATTGACGTCCATACCCTTTCGGAGATGATTCTCATGAAGCCTTTAATATCTCTGGTTCCATTTTCTTTTCTGAAGGCTCCTAGTGCTTCCTCCATTTTCTGTTCCAGTCTTGTGTTTAGTATTCTTGCTACTATCTTTGCTGTGTAGGATGTTAGGATTGTGGTTCTAAATTCTCCACATTTCTTTCCTTATGTTTCTTCTTTACAGCAATCATAGTCACATCCAAAAAGTTTTCAGGCCATTCACCTGGTATGAAATGTTCTCTACGCACACTCACATCAGACTCAGAACAAGCCAAATGAAGAATGCAAAATTCCTTTTTACTTTGTGTTAGCTGTTCAGTTTTGTATTGTCACATGTAGCAAGTCCACTTTGTTGTTTTGAATTATTGCCATGTTGCTTCCAGTGGCTGCCAGCAGAACTGAAATGGCAGATGGCATTGAATATCAAAATTTGGTAATTCTGTCTTTCATTTTGTGAAAATTTGGCACATTTAAATGTTTTGTTTGAAAAATATAGCTGGAGGAAATGTTTAATGGACTTTGTATACACAGTGTATATGAACATACACTACGTGATCAAAAGTATCCGGACACCACAAGTTCATGGGGCCCTCCATTGGTAATGCTGGAAGTCAATATGGTGTTGGCCCACCCTTAGCCTTGATGACAGCGTTCACTCTTACAGGCATACTTTCAATCAGGTGCTGGAAGGTTTCTTGGGGTATGGCAGCCCATTCTTTACGGAGTGGAACTGAGGAGAGGTATCGATGTAGGTCAGTGAGGCCTGGCACAAAGTCGGCATTCCAAAACATCCCAAAGGTGTCCTATACGATTCAAGTCAGGACTCTGTGCAGGCCAGTCCATTACAGGGATGTTATTGTTGTGTAACCACTCCGCCACAGCCCGTGCAGTATGAACAGGTGCTCGATCATGTTGAAAGATGCAACCGCCTCCCCGAATTGCTCTTCAACAGTGGGAAGCAAGAAGGTGCTTAAAATATCAATGTAGGTCTACGCTGAGATCGTGCCATCAAAACAACAAGGGGTGCAAGCCCCCTCCAGGAAAAACACAACCACACCATAACACCACCACCTCCGAATTTCACTGTTGGCACTACAAATGCTGGCAGATGACGTTCACTGGGCATTCGCCATACCTACACCCTGTCATCGGATTGCCACATTGTGTACCATGATTCGTCACGCCACACAATGTTTTGCCACTGTTCAATCGTGTAATGTTGATGCTCCTTACACCAAGCGAGGTGTCGTTTGGCATTTCCTGCATGATGTGTGGCTTATGAGCAGCCGCTCGACCATGGAATCCAAGGTTTCTCACCTCATGCCTAACTGTCATAGTACTTGGAGTGGATCCTGATGCAGTTTGGAATTCCTGTGTAATGGTCTGGATAGATGTCTGCCTATTACTCTTTACGACCATCTTCAAATGTCGGTGGTCTCTGTCAGTCAACAGACGAGGTCAGCCTGTACGCTTTTGTGCTGTACATTTTCCTTCACATTTCCACTTCACTATCATATCTTAAACAGTGGACCTAGGGATGTTTAGGAGTGTGGAAATGCCACATACAGACTTCTGACACAAGTGACACCCAATCACCTGACCACATTGGAAGTCCGTGAGTTCCATGGAGCATCCCATTCTGCTGTTTCACGATGTCTAATGACTACTGAGGTTGCGGATAATGAGTAGGTTGCAGTGCAATGCACCTAAGATGAAAAACATATGTTTGTGGGGTTGTCCGGATACTTTTGATCACATAGTGTATGTACATTGTTGGAATTTATTTTGTATCCTACTTTTAAATAAGCATACAAATCTCCAATAGCTATTGTGTCATGCATTTTGTAACCTGTAAAAATTGAGTACATCTGTACAGGTTTGCAAATCCAAACTTATGCAAATTTGGGCTTATTCTGATTCCAACTTAAAATACTGTCCTGATTTACAATAAAACATTGTTGTGATCATATTTATTGATCTCTATTCTTTACAGATTTGAGAGCTTGCATGCCATAACAGATACATCTGTGTCCTATTGATAGCATAAAAGCTATTGCAGTACTTGATGATGGATGCAGCTATGATTTTGTAATGGGGCAGAGCCCCTGTAATGTGAGGTTTGAAGTAGTCACATTAAAACAACACTTTGACATGTATACTGAATGAAGTTCTCTAGATGTATGAAATTAGGTACTTTATAATTACGGAGATGTTGAGTAATGCACATTAGCAATTGAGGCAAGGAGTTGCTTGCAAGGAGCAGATTCACAATATTAACATTGGTGAACAGAAATTCAGAAGATTATTCACAGAAGCATATTTATACTTAATGCAGCCAGTTATAGGACAAGCACTAATCCAGCAGCAGCAGCAGCAGCAGTAAATAGATTGTCTTCAGTTTGCGTGAGAGTATGTAGCATGAACTGTTAAGCATTGAAGCCATGTCCTCTAAGCATATGATTCCAAATTCAGTCTCCATATGGAAGAAACAATGTGTGTTGAGGACCAGAGGAACTTTTTGCTACAGATATTCTTATACCAGGTGCACCCTCAGAGGAGGTTATGTTATGATATGCAAGTATTGACCTTGTATTTATTGAAAACGGAGGTTAAATGGCCCACTGTCTCCATATCTCATTGTTTTTGCTCCTCAAATCAATGAGAACTTTAGCCTAATGCATGATAATGAGCCATATGCATAAAATGTAGTATTGCCTTTTGTGTTACTTATAGGAAAAGCTCGAAGTATTAGCATATACTTCATTTTGTTTTCATAAGCAGTAACCTAAGAAGTTTATACTTCCAGTTCATACTTCTATTTGTTGATAATAATTGAATTTCCCATTAAATGGGTGCTGCCACTTCTTTTTGGTCATGGTCATTCTCATTTAAAACTTAACACGATAGATTATAGAAGGCAGCAATCTCCAACAATTGGAAAATGTAGTATCAACATAGCCTGTGTATATAAAACATCTAAAATGTCTGAATAATATGAGAAATGAGAACAAGGAAACAAATACAGTTCATAAATTTGCTGAAGCAATATCCAATGCCACTGAATAGATCACAAAG